>OZ007502.1:119057966-119575466 GCA_963931805.1 Microdon myrmicae
TGATAGCGACTGTAGTCCCGACGTCAGCGCCGAATCCCCGATCAGGCGGATCGCTCGTCTTTATGCCATGATACATTCCCACAGACCGTGACGCCGAGCAATTTCAAACTTTCCCCAGCCTCGGGGGTCCGGCCACTCATCGTCAGCTGTGGAACCGATGATTCAGTTTTCTTTGTGAATGTTGTATACTGGGTCTTCGTTGCGTTGAAGTCGACAAGATTGGCCTTTCCCCACTGCAGGACTTTATCTAGATCCTGGTTCAGAGAGTCAATCTGTCTACATCTCAGCTGGTGCGACGTTGATGCACCAATCGGCCGATCACTCGAAAAGGAGGAAACAAGCGTACTATCCTCCGCAAAACTGAACACTTTGTTATCCGTTGTCTCCAAATAAAAATGTCCCGAAAAATAATATTGGCTTGTAATTTTTACTATAAAAACGGACATTTCGTGTGATACAACCCAATAGAACAGCGAAGTAATATAGACTTAAGCACATTTTAATCACTTACATTAACGATTTCACTGTAAGGGTTTAGGATCAAGGTCTTATCAAAAAAGTCGAATGAGGTATCGAATCCGTTAAACGAAGCGTTTCTATACAAGTTCACTCTGCTGAACGTGAAGTTTCGGTCACGAGAGATTTTGTAGCAGAAGTTGATAACCAATATCATTTCGTAGGTATGTAGGCTACACGCATACCCCCACCGGTCGTATTCCGACGTGAAACGAAGAAAGCCTGACCTTGAAGAAATTGGATCAGGTGGCAGAACGTGGAGAGGAAGTACACAGGACATGGAGTAGACCGTGTAGCCGTGTTAATAAGTAGTTGTATATTACACTCTTACTTGTTAACACAAAGACCTTCTTAAGGCTACTCATGGTTGTTTTAGGGATATCTCCGGTGGTTATCGATTTCTGCCTTCGTAGTGACCTCTGTTGAGAATGACCCTTGGATCTTATTTTGTTTTGATCTATCTTCCCAGCTCCTTCCATCTTTTTGAAAAACTCTCAACGTGATGCAGCCAAACAATCATCTATACCTTACATACTCAAGTCTAATTCAGGTATTCTCCCAACCGGCTTCTATACCCCATACTCTGGAAATTTATGAAACGATCATGTATTTTAGAAATTCTACCCCTGTTTCCGACTATGCACAATCATTTCGGTGAGTGAACGACCATCTTCTTTGTACAATCTTTGACCGAGTAGGTTATTTTGTTGTATGCCCCTTTGCAATCAGAGCACACCATATGCAGATGTCATCTAAATACCTTCTAAGGTGCTAAAATCACGTGTGTAACATTATTTGCTCACCCATGAATTCCGGGCAAAGTTTACATTTGATTTCTGCCACATCGTCTGGCAATGAAGACATTTGCTTAGTTCTTTGGGATGTGTGTATCGTAATCTCCAATTGCTTGTGTTTACACAAGTGTCTGTTCATGGACAACGATACCAAGGAGATTTTTTTATATATTCTAGGGGTATTTACTTATTCTAATGGTGGCACTGTTTATTCTGCTAAAGGTATGCATCATCATAATCGTAAATATTACTCATATGTGGATTTCTGGACTCAATTGTTTTACGGAGAATGTTTAATAAAAAGTGACACTGCTGTCGTTGTAGGTGAAAGCGGACCACCTTTCAATAGCTACTTCAATATGATGAGGTACTAAATCGATACCATTAAACACGTATCATCACAATTCAATTCGAATTCACATGATTTCCTGCCCCTCGTAAATGATTTATGCCATCGAAAACACGTTTTTCTACAGTAATATTGCCGTAGGCAACTGTTCATAACTCTTGGTAGATGTTAACGCACGCAAAACACTTTTATCGTGTACCGTCGCATGTGTACGAACGTAGACATCTCTAAATTTTATAGGCGAAATTGTATACGTGTATAAGATGGCGCCAATGGCAATGTTGCAGTTGCATTTAGGAGTGACAAGAATATATTTGCTATATGTATGCTATACTCTTGTTATATATACTACACTTTGTTATATATATACTACCCTCTTTACCCTGTGAGTAGAGCGTTATATGAATATACTCACAGCTAGGCCGGCCTGTAGTAAGAGGCGACTAAAGGCAGAGTGGTAGGTGGGGTCCCAACGCCCTGCCGCTCGGTGAAATACCACCCCACCAAGCCACCCCGGGAGAAATCCCTGGCCATTTTTCGGAGAAAATGTTCGAGAAAAGGTTGGTTTAGGTGGTAGCCGATCCCAAGGTGAGATACCCCACCCCGTCACGCTGTACATTCCTCGATATCGTAGGGAGAATTCTTCAACTATGTTTCGGATGTATGGCTGATGGCCCGGGCTGACACGGAGACAAATCACGATGTTACCTCCTGAGATAAAAAATTCCGGAGGTAACTAGTTTCTCATTCGGATCTCCGGGGAGGGGGGTGGGGGGGGGGGGGGCTATGCCAGGGGAAGTATCATGCAAATATTTTGATAAATAACCAAACTTTGTAGAAATTCGTCATCGCATAATCGGGCTCGTTTCCGGGACACTGTCGACGTTCGACTGATAACGGCATTTTGTAACATCAGGGGCATCGGTTTCACCAATCGGAATGTAATCGCCGTCCATCAACTTTTGCAAACAGCGAAACCTTATATCCTTGCCCTAACCGAGACCCAGGTCGATTCGTCAACTGATTCGACATATCTTCGTTGCTCAGGATACGACTTACATTCGAGATTCCGTTTTAAGGGCGGAGTCTGCGTCTTCGCGTTGTGTCTCGCCAGAGGATGTACGCGTTGGAACCCAATAACATGGACGTGATGTGTTTAACGCATGCCTGGAGTCGGTAACGCAATTCTCGGGATGGAGATCTTGATTCCGCATTCCATCAAACGATGTTCATCTCATAAACTTCGGTTTAATAAAAAATGCGAGCAGATTACAGCCGCAAAAAATGCAGCTTTTAATCAATGGCCCTCTAATCTCACCGTGAACAGAATGAATTTTAGAATCAGAAACTGTCAGCAGTAACTTCGCCTCTCCTCTTTTCCCCTGTTAGTAACGGGCAGCGGGACACTTCTCACAAATTGAAAAGATAAAGCTAATCTGTTTGCGAATTTATTTTCCGCGAATTCAAACCTCGATGCCGGTCTTTTGGAGTCACCTGTGATCGCACCAGACCGCAAGACTAATGACCTTGCCCGAAAAAAAAAACAAATCATTAAGGAAAATTTAACAGTCCTCAGGACTTGCTAAATAAGGCCAAGACCGGTTCCCGGTTGTAGTGCCGATGATGATGATGTGATCGCACCAGTACGGTCTTTAGTGCGGTATGTGAGGTTCTGCCCACGTACTATTCAACGCATTCTACGAGGACTGGACTGTAAAAATGCAACCGACCCGGACGGAATACCAGATATAGTCCTTAGAAACTGTACTCTAGAACAGTCGCCGGTTCTTGTAGACTCGTTCGCTTATTATGAACGAAAAACCTTACCTGCCTCCTGGAAAATCGCTCGAATTCAGCCAATCCTAAACAGGAGGAAATAGTGTTTCCCGCAAAATTACCCACCGATAGTATTACTGTCTATGTTATCTAAGGTGATGGAAAAGGTCATCAATGCCGAGTTAATTAAGTATGTGGAGATCAGCGGACTTCTGAATGCTCGTCAATACGGATTCCGTGGTAGGCATTCCATGGAAGACCTTTTGACCCTCATAACCGATATATGGACATCTGTGACTGAGGGACATAGTGACCATCCGATCCGACTTCAAGGTCAAACCTAACATTATCCTCCCATCTCCGTAGCGGCCGTCCTACCGGCCTCTTTCCCGTTGGTCTACAGTCAAGAATTTTACGCACGGTCCTATCGTTGCACATTCGTGCTACATGTCCGGCCCACCTTAATTTTCACTATTGTAGGTTTGCGGTATAGCTTTTGTCATGTGTTACAGCCCTAGAACTAACAATAATTTACCAGGTGTATGCATAAGTTGTATCCGGTTTAACTAAGAGATGACGCCAGCGAAAAGTACCCAGCGTATTAATTTGATACATACGTCGTTTTGTTTGTCTGAGATTTAACTACAAACACACACAAGTTGAGTCTGCCAAAAACTAGCGTCTTTGTTTTATCGTTCAGCGATCATATCGAGTTTTGTGCCTGAAAAAGAAGGATTGCGGCACGCATGGCTTTTCTTATTTAACCAAAAGAAGAAGGCTGTTGAAAGTTATCGTTTGCTGGTAGAAACATATGCTGAACCTGCCAAGTGTGCGAGTTCTACGTCGTCCTCAACCATCACGAATGTTCCACCGTAGGAGAGCGGAAACACACACTGGAGGAAAAGTTAAACGCACTGCTTTAAAAGTACATCAGAACTCGTTCCGTTACAGAGCGGGGAAGCTGTGGAACTCCCTTCCCACGCGAGTTTTCCCGGAGCGTTACAACCTGCAACTGTTCAAAAAGAACTGCAACAGTTATTTGATGGCATCTCGGGGCGCCCACTCGGCGCTATAGGTTCGCCTCTCACGAGAGAAGTCTAATAAAAAAAAAAAGTAAATGATCTTTATTTTCTTTCGCGTTCGTTATAAATTTGAGAGTTTTAATACTTCACTTGGACTACGTTTACAAATTATAAAGCAAAATTTCGTAAATCGGACTTTTTTCTATTTTTTAATAAAAACGCGCTTTAGCGACTCGACATTAGTATATTGACGTCCCAGAGCGCGAAACGAGGAACAGGAGATCACGTGACCGTTGTGGTCAGTGGATGGAATTTGACTCAACGATATTCATTCGTTGGCTAACGAAATTCTCCCAGTGAAACTGGCTCTCTTAAGTAAGGGGTGCGTTTTCCTATTCCAAGAGAGACGTAAAGTCTCTCTTTGGAGTAACCTAACCGATCTCGTAGAAGAGATCTTCACGATACACAAGTGTTTGTGTACGTCGGTTCTTTTCATAGATCAAAGCCATGATGAAGAATCTGAAACACAAAGAAAGGGAAAAGGATCGTAGAGATCTTTGTTTATATGAGAAGGTTACTGGGAAACGGATCCAGAACTATGTAGGATAAAAGAGATTTATGACTTGTGAGTTCAACTGACTGATCAAGTTGCAACTCATTAATGGTAGATGCGTCTGGGATACTTGCTGATTGGATTGTTTGCGTATCGCCAGAATGCTTGGTGGTAGACAGCGTTCTTTTGTTTGCACTTAGTGCATTGGTAAGGCATTCGTCTCAACGGAGGCGGTGGTAATTACATGCATCTGCGTTGGACGGTTTATCGCTGGCTAAAAGGGGTCGCCAGCCGAAGTGTGTGTAGATAGTTTTTTGAACACACATCGAAGCTGGGAAAATAGACGGCGCAATATTTATGATCCCTGTCATGAAGGTTACATTGTATGTAAACCGAATCATTTGTTTACAGGAATTCGTCTAGGGGAATTTGTCTGGCAACGTAGATGCCCAAGTTGGTTTGGAATTCCTGATAAGCTAATAAAGAAATCTTACAGAGAGTTGGTATGCAAAGAGAATGCATGAAAGGTAAGTTTTCTTTACAGGGACTTAAAGATCATAGATTTGATCTCTTTAATGCGTGAAGCATTTTCAGGTGCCTAATACGAATGCATTGGCGAAAACGTATGCGTCTTGGGATGAGGTAATGGGGGTTTTTAGGTAAGTGTATCGTGGGGTTTGGCCTCACCGCCACAGTCTCACCGCATAACTAGTGAAAGACACCTTGAAATCGCTTGGATGGGACATCCTTCTACACCCGCCGTACTCCCCAGACTTGGTGCCATCTGATTATAACCTCTTCGCATCAATGTGGCATCCGCTCGCAGAGCAGCAGTTCAGCGATTTCGAGGAAGTTGGAAAATGGCTCCACGAATGGTTTGGTTTGAAAGACAAGCAGTTTTTCTGGCATGCTATTCATAAATTACCTGAAAGATGGGCGAAATGAGTAGAAGCCGATGGCCAATATTTTGAATAAAAAAAATAAATTCCGTAGAGAATTCCCTTTTTTTACCAAAGAAACCGAAAAAAAAAACGTATGCATACATCTGGTAGATCAATTGCATTTTGTTAGGATGCAAGAAAAGTGAGATAGATCAAGTGAACAGCACTGATGTGATGATCTTGATCCAAGATAAGGAGAACAAGAGAAGAACAATAACAAACTAGAAGGTGCAAAGAGATTGAATCAAGAGAAGAAAAGACGATAATAACAATGGGATGACAACACGGAAAAAATTTAACAAAATCTTGTACCCGTGATCACACAAAGGATAGAAAACACCAAAACTTAAATAATACAACACAAAGAGAACGAAATAACAAAGAAAAGCAGAGGAATTTTTATTATATAATGACGAGAATAGGCAGTGGTACATACTCTAATTTATAGATATCTATACATCATAACAAATGAATGTGTGGGGAGGAGAAGTATTATGCCGGACACGGGCACACGGTTCACTTCTTCCCCATCAATCATTGTTACTAAAAGTTTCGACAATGTTCTGCCAAACACTGCCAGAAAACTGTTCATCAACGCGGAAGGATAACGATAACATCCTGGAAACTGCAACACAGAAGACGAAAGTACAATAACACACACTGGTTCCATAGCACAGGAAACGAAATGAAACGCACTGATTAGATGTTATGACAAAATGTTCTCTTTTATTGGTACCGTTTTTTTTAGTTTTATTCTTTACATAAAAAAACACTACTTTAGTTAACAATATCAAACGTGATGCCAACCAATATTAACACAAACTTATTACTGAAATAACACGATTTTAAATGTCACATCCAACAGGTAAATCGGAGGATATTGGCGTTTGCCATTTTGCACACACACGACTCACAGGGGTGCGAACTTCGATCGCACCCCTCGATGCTAAAAAGGCGGCCCATCGTATTTACGCGTACCGAGCGCTAAGGTAGCGTAGTGGAGACCCGACCGACTCGGTCTCGTGATGGAATAAGACTCACCGAGGATAGAACTCTAGCCTGAATTCCATCCTAGGTTAGGGTTAAGAAAAAGGAAGAGAGAGAAAAACTTTCCTCTTTATGGTGTGGCCTCTTTCAGTGCAGTGGTGTGTGTGCATGGTTCTTTCGTGGATGAGAACGAACCTAGAACAAAGAAAGGGCATAAAGTGCATTCATGGGATGTGCGTCGGCTATGTAACAAGCCGAATCCCATTGGGTGCTAATTGGGGTTTCTGTTTGTTCAATGCCGCTAGTCATGAGAAACAGATCCAGAAATATGGGAAGGCACAGAGATCGGGTAGATCATTGTCTAAGCTATGCATTGCAGCTGTAACGATAGCCGCAATGCCCATGCACATGGTGCTAATTGATTCTAGCCTATTTACAGGGAAATGGTATTGAATTCTTATTTGCATTTGTTTATGCTGTAGGATTTAATTGCTGCCAAGAGACGAGGAATGCGTATTTGCTTTGGTCCCTTGGTGTAAGTCGCCAGCCAATATGTATGTAGGGAACATTGTTGTACACATGGCGCGGCTGGGAAAATAGACGGTGCAATATAATTATCCCTGGGATGGTTACATGATATGTGAACCGAGGTTTTCTTTTCAGGGATATGCTGTTTGGAACAGAATTCTTAAGAGGAATTTTGAATTCAAATAAATGAATGCATGTAAGACTTCTCTTACAGGTACTTTTAGGTTATATGAATTGGATCTATTTGATGCGTGAAGCATTTAAGATGCTAATGTGATTGCATTAGAGAAAATAGGAGGTTACTATGGGGGTTTTTTCAGGAAAGAGCGCCGTGGGGTTTGGCGGAACCGCCACAAATGTCTCGGAAAAAAACCAGCTAATTGCCAACTATTAAAACTCTTTTTTTTGTGTTTGTTCTAAATGTTTATTTACTGAGCGGCTAATAACGACCTTCGCGAGACCAATTAAATGCTCGCGCCAAACTGCCGCTAATGTCTACAAATACACTTCCTACTAATCATTGAAATGGCGATATGGGCAATGTACAAGCATTATTTCTTTCAGTCGTCATGATTGAAATGGAACAATATCTTGTTTACAACAATATCCTTGTAGGTTTAGGCTCTGGGAAAATATCTGTTTGGATGTTCCTCGATGTCATGTCAACAACTCTTGTGTGCCATGATGATAATTACTTGCAGGTTGGGTACTGTACAAAATGTTTGCACAGCTGCACTCTTAAAACATGTGTTCAATATCATCCTTTTGAGTTCCTTGTTCTGAACTAACTTGATCATTTAGAGTGAACACTTCAAAGAATTTGATCATAAATTATTCTACGAGTATATCAGCCTTGTGCTGTCAATGTGTGTCTAATAACTCTTTTCTGCTGCTTGTAGTGGACTAATTCTGTCATTCAGAGGGAACTTTTCAAACGGTTTTATCATAACTAATTATTCAATTCAATTCAATTTTATTTGGTAGATAATTACATTTATGGTATATTTTACAACTAGTACTTAAGAGATTTAGGATAGGAATACCTTTACAACTGTAATCTTAAATCTATATAATGACAATAGCACAATTTTAATGAATAACAAATAATAAATTAAGGGAAAACTGCAAGAAAAAACCCTTATTTGAATCTTAAGACTAATATTGCACTGGCTTCCGGTTATTTTATATAGTAATGACCTCGATATAATTTTCATAGACAGAGTACATATGTAGTGATTTAGGATAACGCAAGACGGGAAACGAGAACATTGTCAGAAATAGAACAATTGACGAAGAAGTCTCGATTGATTTTGTCAATAAGGAACTCTACCGGTTTAACGTTAGCGTTTCCATGTAGTTGATGTGTCGAATAATGCCATGGCAAATTCAGCAACATTTTCAATATTTTATTTTGACACCTTTGCAATTTTATTTTGTGTGTGCGAGCACAATTACACCATACAGGGGCCCCGTGCAGTAGTATAGCTTGAAAAATTGTTTTAAATATTATAATTTTATTTTCGATGCTAAGCTTTGATTTTCTACACACTAATGGATACATAACTCTTACGACTTTGTTTATTTTGTCAATTGTGGTAGTGATGTGTTTTTGAAAGATGAGTTCTTTATCTAGAATAATACCTAGATATCTACAGTCTTCGGACCAATCAATATCAACTGCACACATACTGAGTTTAGTGCCATTTGGTAGGTAGCAGTGTTTCCTACATCTCGAAAACCAGGCAGCTTGTGTTTTATTACCATTTATTTTTATTTTCCATTTCCTGTAATATACTGCTAGTTTGTCAAGAGCTGCTTGCAAAGAGTTGTAGACATTAGTGAATAAGGCACCCGAAGAGAAAATGGCCGTATCATCGGCAAACATAGCTACCTGAATGTTTTCATCTAGAAATGGTAAATCTGCGACAAACAATGTGAATAATATGGGACCAATGACCGAGCCTTGGGGTACACCATAGTGGATTTGGTGAGTAGAGGATATGTCGGTTCTTATACTCACAACATCTGGCGCAAGACCAATGACCTTGCCCGGAAAAAATAAATCATTATGGGACATTTAACAAGCCTCGGGACTTGCTAAATAAGGCCAAGACCGGTTCCCGGTTGTAGTGCCGATGATGATGATGATGATGATACTCACAACATATTTTCTCGAACGAAGAAAGCTCTGGATAATTTTGATAAGCGGCATAGGCAGCTTAAGCTTCAGTAGCTTATAAATCAAGGCATCGTGCCATACCGTATCAAAGGCTTTTTCGATGTCTAGAAGAACCAGTCCCGTTGACTCCTTGTCGATGAATTTACCAGCTATGTGGTTTTTAATGCGCAAGACTTGGTGGATAGTGCTGTGACCACTACGGAAACCGAACTGAAAGTTTGGTAAGATGTTATTGTCTTCCACAAAACGATCAATCCTTTCCTTAATGATTTTTTCTAAGAGCTTACTTAGACAGCTAAGTAGACTAATAGGTCTGTAGCTTTCGGGGCTGTTCTTCGGTTTGCCGGGTTTCGGGATAGGTATTACTTTTGCTGTTTTCCAACAGTCCGAAAAATAACAATTCTTAAGACAAGCGTTGAAAATGAATGTTAAATAGTTACTTGCAGCAGGTGGAAGTGCTTTGATTAATTTGTTGTTAATATTATCGAGACCCGCAGCCTTTTTTGATTTCAATTTTTTTATCAATTCTTTAACTTTGCTGATATTAGTTGCGTAAGTACTTTCAGCTGGTGTTTGAGAAAGTACATGGATAGTGTTAGCAACTTCAGCTTCAGTATACGCGTCGCTTAGATGCATAGATATGGAGTGATTCTTACTAAACGTGTTAGCAAGTAGGTTCGATTTCTCCACTGAAGAAATAAACAACTTGTCGTGAACTTTAAGCGGAGGAATACTTGACCCTCTCTTTTTCATAATTTTTGATATTTTCCAGAACGGTTTGCTTGCTTTGTCAAGAGAGGAAAGGTGTTTATTCCAACACTTGTTCCTATATGTTGAGATTTCGTTTTTAATGATATTATTTAAGACTTTAACATTAACTAGAAAACAACCGATTCTATAACGCAGCCATTTTCTTCTTTCTGAGTTTCGTAGCCTAATCAGATGTAAGATATTTTCAGAAAGCGGTGCCTTATCAACTGGAGCAGTGGAACATTTAGGTATCGCAAGATCGGCCACTCTATTGATAACAGAAACAAAATTGTTACATAGGATATCAATGTGCTCGCTGCAGGTTATAGAATTTAGGCTGGTATCACCTAGAATCAAGTTCATGTTTATATATGATTTATAACAATTCCAGTTGGCGGCGGAATAGTTGTGGTATAAACTGGTTCGATTTACAGCTACTGTATGATTCACTGTGAGGCTGATCGGAAGGTGGTCTGAACTTAACGCATTTAGAGTTAATGGTACTGTGCAGTAATTTGGAATATTAGTGATATATAGATCAAGAGTTGAGGGGTCTTCTTAGCACTCGCTGGGATATAGGTGGGGAGAAGTGGATAAAGTATGGAAAAACTTGGGCTGGATTCAGCAACATCTAGTAAAATGTTACCCCAGCTGTTTGCCCTAAGACAATTCCACGACTGATGTCTGCAGTTTAGATCACCACCAATAATTACCTTGTTTCGAGTGTTGACTCTATACAATTTTTGCAGATCCCGCTTAAAGTAAGTAGATTTCTCAATGTTTCCATTTCCACCAGGGAAATAGACCGAAAAAAGACTCACTTTGGAGTTATCACTTAATGTTACATCTATACTAATTTCCTCAATTAACCTAAGGTGCAATGAAGGACGCAAGGAATGTTCTATACATTTTTTCACAACAATGGCGACACCTCCACCACTAGCATGTACCCTGTCTAGGCGATAACATATGTAATTTTGATGTGAGAAAGAAATGTCTTGTTTGAGCTAGGTTTCTGAAACAAGTGCAATATCAATATTAAAATTTATCAAGAAACTGAAAAATTCATGCTTTTTGTTTTTGATGCTTCTCGCATTCCAAGTTATGATGTTAAGAGAGTTTCTTAACATGTTTTTCCCGAGTATATGTACTTAATAGCTAATGGAGTAATGACGTTAAATTGGTCAGCTTTAGTTTGACAAGCACTAAGCTTGGTTAAAACTTCATTAAGAAGAGAGTTTATCTCGCTAAATGAGAACAAGTTATCATTAGTTAAAGTTTCTGACGGATTTTTCTTCGTGTGTGTCGTATAACTGTTGGAAGGTTGCTGGGTTTGATGGAGGCCAGAAGCCCAGGTGGATGAAGGAAGTGAAGGTTGACGCATAGATCGGGGTAGTGGAGGAAAATTATCAATGGATAATCGGTCGGACACTGGCTGCTGCTTGTCACTCGGAGGCTGTAGGAACGTTGTATTTCCTGTACCACGCCCGCGTGGGGATAATTTGCGGCGAATGTCTATGTACTGCTTTCGGCTTATGCATTCTGGATCGGTGGATTTATGTGGCCCACTACAATTTGCACACTTGACGACCTCATTCATATTGCAGTCGGATGTTTTATGGTTTCCCGAACAGATTGCACAGAAGCTATTTATATGACAATGCATCGAGCCGTGACCGTAAAGCTGGCAATTATGACATTGTGTGACCTTACCTGGATTATGTTTTTTAAAGTCCCAGCGAACGATGGTTTTGAACAAGGTGGAGTAGTTCCGTTTTAGTTCGTTTAATTTAACAGTACCGCGTTGAATATAGACGATGTACAAGTAGTGTTTGTACAGGGCTTTTGTTGATGAATTTAATGTGATGGTTTTAACATCTAGGCACTTTATCCCGAGTGCAATTAGCTCATTTTTCACTATATCGTTGCTTATCAGGTCTAAACACTACCTTTAATGGACGATTTTCCTTACGCGAGTGGGTGAAAAACTCACATTTTAACCGAAGAGTTCGGTTCTGATTTTGTTATATATGTCCATTGTTGGGGCACATATTTTTTGTCCAAGTGAAATGTTTTTAATTTGTCTATCTTAATGTTGCTCAAAATATCACGCACTTTAGCACTAGTTGTTTTTAACACCACAATTGGCGGAACGGTTTCTTTAGGAAGTTCTGCGCACTGTTCGTCATTGGTCGGATCCATTTCAGGAGAGTCTTCCATCAGACTTTGAAGTGGTTGAAAAAAGTTAGTGTTTGAACACATTTTAGATTTTTCTAGCACTTTATTGTTCACTTTTGAATGTTTATCCGGAGGAGTTTGACCTCCAATAACGGGATCGTAACGCAACCGTTTGCGCTTAATTCTGTTTAACACACGTGGCCCAGGGGTCATAACTTAACGGTTATAACACTTGTTCAAATTTTTGTATGCGGAAAACGAGGCAAAGAAAACCAGATAATGATAATTAAATTGTGAAAATTATTGTGAAAATAACGGTTGATTAGGATAAATAGCACGAGCAAAACTGTGAGACAAGTTGTCTGTTTGAAAGTGAGCCAGGTACTCGACCCCATAACTAATTAAATATTATATATTATAAACCTTATGTTGTCATTGTCTCTTAGAATGACCTAGGACACCAGTGATACCGATTGCGCACACCATATTTCTCGGTAAAGTATCTATGACAACTTGATGAGTTATGTGATTGTCAAATTTGCGAAAATTCTCACACCAATAATGGCCGTGGCCGTCGATATCCAAACCAGGGCACTCAGTTGTGCGATCCAGTATTCTCTGCATTGGCCATCGTGTTCCAGACAGCGAGTCGTGTGTCGCACAACTAACGTAGGTAGCCGCATTTATCCGAACCCCGGCGTCCAGTCGCACTTTCCAGCACTCTCGGGAGTGGCCTTGTTCGTTCAGACGACGACAGTCGGTCCTGCGTCACACGGCAGCGGCCGTACCTATCCAAACCACAGCTTCCAGTCGGGCGTTCCAATACACAGAATCTTTTCCCAGCTCACGCCCATTATGACCCACTGCACAAACCACTCACCTATTTTCTGAGATCTTCTAGTTTTACCAGATTTCACCTAATTACAAGCATCCCTCATCAGTGATATAAAACCAGCACAATTTTTTTTTTTTTTTTTTTTTATAGATATCATTTTTTATTTCTTCCTATTATTATAATTTACTTACTTGCTAGACAAAAATGATTAAACTCTAGCTTATGTTATCTTATTTCTTAACTTACTGATCCCTTGCGGACTCTCTAAGTTACATGCATACGCTTAAAGCATGAAAATTTGTCTTTCGACATTATGGTTTATTTTGTTTACATGAATTTTTAGGGAACTTAATTGGATACAAAGAAAATGAAGAAAAGAAAAAACTTTGTTCTTGTTATTGTTTTTACCTTATATCTAACTTAAATACTAAACTATCTATAGATTTTTTTTTTTTTTTTTTTTTATAACTTAACTCTATTCTAAACCGAACATCAAAACTAAATTTTCGAAATGCTAAATCTATGTAAGCTTTCCGTTGTTTGTCGGGTTTTTTTTTTTTTTTTTTTTTTAATTATTATTATTATTATTTCTTTAGTTTTATAAGGAAACAGGGTTTTATGTGCCACTCAGCCACCAAAATCTCTGGTGTTGCTTATTCGCGTCTTTTCGGTCTCTCTGTGCTACTGCCGTACTGAACAGCAGGCTCTCTTCATTAGTGTGCGCAACCTCTCGATTAAAACATATTCGTTTATCTACACCCGACCGACGCACGTGATAAATCAACGGTATAGCGGATTCATTTTGTATGAGGCCGTTCATGTCAAGACTAAGGAATGCTTCTGGTGGAATGAAGCCATTGCGACGTACCACCTCATAATACATATTGTTTGGGTAATATGCACCAAAAATCAAATCGTTCTGTGAGCTCATTGATCTCGCAATATGCCCTCGGATCAGCTTGATCATAAAGTTATCCACTCTGTTTATATTGGCCCCACTGTACAACGCTTCATTGGGATAATATTTTTTGTGATCGGATTCAGGAGTCCGATGTAACTTAAGGCACGTCCTGAGGCATTGCCTCTCAAAAATCCGAATCTTTTCCATTAAGCTAGGTCCCACATTAAACCACACTGGGCATCCATATATGATCATCGGTCTGATGAGAGCCATGTAGCATATAACTTTAACTCTGCTGTCAAGTTGACTACTATGAAACAGTCTTCTTGTCATAGCGTAAGCTTTCTTTGCCCTGGCTAGGGCAGCTTCCACATGTTTGTTAAAATATAGATACTGATCCAGCCAGATGCCTAAGTATTTGACTACGGTTTTGGTTTCCAGTGTTTGTTGGTGTGGTCCCATAATAGCTAGCTTTCGCCAGTTTATCCTGGTGTCTCTGGTAGCTTGAGCCAGTGGTGTTCTAAAGAGGATGGTTTCACACTTCTGGATATTGATTTTGAGTTTCCAGTTGTTGCAGTATCGCTGAACATCATTGAAATCCCCTTGTAATAATCCGTTAATGATTTCAATTTTTGGTGCTGTTCTATATATTATCAGATCGTCTGCATACGCAATAGCCTGATGAAGAGACCTTACCAGGTCGCTAGTGTAAATATTAAAAAGGATCGGAGATAACACCGCTCCCTGTTGCAGACCGTTTTCTATATTGTAAGTAATGTTGGAGGTCACATTGCCACTTTTGACGATGAATTTCCTTTCATTCAACATGTCGTATAGTATATACAGTAGTGGTCTATGAATGCCTAGTCTCATTAGCTTGTAATATAACCCCTCTAACCAAACGGTGTCGAAGGCCCTCTCCAAGTCAATCAAACAGGCACCTGTACACTGTTTCAGATTTTTATTCCACTGAATGTCTGAAACCAGTTTAGCTGCGGCATGTGTGGTTTCATGACCAGCTTTAAAACCAAACTGGTTATTTGGAATAATATTATTGTCCTCAACCCATTTAAGTAGAGCCTTGTTTAGAACCTTTTCGAATACTTTACTGATACTCGGTAACAAACTGATCGATCGCAGGTTTTTTGGGTTTGTTCTATCTTTCCCTTTTTTTGGTAACGGTTGGATGATGGCCGTTTTCCAACGTACTGGATAGTGTGCGTTGTTCAGAGCGTTGTTAAACAATACTGCATATATGTCCTTTGCGATTGGAGGAAGATGTTTTAGTACGATATTGGGTACTCCATCGATTCCAACTGATTTTTTGTTTCTTAATGATGCAAAGACGCCATGGATGTCTTCACTAGTGATCAAAAGACTGTTGGCGCTTTCAACAGTAATCTCGGCGTTTGCCGTATTTTCATTACTGAATTCGTTAAAACCATGGTTTTCTGATCGCCACTGTGAAATATCATTTCGAAGATGACCATAATTCAGTAAAACTCTATCTTCCAAGCCATGGTTGCGACGAATTACTTCATTTGCCTTGTACAGTTCTTGAAAGACGGCCCCTACAACATTCACTTTTTCCAAGGGATCTTCAAACACAAAAACTTCGTCATTTAGGATGGCGTTGTTTGTGTCTATGCCTATATTTGCCAGCATTCGTTGGTTTTCGTCAGTTCGTGGTATTTGGAGACACTGAATCTCGTTTTCATTACTCCGTCTAAATATTTTATTAATTTGCGGAAACATACTAGGGTTGTTGGATTTTACCGCCCGAACTTTGTTGTTCCAATACAAATTTGCTGATAGCCTATAGTTAGCTTTTATTAGCTGTTGGAGATTTTTTAATCTGGACTTCAGTGATATTATCTCCTGGTCGTGCCTATCAATAAATCGTCTGTACCGTAGTTTTAGTTGCGACAGAAGTCTACTTTTTTTTCTGTGGAGCGCGTTGATTGTGGCGTTTCGGTACATGTTCATGTTGTCCGTAGGTGTGGTTTTTGGCATTGTTTTGTCCATAGTTTGTTTTATGGTTTCGTCCATTTTTTGTATGTATTTGTCGATGTCATCGTTGGGTATGTTTCTGTTGGTAGGAGGGTTAATGTCTTTTAAGCGAATTTCTCTTGTTAAGGTTCTCGTGAAACGCGTCCATCGCATACCCCAATAGTTATAGGGTTGCGGTATCATACATTCACCGAGTTCCACAACTTCGCTTGGTGTTTTAATCAATATTGATAATGCACAATGGTCGCTGTCATACTCAATTGTGCGTAGGCAGTTTATATTTTGTCTGTTAGTATGTGTATGTTTAAGGCGTGTGTCAATAAGCATAATATCGAGGAACGAGCCCCCTCTGGGGAAAGAAGGATATTCTGTAGCTAGCAGGTCAACTTTATATTCAATGTGATGTTGATCTAGCCAACTAGCTAGTTGATTCCCCCTCGTGTTGGATATGCTATTCCCCAATTTGGGTGTTTAGCATTCAAATCGCCACCTACGATGTAATTGTTCCCTTCCGAGTAAAGTTGTAAGCATTGGAAAAGAGTCTCTAGCTCCACTATAAATTGATTTTATTGATGTGCTTCTGGTGCGTAGGCAGATATCACATACATCCCCCTACCTTATCGGAGGGGGATGCGGATAATGCTCGCTTCAAGCACCTGAAATCTGCGTATCTCACCACTATATATTACCTTATGTTGGAGTTGTTTTTTAACAAAGATTGCCACCCCTCCTCCTTGTGTGGAGTTGGGTCGGTCTCTTCGTATAATGTCGTAGTTTGTGTGACATAGTTTATGCCTCTGATTCAGCTTAGTTTCGCTAGCCAGAAGCACGTCAGGACTTTCGTCTTGCAACAGTTTAAAGAGAGCGGCTCTTCTCTCGATTCTGATAAGTGAATTTACATTCACGACTAAAGCCTTAATTGTGCTTTCTGTTGGGGGGTTTATATTGACGGCTGGCTAGGCAACTGCGAATAGACCCAGTCTAGTCTGGTGTCCTGGTTCTTTATTTGTTTTTGCATTTGTGTCATCAGCGTCTGTATAGCGAGCAAGGTTGTGAGCACATCTGCTAGTGTTACTGTTTCTGGAGGCACAGTATGTTGCGGCGGTACCCGTGTGGTGGGTTGTGGCGTCTTTCTCCTACCAGCTGTTACTTGAGCATACGAGAACAGGGGTGTTACATTTAGTGCTGGTCGGCCTTGAAATATCGGGCGTTCTAATTTTCGTTGCTGTGAAAACTTTTTTTCCTGTAGTTCGCGGAACTTAGGACAGCCCCGATAATTAGCGGGGTGTCCCTCACTCTTACAAACTGCACACTTTAGAAGAGATCTGTCGTCTACCCTTTCTTTACCTAACGTGCATTGTTCTGCGCTGTGGTCCTGTCCGCATCTTACGCATCGATACTGCATTTCGCAGTTTGCTGCTGAGTGCCCGAACCTTTGGCAGCGAAGACATTGGATTATATCTCTGCTTTTTTTCAATTTGTCCCATGTGACAATTTGATGGTTCAGGATAGTGATTTTCCTAAGTCCACCAATTTTGCTCCCAGGGCCCAGCTGCACCAGGAAGAATGGTAATTTTCTATTCTCCCGTCTAGCCCTAGCTGTAGTGAAAGGTTTTACTGCGATAAACTCAATATCATTACAGTTAAGCTCTCGCAGCGTTTGTAATAGAACTTCTGGTTCTGTTTCAGGGTCAACGCCTTTTATTAGAACCGTTATATTCTTTATTTCTTTCGGGGTGTACGTGTAAAATTCCGCGGTGGCCCGTTTTAGCACATTTTTCATTTTTTCGAAATCCTTAACCGAATTTGTCTGTATGGCAAACCTGTTCCCTGTCAGTCTTTTAATTGAAAAATCTTCCCCAATAGAAAGCTTACATAGACTTACCAGTTCGTTACAGTCCATATCTGTAATGTTGATGGGTGGCATCTTCGTTTTCCTTTTTGCTACCTGTTGCTCTTGTTGTGGTTGTTGTTGCGTCATCTGTTGTGGTGGACATTCTTTTTGTTGGCTTGGCTTCTGTTGTGCACATTGTTGCTGATTCTGCTGTTGTTTCGTTATTAGCTGCTCCTTTTCAGCAAATTCCTTTTTCCTGCGACGCTTCTCTGCTAATTGCGCCCTTGCTCGGGCTAGCCTTATTTCAAGATCGCTGATTTCATCTTCTTCGTCCTCAGTGTCGGTAGTCGCTAAACATGCAAACATGTTATTGGTGAGATGGCCGTCATTATATGGAACCGCGGGGAATAGATTGTCCTCTTTCATTTTGTGCGCCTTTTCGAGCAAGTCTGCTATTGCCTCGTTTGGCTTGTTTATTTTTGTTGCAGCTCGTGTTAGTGGGGAGCTCGCCGGGCGTTTTATTAACGCGGACTTCGGTTTTAATTTTTTAATATTTTGTTTTTTGTCTGCCATTCTGCATGCTGAGGGCCCATACACCGAGCTTGTTGCATCCAAGATAGCAGGCCAGTCTTTGTTTGAAACCAGTTCTTAGGTTGGCTTCACTTTGTTATTTCACTGTATATTTTAGTTCCTTTTGTTTCTTTTTTATTTATATTTATTGTTTTTGTTTTGTTTTTCTCTTACTTCAATTTTTTTTTTCGCTAAACATGTGCTCACATACACTCTCACAGTTGATTAGTATTAAACGGTGTTTGTTTTGACTGTCAAACCACGTGGCTTCGTTCTCTTTTATTTGTTTATATTTATGTATAATAACTTTGTTTTGAGTGTTCTTGTCACTAGAATTGATTTATTTATAAATAGTCTTATTATTTCAAATTTCACTCGCGACTCATAAAAGTAACTTTTACATTTATCTCGATCGGCGAATTTAAAACACGTCCGCACTCGGTCAGTGTGTATCGTTGTGTGTGAAAAACCAGCACAATACTTGCAAAATAATGGTCTATCTTTACTTTACAGAGTTACAATCGTTTAAAATGTTTGTATTGTATTAGTCTGTTGCCGGCCTTTTTTAATTTTGATCTTGTTTGAAAAAAATAAATATAATTAGCAATATTTTTTCTAAATTATCTCCTTTTAAATGTGCCCCCTTTTACAAAACGTAAAATGTTGTGTTAAAGTAAACTGAAACATTAAGAGGAAAAGTCGAAAATTGATCAATAGAAGGATCTTGCAAAGTGAACAAACTAACTAAAAGAATATATATTTATATGGTGTACTTCTCTCAAAAATAAAGAAAAAAAAGCCTATGTACGTATATTATATAAATGGTCTAAGTGTAGGTTAGAAATACAATTTACTGGCAATGTGAAATCTACGAGTGTGGAGTGAAGTTTCCGGCCTGATGAAGAAAAATACCTTTTTTTGCTTTATTTTTCAACATAATCACACTCGATACTATGCTAATACATTCTTCATAACAGTGCTCTAATGCAGTGATACCATTTTTATAGTGCGATTTATCAAGTTTTTCAAAATACATGTTTACAGTATCGATGACTTCCTCGTTGCTGTCAAATTTTTTTACCTCCAAGCCATTTCTTAAGGTTAGGAAACAGATAATAGTCACTGGGGGCTCAATCTGGTGAATATGGTGGTTGGGGGAACAATTCAAACTTCAATTCATTGATTTTAGCCATCGCAAGGACCGATGATCGGTTAGGTGGATTGTCTTGGTGAAACAAGATTTTTAGTAAACGAGGCACCCACCTAACACAGAGCTTCTCCATATTCAGTTAACATCCTAGTAGTCTCAGCTATCTGTCACTTTTAATCGGTGGTCCTGTACCACCATTTATGAATTTTTCCAATTATTTCGGCAGTTGTGACTACAACGGAGCCTTCTGAATGTGGCTTGTCAGAAGTACTCTTGCGACCTTTCTTATATTCAGAAACCATCGGTAACCATCGAATATGATGGAGAAGAGTCTTTTAGTGTGGAATCCAGTTCTTTTGCTTTTTTTTTTTACACTAACGCGCGCACAAAAGGGGATTTTGATGTACCCTTAAATGTCAGAGCACAGTGCGAGCGGAGGGAGAGGAAGTGGATAAGGAAAGGAGGTGTCGATGTATATTGGTCTTGAATGTCTGGACATCACAACGGCCAGGAAACACAGTATCAGGCAGAACATTCCACATTCATGTGGTTCGGATAAAGAATGACACTCCATATGTTTATTTGTGCGCCTAAAGTCCACTTTCAACGTGAACTGATGCGCATTCACAGATTGACGGGTATCGCAGGAAAATGTCTGAAGGGGCGGAACACATTAAGCAAGTTCAGTTGAGCTACGACCGTGGTAATACCTATAGAAAACAGATAGGCATGATACGTTGCGCCTGTGTTTTAAGGGCGGAATTGATCGACTTACGGGTGGGTCTCCAATAAGTTTCACTGACCGTTTTTGCATCCAGTCGAGCATGTGTAGTGCAGTTTTGGATGCGCCTGACCAAATATGGGAGTTGAACTCCATTTTTGGACAAATATACGCCTTGTAAATAGTGGCCAGGTTGGATGGAGTGAAGTATCTTTTGCGTCTCTTAAGGAATCCCATACATTTGGCTGCACTTTTCACAGCTTCAAATATGTGGTCATTCCAGTTAGGAGTCGAATTAATTCGAGTGCCGAGGATTGATAATTCCTTAGCTTCGTCGATGCAAGTGCCGTTCATAGACAGTATATATACTTTGGGGTTCACCTTTAACGACAAGAGGCAGCACTGAGTTTTTAGGGCATTGAATTCTACTCGGTTAGATAATCCCCACTGATATATCTTGTTGAGGTCTGAATTCAATGTATCAAACATAAGTTGCTGGTTGGAAATGACGTTCGAAGAGTTTGGACGGGAGTGTTCGTATGAGTATGAGAAACTCAACGTGCTATCATCAGCAAACGAGTGAATTGGGTTGTGAGTAATTGACAAGAAGTCATTTATAAAGATCAGGAAGAGAGTGGGTGAGAGTACCGAACTCTGGGGAACACCGGTATTAATTTGATGTGAGACAGATTTGACACCATCAATGACCACTTGGATGGAACGGCCAGAAAGATACGTCTCTTATCCATTGGATCAGGGAATTGTCCACTCCATATGAAAGCAATTTTGACAAAAGGGCTGGATGCCAAACTCTATCGAAGGCTTTTGAAATATCCAATGCGACTATTGTGACAGTTTTTGTCTTTGCCACAGAAAATTAATGGTAATTTAATTTTACCTGTAATCTTGGTGTCAGGAATGGTCAGGAATGTAGTGTTGTTGTGTTTAGTAGGGGTTAGTTTCAGGACGCGAGTCTCCTGATCCTTAAAAGGACAAGGCGATCTCTTAAAACAGACCGCTCCTGAAATCTTGTCCTACAAGGGGTCGTTAACCGTGCTTCCTCTGATCCAGAGGGAAGAGTAACGTCCTTTTGGTTTGGCCTTCGTCCTTAGTCTTCACTTGGTCTTCCGTGGGGGGGCAGGTGATACTTAGCTATCCATTGTTGGGTAAAAATGAAAGCACGTCTTGTTTCCTTTGGAATGTGTTTTTTATTATTTTCTCAAAGGTTATCCTGGAGTACTTCCTCCAGGGACTGTACACGAATTTAGACTGCGGCCCGGAGATCACGAAACCATTCCTTTATAAAGGAAAAGGAATCGAAAATTGTATCTCAAAGATACACATTTTCGTGCAACAATCTCGATCTTTTGGATATTTCGAGCGAGATGTTGTGTTTACACAAGATAAGAAATCAATTTCTTGAATTCTTACGAAACCATTACGCAGATGTGTGAATGTATCTGCTTTTGAGTTTTTGTTTGTTTAACTCAATGGAATTTTTAGGATAGAGATAACAATCTCTGAATTTTGGATTTGGGTGATGCTGTGGAGCAAATATAGAACAATAAACGAATATTGGATTCGTTTATTGTGAATTTTAATTTTAATTTTGATTCTGGATTTAATTATGCCGTGGGGGCAATTGTTATACGATAAACGAATGTTTGATTCGTTTATTGCGAATTTTGGATAATGTTTGGGTTTTTTCAGGTTTTGATAGGATTTTGGATTAGGAATGGGAGAAAAAGATGGTAGGGCTTTTTGGAGCACTACATCCTCCCCTCCTTGAAAAAAAGAAAATTGATCTTTATGAGATTAATTTTCTGGAAAATGGTGTGATTGGGAATAAGGATGATGGTATCGTGATTCCGTTACATGTGCCTGATATTTTCTAACATAGTAGCTTTATGTATACAATATTTATTATAAGTGTGTAATTTTTGTTCTTTGTTTTTTTTCTTAATATTTATGTATTCGTATTTATGGTCGTGTATCCAAGTTTCCACAATGGTTATTTATATAATAAAAATATTTTCTTTTGAAATTTTGTACAAATATAATTTTGTTTTTAAGATTTGAATTTTCTTAGTATAGGTGTGTTTAACAGTAATTGTTGGTTATCCAAAATAAAGTTTTCTTATATAAATTATTTTATTTTGAGTTAATGGTATATTCATTTAATTTGGTTTTGGTTATATGTACAATAGACATTTGGTTTTAAAATTTCATATAATTTGTTTTTTTTTCATGTTGATTAAACATTGTATTAGAAGGAAACATTTGATTCTAAAAATTTTCGTTTTGATTTAAAGTAATGATTTTCTTATTTTCTGCGTGTAAGGTTAATTGTAGAATGTTTTATAATTACATAAGTATTTGAATTCATTATATTAAATTTAACTTTGGGTGTTTTTTTTTGTTTTATATTTTTATAAAGTACTATTTGTAAAAAGATACATAGATAAGTAAGGTTTTTATGGTTTATTCTTACAATTTGTATATTACATAGAATTTTCATTGTTTATATACTCGTATAAATTTTCATTATTTACATATATTATTTTTGTTTTTTTTTTTTCATTGTCCTTATTAGTCGGGCGTTTATTTATTTATATAATTTTTTCCATGTATTTGGACGTACAATTTAATTCTATAACTTTTCCTTTTTTTATTTTGTTATATAAAAATGTTCTTACTTTCTTAGTATTTCTTAGTTGAAAACTGTTTTGTATTTATATAAATATTACAAGTTCTTATTTTAACACTGTTTTGTAAGTTTTTTTTTTTGTATTTTCGTTTTTTTCATATATATATAATGTGTTTTTTCTTATAATTTAAGATTTATTTATTATTATTACAAAATTTTTGTTGTTGTTGTTTATTTATTTAAGTTAGTGGTGGTTATTTAAAACATGATATAAACTTATTTTATTAAGTGCGTTAATATTTGTTTTTATCTATATATTTATTTTTGTTTTGTTTGTTTTTTTTTCTCTTTTTTTTTGGTATTAAAAGTGTACTATTTAAAAAATTATTTTATTCGTATACAATTATTTGATATGAAAATTTTTTTTTCGCAAATTTTAAATATATTATGGTATTTTGGTACAGTGTTACTTTATAATTTTTTTTTGTGTTTACTATACGTGTATGCATTTATTTATTTCTCTTTTTTTTTTTGTTATCTATACATATATACATTTTTCTCTTCAACTTTTATTTTTCTTTGGAGTTTCTTATTCGTGATTGCCTAATCCACAAATGGTTTTATATTGTTGTTGTGGACTATTCGAGTTCCTTTTCCTATTTTGAGGATTGAATTTTCTTCGGATAGGATCTTTACAATTTCATAGGGGCCTTTCCACAGGGAGGTTAATTTGTTAGGTCTTGAGTGATTTTTTAATAGAACCTTGTCGCCAACATTAAATTTCTTACGGCCTACTTTTTGGTCGTAGTATGCCTTAGATTTTTGTTTTTTCTCTATCAATATTCCCTTTGCTGTACGATAACCATGTTGTAATCGCATTTTAAATTCATTTGCGTAATGGTCGTAGTTATAAGAGCTTTCGGGGTTTTGTCTGAGAGAACTGGGTATTTCGGCTGGGAAACCATATAGTAATTCATGCGGCGTGTAGCCTGTATTACTGTGGGGTGTAGTATTATACACAAACATTGCGTACGGTATCCAGGTGTCCCAGGTGAGAGGATCCTGGTTTACATAGTGGCGGAGGTATTCCACCAGAGTTCTATGGCTCCGTTCTAGTGCTCCATTCGTTTGTGGATGGTAGGGTGCTGTGTTTAGTTTTCTCATTTTAAGTAAGGAACAAATGTCCTTAAAAAGTGCGCTGAGAAAATTAGCACCTCGGTCAGTTAATAGAGAAGATGGTATGCCGTGCTGGCAGACGATATTTTCAACGAAAATTCTGGCCACGTCCTTGGTTTCGGCGCTGGCCAGTGCGTAAGCTCCTGAAAATTTAGTCAAATCGTCTGGAAACGTTAGTAGGTATTTATTTCCATTATAGCTGACTGGTAATGGTCCTACTATATCTAAAGCAATTCTTTCGAAAGGTTTTGAGCTTGTTGTGGTTATCTTCATAGGAATTCTAGGATTCCTTCCACTTTTGTTTATCTGGCAGGAAGCACATTTTCGAATATACGCCGCGACGTCAACGGTCATTGTGCGCCAGTAATATTTTTGCTTCAATCTATTGATTGTTCGGGTGGCTCCTTGGTGTCCTCCGAAAGGTGAGTTGTGGTATTCCGCGAGTAACTTTTGTATTTCGTTAGGATCTGTTAGAAGCTTCTTTTTATTGGAGAAAACGTACATTGTCACGTTGAGGTGAGCAAACGTTTCTTTTAGCAAGTTATTGAGTGTTACTTTTGATTCGTTTTCTATCAAGGGGACTAAAATTCCAATGGAATTAAAATTCCGGTCTTCGCAAATCTTCTTCAGATCAATAAGGGAACTCTTAGCGGTTTCCTGGTCGCTTAGGTTTCTGAAAGGCAATGGCAATGTGATGGCGCATAGCCCATCTTGCTCATGAAACGTAATTTTACCTACGTCTGGCTTGGTGAAGTTTGGGATTCTTCCTGCCAGGTTTTTTTCCTCAGCAGAGTCTATCAATGGGAGGATTATAATACGTAGTCCAAGTTTTTTCTTGGTATAGATGGACCCTGTTTGTTCTTGCCATACAAGATTGGTAGTATCTTTGTATGATTGTGCAGCCACATCTTCTTCGAGTTTGGCTTTACTTCGTGCGGTGACGAGGATATTATTTTTGATGGGATCGACTGGGGTAGTCATTGTTATACGGCTGAGAGCATCAGCATTTGCATTTTGCTTTCCTTTTTTATGGACGATTGTGTACTCACACTCTTCGAGTAGAATTCTCCATCGCATAAGTCTGGATGTAGGATCCTTTCGTCCTATAAGCCACTGTAGACAGCTATGGTCAGTTACTATTGTGAACTTTCGTCCGTAGACATATGGTCGGAACTGTGCTAATGCAAAAACGATTGCTAGTAATTCCTTTTCAGACGTTGTATACCGTGTTTCGGCGTCGTTTAGTGTTCGGCTAGTGAAAGCAATAGGTTTATCTTGTCCTATTGTACCTTGAGATAGCACTGCTCCTAACGCAACATTGCTAGCATCCGTAGTTATTATAAACTCCCGGTTAAAGTCTGGATAAGCCAGTATTGGTGGGGTAATAACCTTTCTTTTTAGAGTTGTGAATGCCTCATCACAAAAGGCATCCCAATGAAATGGAACATTCTTCCTGAGTAATTTGCTTAAAGGTTTTGCCAGTTCGGCGAAATTAGGGATAAATTTTCTATAGTAGCCTACAAAACCGAGAAAAGATTTTACATCTTTTTGTTTCTTGGGCATTGGAAACGTTTTTACCGCTTTAGTTTTTTCTGGATCTGGTTTTATACCTTCCTTTGAAATAACATGCCCCAAGTAGGTGAGCTCTTTCCTTATGAAGTGACACTTTTCTGGTTGTATTTTCAGATTGTGCCTTTGTAATCGCTCGAAAATCTTGGTAAGTCGGGAATTGTGATCGTTCAGATCGTATCCGTAAATTACAATATCATCTACATAGACGAAACATTCTATTCCTTGGAGACCCATGAGTACATTATTCATAAGCCTTTGGAATGTGGCAGGTGCGTTTTTAAGTCCGAAGGGCATTCGATTATATTCGTAATGTCCGAAGGGTGTGCTAAACGCTGTTTTTGCCTTGTCTCTATTGTCCATGCGTATTTGGTGGAAACCATTTGCTAAGTCTAAAGTGCTAAAATATTTAGCTTTTCCTAACTGGTCCAAGATATCAGTAATATTGGGCAATGGATATGCATCTCCGACTGTTATTTTATTTAAGGCTCTAAAGTCGACAACCACTCTCCACCGTTTTGTCCCATCAGGTCCTGCCTTCTTGGGTACTAGTAAGAGAGGGGAATTCCAAGGACTGAAACTTGGTTGTACCACGCCATCCTGAAGCATTTCGTTCACTTGTTTGTGGATTTCTTGCTTCGAGCTATCTGGGAGGCGATATGGTCTTATGTAAAGTGGGGGCTTTCCTTCTTCCGTGATGATCTGATGCTCTATGGCGTCAGTATATGTGAGGTAGTCACCCTCGAGAAGAAATAGGTTATTATAAGTGCGACAGATATTCAGGATAGATTTCCTTTCCTCCTGGTTACAATGACGCAACTCTAGGAGTGATTCTAGCCGTTCAAGCCTATTTTTTAGAAGATTTTGGGTTTCGTCCGCCCTTAACACATTGTAGTCATCCAGATCTTCCCATTCGACTTCTATGTCGTTGGTGATTACTTCTTGATCCGTGTCTAATGTGTTCATTAGTAATACCTTTATTTTGTTGTCCTGTGGTGTTGTCAAACTATTACCCAGATATATCCCTGGCATGATCTCGGATTTTTTTATTATCAGTTCTTGACTGAGTTTTCCTTTAAATGGAATCTCCATTATTTGTTGAGATCGTGAATGCAATTTTATGAGATCGATTTTGGCATTTCGTTTTAAATTTACTGGGGATATTGGAGTTTCAGGTTCATGTTTTCCTGAACTCAGTTTTTCAGCAGTTTCCTTAACTTTTTCGTTACCACAAACTTTATTTAAATGGGAAGAGGAAGATTCAAGGGTGGTTGGTTTCGTTGTGTTTGTCACAGCATCAGATCCGGCCCGTAGAGAAACGGATTCGGATGTTGACTCACGAACGGTGTTATCCAATTTTTCAAGAATGTCTGTATTATCCATGGAAGACACCTCGTAAGGCGTGGCATTCTGAGTATTTTCCTTGACCTCATTTTTGTTTCCTAAAGGCTGCTCGAGTTCTACCATAGTTCTCTTCTTTACAGCGAATTTAAGGAATCCCTTTTCAAAGTTAATGTGGCACTGGTGCTTCGCAAGGAAATCGCTTCCCAGTATGCCATCGTGTTGAAATTCTACATTGCTTCCCACTACAAAAAGGTTATGCTTAAAGGGTATGGAGTGCCTATCAGTTCTGAATTCGAACTCCCCCAATACCTTTCCGCATGTGCTGACCGTTTTTCCAGCAATGGTGGATATAGTCACTGGGTCTGAATTTTCTACAGATTGTTCAATATAAAGATTATCTAATTTGATCAGGCTGATGTCGGCGCCTGTATCGATAAGGAAAGTCGAGTATTGTTTATCCGATGGATTAAATTTTACACGTATTACTGGCTCCTTAAATTCAGGGCAGAAAAATACGCGCATTTGAAAATTTACATCGGGATGGGGTGTATATCGGCGATTGTCTGAACTCGAGAAGGATTGCCGTTGCTCGCTGCCCGAGTGAGTTCGTTTCCCTGTTGTTGATTGGATACCCTGTTAATATTTTGATTTTGTCGGGTATTACGATTTTCAATGCGGGGCGAGTTTGTTATTGTCCTATTTTGAGATTGATTGGATTGGTTAAGATGAGTTTTAAAGGGATTACGACTCGTCGAATGTTGGTCCTGGTTTCGCATATGAGCTAACCTGGTTCTGCACTCTGCCTGAGTGTGATTATACTTTCGACAGTATGTGCATTGGAGACGTTCAACCTCAGTCTTAATGCGTTGGGGGACGAAATTTGGAAAATTTGCGTTGCGATAACAAGTCGCAGAAGTATGTCCCCGCTTGTTGCATGTTTGACAAACAATTGGCTGGTTATTTCTCCTAAAATTGTTAGTGGAAGTTTGCATTGAGTTATCGCTGTTCAATCTTTGAGATTGTTCCAAAGCGTAGCTAATGGCCGCTTTGAGATTTGAAGCCCTATGCGCTTTTACTAAGATTTTGAGGCCGGAATTTCGTATCCCATCCTCAAACGTATTTAAAGCGAGTCTTTGATTTTCAGCCAGAAGATAAGTTCTGACTGCAGGATCAGATGAACTAGCGTATGTGGCGCTGTCCAATTCATGCAGGTGGTGTGTGAGTCTAGTTGAAAATTCTTTCACACCCTCCTTGCTATCCTGTTTTGTTGCCACTAAGTTATTTTGGGCAGCAGACCTAGAGATGAGAGCTTTAAATTCTCCCTCTAATTCTGAAACAAGATCTTCCCAGGTAGAAATGATTTTATGCCTGATACAATCACGCGCCGGTCCCTGCAATCTGGTTTTGACCACCCTTAGAATAAAGGACTTCTGATTGTCATCTTGTGCTTGTGAGAACAAAATGTCTCCACAAGAGACGAAACCCTCTAATTCGTCAGGATTACCGTTAAATATCGGCACGAGTCCCAGTATGTCACTTAATCCTATTGGTAAGTTCATTCTAGAACTCTGTTCGCGTGTTTCCATACGTACGGTTTCCGATATTTCGTCCTCGCGATTTTGTATGAGCTCGGGCTCAGGTCTCTGCGAACGCGTACCCGGTTTATTTTTGTCGCTCACGACATATTTGTGAAACAGACCTTCCCAAATGATGGTGAAAAGGGGTAGAGAACCAAGAGATGAGATCTTCATTATTGTTGGGTAATATGGCCAAGAGAAAAGACAAGACCAACGACAAGAGAAGTGTCTTCAAACTCAGTTAGTTTTGATTCTATTAGAAAGCCTTTGTTCTACTTAAGGTGAGAGAATCCATCCTTTCGCCCTATGGAAAAAGTGTCTAAACCTAAAATGGATTTTCGAAGAGCCACAGATGAGTCAAAGGAAAAGATTCAACCCAAAGAAAATTTTCCAAACAAGACGCTAAGGACAAGGACCAAGAATTTTGATTTGTTCGTTATTGTTTTAGCTTGTCACGTAAGAAAAATCTTCCCAAAAGAAAGTGTATGTATATATGTTTATGTGTATAATTAATTAAAATATATATCAAAAAAATAAATAATAAAACCAAATTTGTAGTTAATTTTTGTGTGGGGTCTTTTATATTGTCCCCTTTTGAAGAATAAAATGTTGATATTTCGGGAAAAAGTTTTTGGAAAAAATGTGTATATGTATATATTCGTGAAGAAAGTTTTGAAAATTGTCAAAAATATGTGTTTTTTAAAAATGCGTTTAAGAAAGATCCGTTTATTAAGAAAAATGTATTTAAAATGTTTGCCTCTACTAGCCGAAAAGTAAGTGCGTACTTGTATATTGTATATGCTTGTGTGAGAGAAAAATTTCTTTTATTAATTATATTTATCACTTTGGGCTTTTTTATGCGTATACTCTTCTTGGAAAAATGAGAACAACTTTGCTTATTATTCTTAGAAAAACAAGTTAAATTTAAATGCACTTGCACAAATTATTAATAAGCTTTATCCCAGTGTAAAATAACAATTAAAATAAATATTCAATTTATTCTTGGCGTCCCCTTTTAGTTAACAATTCAAACATTTTAAAAATTTACTTATTTGGGAGCCAATCACCAAGACCAAAATGACAAAACTGAATTTAATTTGAGTTCACTTTTTGTTTCTAAGAAGTTACATTTATCACTTTGGGGAGCTCTCTTAGCCTCATAAAATTTTCCACTATATATTTAAGAAATGAAATCTTTTACCTTATTTTCCTGGTGCGTGGTTCAGCTTTCTCCTGTTGGTGTTACCGCTGCTGTCTTCGCTGCTGGATCTAGCTGCTTGGTCCTGGTGTTGTGCTCCTAGTGTTATGCGGGACAAATTTTCCTGCTTCTCCACGGGACTCGTGGTCGTCATACAATTAACACTTTGCTTTTTCTACCGCCGGTGTCTAAGCCCCAGGCAACGCTTGTAAAAGTTTTACTTACTTTCCGGTGTCAGCCCCGGAATACGCTTTTTTTAAAAAATTTAAAATATTTAAATCACTTTCCGGTGTTAGCCCCGGTATACGCTTTAAAAGAAATTCTGCTTTTGTTGCAAAATATTTTCCTTCTTCAGAATTATTTCATCAGTCTGCGTGTTAGGATCCGCACCAGTCTTTTCAGATTTGCAGAGGATTTTCAGATTCCGCTTAATTGGGACGTCCTTCGTGGATAATTTCACCAGTCTCTCTTTGGTAGGGGATTGTTGGATAATCTACGAGTCTTCTGTGGTAGGGGATTTTGGGTATCCCACGCGCTGCCACCAAAATTTTTTGTTGTGTTTAGTAGGGGTTAGTTTCAGGACGCGAGTCTCCTGATCCTTAAAAGGACAAGGCGATCTCTTAAAACAGACCGCTCCTGAAATCTTGTCCTACAAGGGGTCGTTAACCGTGCTTCCTCTGATCCAGAGGGAAGAGTAACGTCCTTTTGGTTTGGCCTTCGTCCTTAGTCTTCACTTGGTCTTCCGTGGGGGGGCAGGTGATACTTAGCTATCCATTGTTGGGTAAAAATGAAAGCACGTCTTGTTTCCTTTGGAATGTGTTTTTTATTATTTTCTCAAAGGTTATCCTGGAGTACTTCCTCCAGGGACTGTACACGAATTTAGACTGCGGCCCGGAGATCACGAAACCATTCCTTTATAAAGGAAAAGGAATCGAAAATTGTATCTCAAAGATACACATTTTCGTGCAACAATCTCGATCTTTTGGATATTTCGAGCGAGATGTTGTGTTTACACAAGATAAGAAATCAATTTCTTGAATTCTTACGAAACCATTACGCAGATGTGTGAATGTATCTGCTTTTGAGTTTTTGTTTGTTTAACTCAATGGAATTTTTAGGATAGAGATAACAATCTCTGAATTTTGGATTTGGGTGATGCTGTGGAGCAAATATAGAACAATAAACGAATATTGGATTCGTTTATTGTGAATTTTAATTTTAATTTTGATTCTGGATTTAATTATGCCGTGGGGGCAATTGTTATACGATAAACGAATGTTTGATTCGTTTATTGCGAATTTTGGATAATGTTTGGGTTTTTTCAGGTTTTGATAGGATTTTGGATTAGGAATGGGAGAAAAAGATGGTAGGGCTTTTTGGAGCACTACAGTGTTCCCGCTCTCGGCCAGATTAGTCTTTTCAATGGTGAATGATTTAGTTAGAATCCATAGATCATATATTGAAGCTCTTCTATTTCCATGGGCACCATTGAAACAATTTGGTATTTTATAAACAGCTCTCCAGGACAGTGATCAGCATTTAATTACAAATAGACGTTCGTGACACTGTACAAAAAATTATAGTTTGCTGTTTTTGCACGTTCACACACGGGTCATATCTGAGTTAGGATTTATATGAAGGGTAAATTTTTTGAACCGAATCATTTGAAAGAATCTGACACTGAGAATTTTAATTACTTATGAGATATATTTAAAATGCAACAAACAATTTTAACACTTTTGGGAATCTAGTGTATTTTTGTAAATACTCTTATTACTTTTCAATTTTCTAGATTTACTTTTAATTTCGAACAAAAAAGGCACGGGCTTCTTTCTTTTCTTTCCTCCAAAAAAATCTCCACCGGGACAACGAACAACCGTATTTACTGCTCTTTTCCCAATCAACTCGAAAACGGAATTCCAAAACCGTATATCAAAAACATTGACCTGTTCTCTCTCTCGCTCCCCATTAACGTCCACTTCGAAAACCGAATTCGAACTCGAAGAGCTGCATGATCCACACCCGAATCGGGGCGTGTTCGAAAATTCACTTGTGGATCGTGCAACTCCTCCACCACCTTACCATCATACCATTTTAAAACAGATTATATTAAAATTACAAATTATCGAATGATGGCGGTGGCGGCAACCGCACGTAACACTATCTTGCTTTCACCGAGGTAGTGGATTGAATGGCATCACTTTTCGGTAAGGTACGCCATCAGATCTCCTGTGGACCTGTTGCTACGAAAGCCATATTGGCGGTCATTGAGGAGGTCATTTGATCCCAGATATTTCGAAAGTTGACAGTTGATAAGAGATTCCCTTACCTTGGAGAGAATATAAGTTAGTGCTATGGGTCGATAAGAAGAAAGGGATGATTTGTCATCCTTTTTGGGAATTGGCTGAATGTTCGCTGACTTCCATCTATTTGGGAAACGATTACTAATTTCAAGTGGTTTAAATACACATTACAGAGCAATCGACCTGAAAATGTATATACAAGCTAATGAGACATAGTACTATAGAATACAAGCACATTAGACCTGGTGGTGCCATATGTAGTTCAGGCCGGAAGATTTTCACCCCACCTCCGTATTTTCTTGACTTGATGAATTGAACTTTTTTTTGTAATAAACACGAACATGAAACCAATAGAAAGAAAAAAATAAAAAGGAAACTGTTACTTTCATTCTGACATTGCTGGTTCTGGGTATGTGTGGAGTTTTGTCCGGCGGAATGTGTTTTGCTCAATGCTGCTTCCAGCACACTATAACTATCGCGTGTTATTTGTCCTTCTCCCATCGTTCTTTACTTGGATGCGCATTACAGAGGTCCATTTGATTATTCTGGATCTCTTAAAGTTGTTTACTGTTTTAATAGTTTTGTAAACAAATATTGTGAACTGCGTTGTTCTAAGGCCCTTGGTTTTCTCTTAAAATTGGAAATACTTTTTGACCTATATTAGTGCCCCTAAAATTATAAACCCAACAACCCTTGAAAAGGCAGCCCAATATTTGTTCAGAGCTAGATAAGATAATTGATCAAAAATACCTCGACACCAATACAACATCAATTGTAGTGGAAAGTATTACCCCAATTAGGCGTCTGACTATCGTGATCAAATATAACAATCCGAAACCTATGTTGGAGTATTGTTTTGAGTTAATTGCTCATGAGATAAAAGTTTAACAAACCACATATCGTAAACTCATCGCTCAACAAGTGCTGTAACTTTAATTAATTTGATATCTGATAGAAAAATTGTTGTGCATCAGCCGGTGATGTACGGATCGTTGTCAAGTATAAGTGTTTAATAAGCATGACGTGCTAAAGGTATTTTTCACATGCATTAATGTGCCATTGTTTGTTAGCTTTTTTTTACTTTTTAACGCTTACTGAAGCGGGATTATAAAATGATCAATGAGTTTACGCATTTTTAAACGTTATGAATTTAAAAAAAAAAAGTAATTAGTAGTGAAAATAGTGTGACCTCTAATCGTAACAGCAGTACTCATCTTCACCAGTTGGGAAGAATACCATAACCTCTATGGTGTCAGATTATTGAATTGATACGACGCAGGAGCATCAATATTTTTCTAATAGGAGACTAACCAACAGTAGTTAGACAATTAGTCCTACCACGCAGCTTAGGTACACTAGTGTAAATGACAGTAGCGTCCTTAGCCTCTTTGTCGAAGAATCGTATAGTATCCGACTGACTTCACTAGGCGTCCTTAATTTCATTGCTTTTAGGCAAAAAGGGAAGCACAAAAGCTCCAAATCAGGGAGCATCAGCAAAGGGAAATCCATTCTTTTAAGTAGTTCGTTGAACTTGAGGTATTATGCCCCCTTGATTCACATGGCTGCTGGTTTCAGGAAACTAATATAGTAATCATAGAAGTACCTAGCGTTTGTTCCTGGTGCATATATAGTATATAGTAAGTATGCGCACAGCTCCTCAATAGTATACTGGTTAGTATACCCGCCTGTCACGCGGGAGACCGGGGTTCGTTTCCCCGTCGAGGAGCCTCTGGTGCAAGACTAATGACCTTGCCCGGAAAAAACAAATCATTATGGAAAATTTAACAAGCCTCAGGACTTGCTAAATAAGGCCAAGACCGGTTCCAGGTTGTAGTGCCGATGATGATGATGATGATGAAGTATGCGCACATGTCCATAATTTTTAGGGTGTATTGATAGTGATTGGACGGAGATAACTTTTGTGTGATTTGGCGGTGTTGGCGTGGCGGATTCCCAGGAAAGACAGGGCAAAAACTAGCACACAAGTTCCTGGGAGACAAACGATCACTTGCAGGAAACGAGCGAAAGAGAAGAACAGCACTTAGGAAAAGAGCGAACGTGAGGACAGCTGCGGGCCTATATAAGGCGAGCACATCAGCAGAACGGGAGGAGTGTCACCTAGACGAACTGTATCAGGATTACAGTCGATGGAAAATTCCTATCCAAAGAAGTAGCTATCATTATTAGTAGTCAACACTCCCAAAATCTACTTCTCAATATTCACAAAATATTCGAATATAAATAGGAGGTACTACGATTAGACCACAGGACAGGATGAAATATCTTGGGGTCATCTATACCCTAAAAATGATATTCACCAAACATGTGAACCACATTCTTCAAAGGGGCCTCGGTCATTCTAAGCAACTGCACAACATCTTGAAGTGGAGCAACAAAATTGGCAACAAAGTTAAGCTCTCTGCTATAAGCAGCTAATCCAATTTGGAATATCATACGCCTTTCCAATATGGTCCTGCATATCTTCAGCTCAAATGGAAAGACTTCGAGCTTTCGAAAGAAAACTCCTCAGAAGATGCACCAACCACTCTAGAAGGCCTGACGGTCGTCATTACCCCTACTCCCACATATACGAAGACGTCTCCATTATCCCCATCGACGAGTACTTGCTACAATCAGCAAACAAGTACCTCGAAATCGTTCAGAACAGCGAGAACCTACTTGTAGGGGAGTCTTGCGTTCTTGACCTTTCTCTCTCTCGATCTCTTCGAATCAGACCACAACAGTTTCGTCTTCAGTACAAAACTGAAGAAAGCACCCTTCCCAACAACATTCCCATCTATAATAGAGGATGCCTGGACCCATCCCATAGGGCATACTGCTAACAAACCGCACGCACACACGCACGCACACACACACACACGCACAGTACAAGATGGCACAAACATACACACACACCGATCAGAGCGCAGACCATCAGACGCCAAAGACCTGATCTGCGTTTACTACCACACTCAAGCTCTACCGATCTTGTACGATTTCTTTCTCACCATCCCTCCATCCAAGTAGTTAGAGAATACCTGGACTAACACTGTCCACATTATCCTTGGATAGCCCCCCCCCCCCCCTTTTTTTTCTTTTCTTTTCAGATATCGCGAGACCGAGCCCAACATCCTCACGGATGTGGGTGATTCTGGTTATCGCAAGATGACCAGAAGCCAGAGACAAGATGAAGGAAACATCTGTCCTTGTCTCGCTAAAGCCGGCCCTCTCGCCAACCCATTTTATTTTTTTACGTTTCTTTCTAAGTTCGTACAAAAATTCAGAAAGCAATGATGAGTGATATATTTACGAATGTGAAGTTTTAATTACCAGAAGTTAAGTCAAGGATAACATTTTTGGAGAAAAGCACATATTTCATCCATGACAATTGGTTGATAACCCACAAAGCAATCGTGTGTACGCGACTAATTCCCGATATGAGAAGAACAGAGTCACTAAGTTGTAACCAGATAAGCTAAAATGCATTAACACTTATTATCTAAGGTTCGTTTTATAGCCAGATTGCTGGCTTGTGGTCGTACTTGTGAGCAGAAACCGCAGAGAAATTGCTCTTAAACCTCTAATATTGCACGAATGGATGCGAAACTCTCGTACCATTGCAACAGCCCGGTACAAAAAACAAATAGTAGGCTTCTTTGTAGATTAAGCAAGCACACTTCAGAGTCAAAGCGCAGAGCACTTAGGATGAACAAGAAAATAGGAAAACAGTTCGCAGTAATTTATTCGAGATCAATCTGTTTTTTTTTCAAATATTAATTACCCACGAACTAGATACTCGGAAAAGGCATATTCTACAAACCTTTGGTCTCCAAATAACTAAACAACAATACTTAACCGATGGAACGTACAGATAACTTATTAAATAATTCAAGTAATAGGTTAATCAGGTAGCTGGTAGAATAATAAATCCAACATAAATAGGTTGTCAGTACCATTTACTTACCTCTTCCTCCGCAGGTGGCTCCTCCTTGCTTATTGTTGAAGTTGACTTTTTCTTTAATATACGTTCCTCATCATGCTTGCACTCATTAACTTTCCGACTAGACTCTCTCGGTATTAAAGGTGTTCCTAAAACAGATTAAAGTAAAAAACATCTTAATCGTCCTGAGGTTTCGAGTTCTATTATACTTTCTCTTGATGTCATTGTTATTTCATAAAGTTTGATGGAACTTTGAAATTCTCATTAATTTTATATTCACAATTGTTTACTGTATCTAGTTTGACATAAAAACCAAATTTTAAGTTATGTTATTGTTTTCAATAACAGAAAAGGCAAGTTTAATTAAAGTTCTCAGAAAACTATGAATTGACATTTAACTAGTATGGTAATAAGCGATCATGTAGTAATAAATATTTAATGAATGTAGATCTGTTCGATGGCTCCACCATCTCTTGGATAACCATATAATTATGTGGTCTTTGAAGTTGTATAGTTGCACTAATATATCATACTTTAAGTTCCTGTAAACTTTTGTTTTAATCCGCTTCGGTCAACACGACTGTTAAGAAAATGTAATATTTGTGCTGCACATATGTAGGTTGTGCAATAATTTATAATTTACACAAGTGTTTACGGAACTTGACAGTAGTTTTTCGTTCTACATAAGATGTTTTAGATAGTTCGTTGACTTTGAAAACAATAACGTTGTGCAATAGACAAACCCTGCGTGTTAGAGTCATTGAATTCTACTCGATTGTACAATCTTTATTTTTACGTCTCGTTAACACCGGAATTCACTGTTTTGAGCACACTCTGCTCTTTTATAATGAGGCTCGAATAATGTTCGTTTACGAACTCGGATTGCCATCACCAGCAAACGAGTGAATTGGGTTGTGTGTGATGTGTTGCCTTTTTATGAACGTGTATGAATTTCATGTGACGCTAACAATCAACTTATCGTCAAATCTATAGGAATGCAATTTCGCAAACACGGCTGAGTTTCAAATTCTGTCGAAGATTTTCTAGATATCTAGTGCAACAACAATGCCTTCGACCATTAACATAGCAATCACTGAAAGGTAAGACATGCTCGTATACACGAGGTCGTGGGCTGATGCGTCGGTGCTTTGGTTCTAACTTTTTCCGGCGTGGATAACCTTTTCTCTAGCATTCTCGTTTGGCCTTTGTTGCGGATTGGCAATTAAATGTGCTGGAATGTACTGGAGAAATCTAGTACATTCGCATGTATACCAGTTGCGCAGCAGCTGGCACCAAGTGGCCATCATTGTCACCACGATGATGTCATAGCGTCGCTTTTTGAATTGGTAGTTATGCCAATTCGTCAGTCTGCAATCAACCTTCAACGGGCTCGTTACAGTCATCGTCTACAATCAACATCACCGAATAAACACCATCGGTCGATAATTGTCCTTCAACACGTCTATTAATAAAGCTGCCTTCTAGTTCACTTCTGCCTTTTGTTGTTCTGTCTCCTACGACAAAGTTATTGGTTTGCACGCGGACTGCGTAGAGTTATCAACAAACATTTTCTGGTTCTTCGAAACGGATCCAGTGCTTCATTGGATTAGCATCATCGCGGCACATAGACACTGCAACCTGGCTCGACACAAATCAAGGACGACTGAAATTACTAGGGATAACGACTGTGAAACATCCCTTCTTAATGAGGACATCAACATTGATCTAAACAACACATTAGAACCGGTTGACGGTACCGACGAACCCGGTTTATTAACAGTGAAGAACGGAACAGTCGATGCAGCTATGGCCAAAAAGAATTACAAGAATATTGCAGTTGACTTCTCAGCGAAGTGTTCCACTCCCACAAGCCAAGTAAGTCAAATAAAACGACGCTTAAATGCCAGTGCTATCCATGAGTTAGGTTTAAATTTAATATTTGATTCCGATGAATGCCAAAAGGCAAAAGACTAATTTGAATTTTCCGATGTAGTAGACGACAGCCGAGAGAGACCATGTGCAGTGGTTGCTGAATTTAACGATAACAATGACAAAGAAGCTTTGGTAGACAACCCGTCCGATGAGTTGCTCAACAGTGCCGAAATTACTCCGATCTTGTTAGAGGGAATTGCATGTGATCTTATTTTACAAGCTAACGACTCAACTTCATGTCTTCTCGATAATAAGGAAAATGCTCTCCCAGACCAAGAGGCGAAGTTGCTGGGCAGAGACAAAACGCTATATCCTTCATTCCATGCCAGCTATAGATCACCCCTTAAATATTTGTTTTCTGAATCACCTTTGTTAGGTGCATCGCTCAATGAGAATGGGGAGCAACTTGAACAAAGGAGTGCAGGGCAAGCGGCCGATCATGATCTTATATTAGAATCGCTGCCACCAGAAGAGGGCGGACGAGATCATTGCCACCTCCAAGGAATTGAAAGAACGAATCGCCGACCCGATTACCCTACAGTAAAGGGAGACACCGATCTACCGAGGCCAAGCTCAGTACAGCAGCGAATGATGGCAAATACATCGAAAAGGCAACACAACGGTTCCCCGACGACATTCCTCTGTCGGCGGAACAACAAAGATCTCGACTGACGACATTCCTCGCTCGGAAGAGATCATACGTTTTCTCGCAAGTACCTGGCTGACTTTCAAACATACAACTTGTCTCACAGTTTTGCTCGTGCTATTTATCTTAATCAACCGTTATTTTCACAATAATTTTCACAATTTAATTATCATTATCTTGTTTTCTTTGCCTCGTTTTCCGCATACAAAAATTTGAACAAGTGTTAAAACCGTTAAGTTATGGCCCCTGGGCCACGTGTGTTAAACAAAATTAAGCGCAAACGGTTGCGTTACGACCCCGTTATTGGAGGCCAAACTCCTCCCGATAAACTTTCAAAAGTGAACAATAAAGTTCTAGAAAAATCTAAAATGTGTTCAAACACTAACTTTTTTCAACCACTTCAAAGTCTGATGGAAGACTCTCCTGAAATGGATCCGACCAATGACGAACAGTGCGCAGAACTTCCTAAGGAAACCGTTCCGCCAATTGTGGTATTAAAAACAACTAGTGCTCAAGTGCGTGATATTTTGAGCAACATTAAGATAGACAAATACTTAATCAAAAACATTTCGCTTGGGCAAAAAATATGTGCCCCAACAATGGACATATATAATAAAATCAGAACCGAACTCGTACGGTTAAAATGTGAGTTTTTCACCCACTCGCGTAAGGAAAATCGTCCATTAAAGGTAGTGTTATCCGGGCTAGACTTAATTAGCAACGATGTAGTGAAAAATGAGCTAATTGCACTCGGGATTAAGTGCCTAGATGTTAAAACCATCACATTAAATCCGTCAACAAAAGCCCTGTACAAACACTACTTGTACATCGTCTACATTCAACGCGGTACTGTTAAATTAAACGAACTAAAACGGAACTACTCCACCTTGTTCAAAACCATCGTTCGCTGGGACTTTAAAAAACATAATCCAGGTAAGGTCACACAATGTCACAATTGCCAGCTTTATGGTCACGGCTCGATGCATTGTCATATAAATAGCTTCTGTGCAATATGTTCGGGAAACCATAAAACATCCGACTGCAAAACGAATGAGGTCATCAAGTGTGCAAATTGTAGTGGGCCACATAAATCCACCGATCCAGAATGCATAAGCCGAAAGCAGTACATAGACATTCGCCGCAAATTATCCCCACGTGGACGTGGTACAGGAAATACAACGTTCCTACAGCCTCCGAGTGACAAACAGCAGCCAGTGCCCGACCGATTATCCATGGATAATTTTCCTCCACTACCCCGATCTGTGCGTCAACCTTCACTTCCTTCATCCACCTGGGCTTCTGGCCTCCATCAAACCCAGCAACCTTCCAACAGTGATACGACACACACGAAGAAAAATCCGTCAGAAACATTAACTAATGATAACCTGTTCTCATTTAGCGAGATAAACTCTCTTCTTAATGAAGTTGTAACCAAGCTTAGTGCTTGTCAAACCAAAGCTGACCAATTTAACGTCATTACTTCATTAGCTATTAAGTACATATACTCGGGAAAAACATGTTAAGAAACTCTCTTAACACCATAACTTGGAATGCGAGAAGCATCAAAAACAAAAAGCATGAATTTTTTAGTTTCTTGATAAATTTTAATATTGACATTGCACTTGTTTCAGAAACCTGGCTCAAACAAGACATTTCTTTCTCACATCAAAATTACATATGCTATCGCCTAGACAGGGTACATGCTAGTGGTGGAGGTGTCGCCATTGTTGTGAAAAAATGTATAGAACATTCCTTGCGTCCTCCATTGCGCCTTAAGTTAATTGAGGAAATTAGTATAGATGTAACATTAAGTGACAACTCCAAGGTGAGTCTTTTTTCGGTTTATTTCCCTGGAGGAAATAGAAACCTAGAGAAATCTACTTACTTTAAGCGGGATTTGCAAAAATTGTATAGAGTCAACACTCGAAACAAGGTAATTATTGGTGGTGATCTAAACTGCAGACATCAGTCGTGGAATTGTCTTAGGGCAAACTGCTGGGGCAACATTTTACTAGATGTTACTGAATCCAGCCCAAGTTTTTCCATACTTTATCCACTTCTCCCCACCTATATCCCAGCGAGTGCTAACAAGAACCCCTCAACTCTTGATCTATATATCACTAATATTCCAAATTACTGCACAGTGCCATTAACTCTAAATGCGTTAAGTTCAGACCACCTTCCGATCAGCCTTACAGTGAAACATACAGTAGTTGTAAATCGTACCAGTTTATACCACAACTATTCCGCCGCCAACTGGAATTGTTATAAATCATATATAAACACGAACTTGGTTCTAGGTGATACCAGCCTAAATTCTATAACCTGCAGCGAGCACATTGATATCCTATGTAACAATTTTGTTTCTGTTATCAATAGAGCGGCCGATCTTGCGATACCTAAATGTTCCACTGCTCCAGTTGATAAGGCACCGCTTCCTGAAAATATCTTACATCTGATTAGGCGACGAAACTCTGAAAGAAGAAAATGGCTGCGTTATAGAATCGATTGTTTTCTAGTTAATGTTAAAGTCTTAAATAATATCATTAAAACAGAAATCTCAGCATATAGGAACAAGTGTTGGAATAAACACCTTTCCTCTCTTGACAAAGCAAGCAAACCGTTCTGGAAAATATCAAAAATTATGAAAAAGAGAGGGTCAAGTATTCCTCCGTTTAAAGTTCACGACAAGTTGTTTATTTCTTCAGTGGAGAAATCGAACCTACTTGCTAACACGTTTAGTAAGAACCACTCCATATCTATGCATCTAAGCGACGCGTATACTGAAGCTGAAGTTTCTAACACTATCCATGTACTTTCTCAAACACCAGCTGAAAGTACTTACGCAACTAATATCAGCAAAGTTAAAGAATTGATAAAAAAATCGAAATCAAAAAAGGCTGCGGGTCTCGATAATATTAACAACAAATTAATCAAAGCACTTCCACCTGCTGCAAGTAACTATTTAACGTTCATTTTCAACGCTTGTCTTAAGAATTGTTATTTTCCGGACTGTTGGAAAACAGCAAAGGTAATACCTATCCCGAAACCCGGCAAACCGAAGAACAGCCCCGAAAGCTACAGACCTATTAGTCTACTTAGCTGTCTAAGTAAGCTCTTAGAGAAAATCATTAAGGAAAGGATTGATCGTTTTGTGGAAGACAATAACATCTTACCAAACTTTCAGTTCGGTTTCCGTTGTGGTCACAGCACAATCCACCAAGTCTTGCGCATTAAAAACCACATAGCTGGTAAATTCATCGACAAGGAGTCAACGGGACTGGTTCTTCTAGACATCGAAAAAGCTTTTGATACGGTATGGCACGATGCCTTGATTTATAAGCTACTAAAACTTAAGCTGCCAATACCGCTTATCAAAATTATCCAGAGCTTTCTTTGTTCGAGAAAATATGTTGTGAGTATAGGAACCGACATATCCTCTACTCACCAAATCCACCATGGTGTACCCCAAGGCTCGGTTCTTGGTCCCATATTATTTACATTGTTTGTCGCAGATTTACCATATCTAGGTGAAAACATTCAGGTAGCTATGTTTGCCGATGATACGGCCATTTTCTCTTCGGGTGCTTTATTCACTAATGTCTACAACTCTTTGCAAGCAGCTCTTGACAAACTAGCAGTGTATTACAGGAAATGGAAAATAAAAATAAATGGTAATAAAACACAAGCTGTCTGGTTTTCGAGATGTAGGAAACACTGCTACCTACCAAATGGCACTAAACTCAGTATGTGTGCAGTTGATATTGATTGGTCCGAAGACTGTAGATATCTAGGTATTATTCTAGATAAAAAACTTATCTTTCAAAAACACATCACTACCACAATTGACAAAATAAACAAAGTCGTAAGAGTTATGTATCCATTAGTGTGTAGAAAGTCAAAGCTTAGCATCGAAAATAAAATTATAATATATAAAACCATTTTTCAAGCTATACTCCTGTACGGGGCCCCTGTATGGTGTAATTGTGCTCGCACACACAAAATAAAATTGCAAAGGTGTCAAAATAAAATATTGAAAATGTTGCTGAATTTGCCATGGCATTATTCGACACATGAACTTCATGAAAACGCTAACGTTAAACAGGTAGAGTTCTACATTGACAAATTCAATCGAAACTTCTTCGTCAATTGTTCTTTTTCTGACAATATTCTCGTTTCCCGTCTTGCGTTATCCTAAATCACTACATATGTACTCTGTCTATGAAAATTATATCGAGGTTATTATTATATAAAATAACCGGAAGCTCGTGCAATATTAGTCTTAAGATTCAAATAAGGGTTTTTTATTGTAGTTTTCCCTTAATTTATTATTTGCTATTCATTAAAATTGTGCTATTGTCGTTATATAGATTTAATATTATAGTTGTAAAGGAATTGCTATCCTAAATCTCTTAAGTACTAGTTGTAAAATATACCATAAATGTAATTATCTACCAAATAAAAAAGGAAGATACGTTTTCTCGCTACACTATGCCCAACGGAGCCGACAATGGTAACGGCAGTGGTGGCGGCGGGGACGGCGAAAACTTGGACAACTGTTCCCCGATGACATTCCTCAATCGGCGGAACACCAAAGATCTCGACCGACAACATTCCTCGGTCGGCAGAGATCATACATCTGTTCATCACCAACCTGAGTCGAGTACAAATGTAAGGACATGCATAAAAGAAGATGAGAGTTCCAAGGATTCCTTAAGTCATGGATCGAGATGATCATTGCAAATCAAACGGTGGGTGATTTGTTGGAGAAAAATTCAATGGAAACCGCTGTTGATGCAAAACGAAAGCAGGATGACGAACTTTCTACAACAATAGTTCAAACCAACGTGTTTTTGACAGCTGCTCCAATACAACAACCGACCACGATTGAGGATCTCATCGCAGCTCAGTTCGCGGCACAGGCCACCATCTCTGGCACTTTCTTCAACATACAGGAAAAGGGACATCCAAGTCCGACAGCAATCGAGGCAACTAAACATGCACTCCGCGCCGAATGGGAAGCCTTCTCCAAGCGGCACCACGACATCTTCGTCACGGCGACACCGGACCATCTACAGCACACATACTTCGCGGAGGATTCTTTCGGCGAAACCGAAGAAATATACCTGGAGGAACAGACGAAACTCCTCGAGGCTCAGTACGCGCTCAAGTCAGCCTCACCAACCATGGTCAACAGCACCAATCGCCTCCACCCTAGCGAGCTGCCCCCAGTGCAGCTGCCAACGATCAACATTAAGCCAGCGGAAAAGGAACCGCACCCCAGAACATTGAGTCAGCAGGCCGCCGACCAGAGTGCTGCCTGCCCAAAGCCCAACCTACCCAAGGTCCCGATGATCGACCAACCGAAGCCCCCACAGAAGACGATCCCGTGCACGCATTGTGGGGCACAACATGACATGGCCGTTCCTCGGGGGTTGCGAACTTACAACTCCGACCCAGAGGAACTGGCTACCATCACACGGACTCCAGAGCAAGCAGTGGGCACGGCGTACATAGGATCCGTGTCAGATCCAACGCCAATGCCTTCCACGAATTCGATTGTTCCAGCAACAGTAGCCGGCCCGACGACTAACCAGCCCAGTGTCCCGATGCACAAAACACCGCCGACACCCGTAAAGCAACAGGGCGCTTGCACATTCTGCATGGCGTCACACACCATTTACGCTTGCGAGGGCTTCCTATCACTCACACCTGGCCGTCGGAAGTCCTTCGCACACAAAAGAAACCTGTGCACCAACTGCTTGGGTCGCCACCGCCTGCGCGACTGCCACTCCAGCAAGACGTGCCGTCGATGCCTGCGGAGACATCACACCCTGCTGCATGTCCGGTCTACCGCCATCGACGGGATAACATCACCGCCGCAACGAGCCAAAGGATCCCCTCCCCGGATCGACCGTCAGGAAGGGGTCTGCGCACATACAATCAGCACCCCTTCACAGCATTCCGCGTTGCTGCCAACAGCCAGAGTCATCGTGACGTCGGAAACCGAACAGAGGATTGAAGTCCGTGCTCTGCTGGACCCCTGCTCCAGTGCCACCTTCATTTCAAAATCACTCGCCCGAAGGTTGCACCTCCGATGCCAAGCATCACCCGTCCCCACCTACGGTGTTGGGGGTACTCGTGGCCTTGCCACCAGGACTCAGGCCGCCATCAGCATCACTCCTCGCCTCCACGGCTCGAGCCAATGGATACTAAGGCCCTTCATCCTGTCAGGGCTCTCAGTGTATACACCACCACCACAATCAACGACAAGGGATCTCTCGTTCGTGGCGGATCTGGAACTTGCAGATCCGAACATCGCCTCCGCCGAGAAGGTGGACATCATCCTTGGGGCAAACATATACCCCAACATCATCCTCGAAGGCATAAGGAAGAACCAACGTTCCGGCCTCGTCGCGCAGGCCACTGAACTGGGATGGGTGCTAACAGGCTCAGCATCCACCACATCATCCAGCGCCAAGGTGACAAGGCCTGTCACCAGCCATCATATGGCCATTCCTCGTGGGTTGCGAATTTACAACTCCGACCCAGAGGAACTGGTCGACCTTCCGACTGACGGCCGCGGATTCCATCAGAGAACCCAAAGGACGTCTCGCCGGCATGGGCCCCAGTGGCCACATACGAAGCCCATTCAACTACCAGCCACCGACCACTTGCGCGACCCAACTACAAGACATACCCCCCGGCCGCTGAACCATTGCAGGGGCAAGGGGCAATCGAGGAACCAGGAGCTTACCCACTCGAACACTTCAAGGCATCCCACCACACCCAGGATTACACGTGGTCAAGCTCCTGCCCAAGTCCAAAGCTACCCAGGCCAACCACTACCACCTGTAGCCACCACAACAGGACCAGGAGCACGCAATGCCCCGCTTGGCGGGCGGCGCTCCCAAGCAACCAGCGGTCTCTCGAACTCCAGCAAAAAAGCACGCCCCTCTGTGCATCCCCAGAGGCTGCATTGCGACGACCCCGAGAGGCACTTGGCCCGTGTCTGCCATTACGAAAGGACCAGCGGACGGTGCCAGGGTAGACACCGCACCCGACTCCACGTTACAGCACACACCCCCAACGGCCGCATCCCGCCGGCCACTCACTCCAGGCGGGCGCCAACGTGCGTAGTACAGGGCACCACCACCGGTCTCGACATAGCGAGACCCATCACCTGTCATCACGTGGTCATTGATCGTGGGTTGCGACCTTACAACTCTAACCCAGATCAACTGGCCGGTCCCGCGACCACAAAAGGCAACGGACATCAGCGATGGGAAAGAGGTTCCTGTCGCCATCGATCATACGGGCCATCCCAGACCCGCAAGCCTCCAGTGCTCCTCAGGGCGGGCGGCCCCCTCTCAACCGATCATCCACGTGAAAGTGGACAGCCGACCAAGACTAACCGCCACCAGCAGACCGCACACTCCCGGCCCCTAGCCACCGTCCCCTGGAACAAAATGATTCGCCAATAATTGGCGAAGGCGGGCGGAATGTTGCGGATTGGCAATTAAATGTGCTGGAATGTACTGGAGAAATCTAGTACATTCGCATGTATACCAGTTGCGCAGCAGCTGGCACCAACTGGCCATCATTGTCGCCACGATGATGTCATAGCGTCGCTTTTTGAATTGGCAGTTATGCCAATTCGTCAGTCTGCAATCAACCTTCAACGGGCTCGTTACAATCATCGTCTACAATCAACATTCACCGAATAAAGACCATCGGTCAATAATTGTACTTCAACACGTCTATTAATAAAGCTGCCTTCTAGTTCACTTCTGCCTTTTGTTGTTCTGTCTCCTACGACAAAGTTATTGGTTTGCACGCGGACCACGTAGAGTTATCAACAAACAGCCTTCCATTGCAAATTTTTTTTAGAGGAAATGATCCTGTAGACGACACGTGAAGAATTCGAGCGAGTCATCGCAGCGTACAGGAAAGAGCCACTAGCGCAAAGAACAAGAGAAAACTTCACCAAAAGGTTCCACATTCTCGACCGGCTTTGGACAAAGGTTGATAGAACTGACACCACCATTCATAGGAGCTACGAGGAGGAACTGTTCCATTCCTAATTCACAATGGACATGCAGAAATTAAATCTAGCGCAGATCAACAAGCAGTATTACTTTCTACCCCTTCATAGTGTGATCATGCCTGAAAGCACCCCAACGAAATTTAGGGTCGTATTTGACGGACCAGCAAAAACAACTTCGAACCTGGCTCTCAATAATCTTTTCGCAGGGGCCCAACCCTCCGGGGCGACGTTTACTACCGACCTGGAAAAACGTTCAGGAAAATAATACTGAGCAAAGGGGAACAGAAGTTTCACGTCATCTGGTGGAGGAGTTACCCAGACCACCCGCTAAATGCTATCAGATGAATACGGTTACATATGGAACAACATGCGCTCCTATCTAGCCGCGAAGTGCTTGCAGCCCACAACAAAGCAGCTGTGCATTCACAGACCCCATATGTTGTGCTCCGCGATATCTATCTAGACGCTATCTAACTAGACTGCTCCGCGATATCTATCTAGCTCTACTAGCCTCAGCAAATGTTTAAGAATGCAAGAAGAACTCAGAGCATAGGAAGGTTTCAGACTAAGGAAGTGGTTGGAGAATCACGAAGCATTGACGAAGAACATATCGCCTCAAGATAGAGCTTCAGAGTATTTTTCAAACTTCCTATGATCAATAGATCAACACGATCGGGTTAGCATGGGCGCCGTAGACCGACGAGCTTTACATAAAAACGTCACAAATAAACAAGATGTGGATACCGAAAAGGACAGTTCTCTTGAATATAGTGCACGTGTTCGATATCTTCGGCCTCTTGGGCCAGTGGTGATACTAGCAACAATCATCATCATCATCATCATCGGCACTACCAGCGGGATCCGGTCTTGCCCTTATTTAACAAGTCTGAGGCTTGTTAAATTTTCCATAATAATTTGTTTTTCCGGGCCAACTAGCAACAATATATCTACAGAAATTATGGGAGCTAAAGTTAGACAGGTATGCAGCACTACTCCAGGAACTATACACCAGGTGGAAGATGTTATGGGAGGAATATCAACCGCATCGAGATTCCCAGGCTTGTCTTCACAAATAGACCACCTAAGAGCATGGAATACCACAGCGTTGTGGCCGCATCCGGACGCGCCCATGGAGCCGTAGCATATATCAAGTCTCTTTCGAAGGACGGTATCGTCACAGTATGGCTATTTTGCGCCAAGTCAAGAATAGCGTTCGGGTTGTCGAAAGTGGCGTGGGAAGTCTCCATACCTCGGCTAGAGCTCTGCGCATCGAAGCTTGCCGTCGGGCTTTCGAAGCGCATACAGTGCATGAGGTTGGTTGACGGCATGGTGATATGGGGAGCGGAGTGATTCTCTTATGATCTGCTGACGTTAACGTGTATTGCTTTCCCTCGCCTGCATAGCGCCATGTACGGTGTGAGTTGCCACAAAACGCGTTGGAGGCACTTTTCCTTCTGTGCAAACCGGTATGGAGTGATTTACCTCAAACTAGGTAGATACTGCGTCTCCAGCGGGACATGGCAGCGTCGTGCCTAATTTAATCAATCTAGACACAGGCATTCTTTTAATTCCAAGATACGATCATGGAAGTCTCAACGCCCATGAACCTCCTCAGTGGACTGTGGCGGTGCCGCCAAACCCCACGGTACACTTACCTAAAAACTCCCATAACCCCATTTCAAGTCGCATAAGTTTTGCTAATGCAATCGCATTAAGCACCTGAAAATGGTTCACGCATTAATTAGATCTAATCTATAATCGTAAAGTCCCTGTAAAGAAAACTTACCTTTTCATGCATCTCATCGCATACAATTTTCCGTAAGATTTCTTTCTTTGCTTACCTGGAATTCCAAACCAATTCGGCACCTTCGGTACCAGACAATTCCTGTTAACAAAATGATTCGGTTTGCACACAATGTAACCGTCATGACATGGACCATAAATATTGCGCCGTCTATTTTCCAACTTCGCCATTTGTAGGATAATTTTCTTTACGTACACATTGGCCGGCGAACTTTTTCTCCCAGCAATAAAATTCTCTAACTCGCACCATGTGCAAACAGAAGAACGCTGTTCCTACATAGGTTTCCTGCGATACCATAAACAATTCATATCGTTTGTCGTATCCGAGAAACATTTTTTTCATTTAATGAGTGGCTGCTATTTATTCGTAATATAACCATCAAGGCGGGCGGGTCGCCCGCTATCCACCGTACCGGCGCCGATACGGCGTGTAAACGATGGACGGAATTCGAGTCGAGTGAGTCGGTTGCGCGTACAGTAGCACATATAAAGTGAAAAGAATTGTTGTGAGTTATCGTTTAAAGTAATATACCAAATTGCAAAATGTGTCACGTCGAATTGAGCGGAATGTGCATGTTTCATAGTATAAACACTTTCAATTTTAAAAAAATAAAACATTAACGTACACGAACCTTGTGTTTCTTTTACCGTGCCGCAGCCTCCCTGGGTGTTCCAATGTTCTGCCATTGTTTCCGGTGATCGTGTTTTGTGTTCGGCGGTATTTCTGATGGTGGAAGAAGTGAACCAAGTACCCATGCAGGTACATACTTCTTCCTCACAGGACTGTGGCGGTTTCGCCAAACGCCACTGTCTACTTGCCCAATTACCCTCAAGCTTCCTGTGCTGAAGCCCCTCAAATGCCATTGTTTCCCGCTAATGCAATTGCATTAGCACCTGTAAAAGCTTCACGCATTAAGGTTATCTAATGCATAACCTTAAAGCTCCTGTAAAAAGAATTTCTCCCACAAGGGCATTTTCCATGCATCAACGCATCGGCAAAATTTGCCTAAAAGAATTCTTTATCGACCAAGCGTCACATTCCCTAAAGGTCAAACATTATTCCTGAAAAGAAACATTCGGTTCACATATAATGTAACCACATAATCAGGGAATATTAACCCTGAGTCGGCTATTCCCAGCCTCACATGTGTACAAAAATGTTCTTACATACACATTGGCTGGCGATTCCCCTGTCCAACGACCAAAGCAGCGTCGGACAGCTTGTTTGTCTAGCTGGAATATACCGGACCACGATCCCTTGTCTAACGAATAAACAACCACCAATTTCGTGCTTTGCCACAAACGAATTACTCTGCATATACAAATGCAGACAAGGGATTCGTTTCTTCCACCGACCCAAGATACGATATACAATTTTCATTGTATAAAGTATCCCAATCCATTAGCACCGTTTTCTAATGGCAATGCGTCTATTTACACAAGGGCATCACTCATCCAAGGCTCCTCGATATTATAGTGGTTAGTATACCCACTTATTACGGGGGAGAACGGGGTTCGATTCTCCGTCGGGGAGCCTCTGGCGCAAGACTAATGACCTTGCCCGGAAAAAACAAATCATTATGGAAAATTTAACAAGCGCCAGGACTTGCTAAATAAGTCAAGACCGGTTCCCGGTTGTAGTGCCGATGCATCGCCGTCTATTTATTTCGCCGCAATGCACATCACAAACAATGATCTTCACGATCCCTTTGACCTTACCGTCATTCTGCTTCGTTCTCATGGCCTCGATGCATGAGCAAACCAATATCTATACTATCACACACGCACACCACTGCGGGCCAGAGATCGCCTTTCAATTGGTCACTGGCAGGAAGAAAAGATGGCATTTCCTTGGTGGCCACACCCTAAAGAGAAAATTTTATCTTTCACCTACAAATCTCACCCTTAACCGAGGATTGAATACAGGTCGGAGTTCTTTCCTCGGTAAGTCGTATCTCAACCACCAGACACGCCGGTTGTGTGTTCTCCTGCTCCCCGTTGCGCCGCGGGGACGCATCCATCCTGTAGTAGCGGATCTTTAACCCCCAAGCATAGAGTAAAGTCGAGTCGCCTCGCGCGAGTCCTAAATCAAGTGGAAATTAAAAAAATAACATATAACAAACTAATCAAGAAACTCTAAATAAGTAAAGCATCTGTGAAACCAGTAGAGTACACTGTCTTACATCTATTGTGCATCCGTTTCATCGTCAGTGAAATTAGAATCTGTTTTCTGTAATCTAATTAAATTCAATAAAAGTTAAGCAATAAAATCATACCTGAATAACATTTAGTGCGTTTTATTTTTTTGGATTTTCCGGTGACTACCAGCCGTTTTTTTTTTTGAACCGTTTCTGAGAGCAATTTTGGCTGAACTTGTAATGATGATGGGGAGTGGAAGGGAAGCCCGTGCCGTACGCCGGCACACCAACTTCGCCTCCCACAGGACCAAACAACAAAATCCAGCATCAGTTTGTCAAATGAACGCGCTGGAAATAAACAATAATACGAAACGCCATTCCCCAAAGGCTTCATCATCATCATCGGCACTACAACCGGGATCCGGTCTTGGCCTTATTTAGCAAGTCTCGAGGCTTGTTAAATTTTCCATCATCATCATCATCATCGGCACTACAACCTGGAACCGGTCTTGGCCTTATTTAGCAAGTCCTGAGGCTTGTTCAATTTTCCATAATGATTTGTTTTTTCCGGGCAAGGTCATTAGTCTTGCGCCAGAGGCTCCCCGACGGGGGATCGAACCCCGGTCTCCCGCATGACAGGCGGGTATACTAACCAGTATACTATTGAGGAGCTTTTTTTCCATAATAATTTATTTTTACGGGCAAGGTTATTAGCCTTGCGCCATCCCCAAAGGCTTATTGTATTGAAAAATTAGTTGTTCACTAGGCTGGTGGCCTAGTGATTTAGTGTTTAGCAATATTAATACACCCGAAACACTAATCAGTTATAGCCCGGTAGGATGCAAGAGTCATGCTCAGTAGCAACCCCATGTAACGCAACTCAGAGAGAACTACTATCTTGTAAACCCTAATAAATTTGTAAGTCTCTATTGAAGTGATAAGGCACATTTGTACACTCTAACCGTAAACAAATAAACAACATGTAATTATTTTTCCCGTCAGCCCACAGTTCATGTCCCATTTTTCGTTAATCGCACGTATTCCAGTTGTTCCGTTGATAACATCGCAACTACTTTCTGAAATACTTGTAAACAAGTCATTGTACGTGTGATATCAAGGATTTCAAAAAAGCAACTCATTGTGACGTTTATTTATCTGCGCTCTTCAATATCGACAATTACCAATGAGACAATAAGGTCGATTATAAATTCTGAAATAAACGGTGTCTCTCAAGCGAATCTTATCAATGTTTATTAGACTGAGATAGAGGGGCGTCACAAGATCCTAAATTAATTGTTGTTGATAAATAACAGTGGGGAAGTGCAAGTGCACAATATGTGCTTGATTTTTTTGGACCGAATAGTCACAGTTACATAGGAGATTAAAGAAGAAGTCTCATATGTCTCAAAAGCTCTTGAAGAATCCTCAGGAGGAAAAATAAGTAAACCATTCACAATTCCTTCAATTCATAATTGACGAACGGGGATTCCCACTGTGAAAAGTTGAAAACTCTAATACTGGCTCCTGCATATATCCATAAACCCTAGATGACTACGTACATCAGTTCAAGTGATTGTGACCATAGAGGCTGTGGGGGTTAAGGTTATGGATGCCGACGTACGTCACGGGGCTCACTCTCACCCACCGACAGAAATCCGGGGAACGGCGAATAGTTGCGGGTAATAGCGAGCCAGGGAACAGTCACCACTGGGCCGGTTTAGATCGTTTGCAATTATTCCAAAAGTTTGATTGACTGGGTCATACATTGAAGTTATTCACTGGTGGGCATCCACTAGAAGATCGCACTTCGGGCACGTTGCGAGCACTTGAAAACCTGATGCGAAACCGTCATCCGCAAGGAGGAAACACCACAAATGAAACACCCGGACTTCGTTGAACTCAGTCTTTTATTTCTTCAGTTTTTCATATGTTTATTTATCGATTAATTCCCCCTTTTATTTAGGATTACTCTAGTACTATGTTTCACTTAACCATGGTTCCGAGAGCACATAGTTTTGGTTTGGGTTTGATTCCCTAAGTGACATTTTTGCAATTCAAGTCGATTAACAGGGAATGCGGACTTTCGAAAATAACGTCTCGAGACACTTCACGACCTCCGGCATCTGGTGGTTTGGTAAATCCGCATGCTCCTAACAGTGAACCGAGTTGCGCCGCACTATATTACAAAAGGCTGTTTGAGACGCGAGGATTGCCCAAACGCAAGGTGGCCAAAACGCGCGTCAGGTTCTGACGACCGACTCCCGAAATACACTACGTCAACACTGACTGAGTGGATCGAATGGAAAAATTGAAGCTGAACAAAGTGCTTGCAGGCGGCGGTGTGGCCCTGGTGGCGGTTGGATCTCGACTGACTAATGAATGGAAAGAATCAATTCATCGCGTCGTGGCGGTTGAGTCATAGCAGAAATAAACTCACTGCCACTTGCTAGGAATTTTGAGAAGAGTTGTCATGCCTGAATGGGGGCTGGGTTTCGGGGAATCGTTGCCGTATCTGCTGAGTTAAATTCCTCCGGCTCTATGTTTACCAGGAATTGGTATTGGGTAGGATGGGAGCCGAAATGATTTTCGGGGAACTAAATGTTGCTTGGTTGCAAGCGAGGAAATAGTTTAGGCAGGAAGTGAGCCGGGATGATTTTCGGGGGAAATTAGAATTGCTTGGTTGCAAGCAAGGAATATCATTTAGAAAAGATATTAACCGAAGCAAGTGGTGATGGTTAATGTTCCGTTGTAGGTTTGAATATGCGTTTTATTACAGCATATGAATTTCGGGGAAATTAAGATTGCTTGGTCGCAAGGGAGGAATATAACTTAAGTAAAGAATTGACCGAAGCAATTTTGGGAAAATGTATGTGGGGTGATGTAATTGAGGGAGATGATTAATATTCCGTTGTAAATTGGAATATGCATTTATTTCAGCTTGGGAAATGGGTTCCTGGTGAATTGGGGGATGTATGCAATTGCGGATTGGGGACGGATGCTGTTGCATATTGGGATGGATGCGCTTGCAGGTTTTGCATGGTTGCGAATGTGTGTATTTCAGGTTTGAATGGGGAGTTGGGTTAAGGTGATGCGCTGTTAGTGGTCAAAGTTGGTTAGAATTGTGGGTTGGTTCTCCGTGTGGTGTAGAGAACCCCCACAAGGCCGTTGGTCAATGGAAAAAAAATAATAAAGTAGAAAATTATGAAAATTCGATTTATGCGACAGTATATCGGTCAGTATCAGCTCCTCAATAGTATACTGGTTAGTATACCCGCCTGTCACGCGGGAAACCGGGGTTCGATTCCCCGTGGGGGAGCCTCTGGCGCAAGACTAATGACCTTGCCCGGAAAAAACAGATCATTATGGAAAATTTAACAAGCCTCAGGACTTGCTAAGTAAGGCCAAGACCGGTTCCAGGTTGTAGTGCCGATGATGATGATGATATCGGTCAGTATATCTGGCGCAAGACTAATGACCTTGCCCGGAAAAACAAATCATGGAAAATTTAACACGCCCCACTTGTTAAATAAGGCCAACACCGGTTCCCGGTTGTAGTGCCGATGATGATGATGATGAACACGGAGTTTTATATTATCTGATAGCAGTTTGGATTTCCGTAGTTTACTGACTGCATGCCAACTAGCGTTACCGGAGTGTAGTCTTTTGTTTATTTCCTTCGACATTTCGTTACTGGCCGTCAGTATTGTTCCCAGATATTTAAATTCTTTAACTCTTTCAAATATCTTGCCTCTGACGTTTATATGTGTTCCCTGAGGTCCACCTGCTCTCACCGTAATCATGTATTTTGTGCCTCTTCTGCCACTTGCATGATGATTTCACAGTTCTTACTTACAGTTTCTAGATTATCGCCCAAAAGCTAAATGAGGTCAAGACCGGATCCCGGTTGTAGTGCCGATGATGATGATGATATCGGTTGTAAAAGTATAGATGCTTTTCTGATGATTCCTGTACTTTGTTTCCGGTTGTAGTGCCGATGATGATGATGATATCGGTTGTAAAGGTATAGATGCTTTTCTGATGATTCCTGTACTTTGTTTCTGGGAGCACCTAACTCTTTTTAATCATTCGTTTATTTTTAGGCGTGAGCCTTCACGGCTTGCAAGTCTGCAGATGGTCCTTTGGTTTATAATTCGTATAGAATAAAAAGGATAATGTTGTCATACATGTAATTAAAACGGAAAATCAATCGAAAATATTTCCAAACATAAACGTGCATAAAACAGTGGAGAGTCTACAACTTAAGCTCCAATCAATCCTGAGGTCTGCACTGTGGTATTGCGTAATTCAGGGTTCTGCAGTTTCTAAATTCGAAGTTCTTCAATACAAACATTTGTAATTCGGAGATTTGAATAAACAACCGGTATGATTCCGAAATTCAGAATTTTGCAATTCGGTGTTTGGAATTCAAATTGTCGAAATTCAGCGCGTCGCGATTGAGAGCCATTTTTTTTTTTTTTTTTTTTTTTTTTTTTTTTAATACACTTCTCTCGGGAGAGGCGAACATATAGTGCCGAGTGGGCGCCCCGAGAAGCCATCAAATAACTGTTGCAGTTCTTTTTGAAAAGTTAGAGGTTGTAACGCTCCGGGAACACTCGCGTAGGAAGGGAGTTCCACAACTTCCCCGCTCTGTAGAAGAACGAGTTCTGATGCAGGGATGTTCGCGCCGTCGCAAGATGAACCACAAACGGGTGCGATCCGTCGGATTGTCTTGTGGAGCGCATATAAGCCGAATTGTGTGGAACAATATCACGAATCTCTGAAGAACAGTACCCGTGATAATATCTGTAAAACAGACAGAGGTCGGCCACGCGCCTTCGATGTGATAGCGAGTGTAGTTCCGACGTCAGCGCCGACTCCCCGATCAGGCGGATCGCTCGTCTCTGTATGCTCTCAAGTAGGTCGAGGGTATGTTTAGGAGCCGAGCTCCAAACATGACAGCAATATTCGAGCGCGGATCTAATTTGGGATTTATATAGGAGAAGAAGTTGAGCCGGAGTAAAATATTTATTGGCTCTAAAAAGTTAGCTCAGTTTTCCTGAGGCTGACCTGGCGATGTTCGACACGTGTTTATGCCATGATACATTCCCACAGACCGTGATGCCGAGCAACTTCAAACTTTCCCCAGCCTCGAGGGCCTGACCATTCACCATCTGCTGTGGAACCGATGATCTACTTTTCTTTGTGAATGTTGTATATCGTGTCTTCGCTGCATTGAAGTCGACAAGATTGGCCCTTCCCCACTATCTATATCCTGATTCAGAGAGTCAATCTGTCCACATCTCAGCTGATGCGACGCAGATGCACCAACCGGCCGAACACTCGAAAAGGAGGAAACAAGCCTACTATCATTCGCAAAATTGAAGAATTTGATATCCGTTGCCTCCAACAGATCAATTATGTGAAGCAAGAACGAGGTTGGAGCCAAAATAGAACCCTGGGGCACTCCAGAATTAACAGGATACAGATTCGAACACTCGCCGTCCACAACAACCCGGATCGATCGATTCTGGAGGAAACTCCTCGTCCAGTCGCAAAGCTGTTGGGAAAGTCCATATGAACGAAGTTTGCTCACCAATGCCCCATGCCAGACGCGGTCAAAAGCCTCGGAGATATCCAATGCGACCACCCTTGATTCACCATGCCGTTCAATCGCAGATGTCCATATATCAGTTATATGTGTCAAAAAGTCTCCCGTGGACGGCCAGCCACGGAATCCAGGATAGTTTCAGTTCTCTCTGATATTTTGAGTTCTCTAACTTCGAATTCTGGTACTCGGTGATTTCGATTTCGGAGCTTCGAGTTACAGTACACTGAATGTTGAAACTCCGAATTTCAATTCTCGGAATCCAGGATTCTGATTTATATCATTTTGATTTTAAGAACTCCGAATTGAAATTGTAGAACTTTAAATCCAGGAACTCGGGATTCCAGAATTCCAAATTTTCAAACTCAGAATTCCATATCTAGGAAACCAGGACTCGGATTTATATACAACAATTTTGAATGTGAGAACTCCGATTTGTAATTAGAGAATTTTGAATCCAGGAATTCCAAATTGTAGTACTCCGAAATTATTGCGACTTTTGCTGTTGTAGTGTTCTCTTGAGGTTCGAGGAGTGAATACGTGTTATATCGCGCATCTCGCCAAACATCGAATACACAAAAAAAAAAAACTGAATGAAAATAAAAGCGTACGAGGGTTCTCTGTCAATACTGATAAGTGAATAGTGTAAACCACAAACAACAACAAAATCTACATGAAAAACAGAAAAAAAACCTGTAAAACACACAATAATAATAATGAACACTACATCATATAATCAACAAAATATCCTGGTAAGTAATACGAGTATGAACAGCTAGAAGGAGCATACCAACAACAAGCAGCTATGTGCCAACACTAACAAGCGATGGTTAATGAGATGTTTCATAAAATCAACGCCCTGGGAAGCCGGGTACAATCGAAGGTATGTGCCACTATCCCTTTGCCAACAGAATACCATACACACGAAGAAGAGCTGGAAAGGGAAACCTCTGCAGTTTATAAGAAAAGAAAAATTGATAACAATCATAAACAAAATTCAATACCGACTGTAAACAATATGACGTAAGCTAGTGACTCAACAAATGAGGTTACTAAAAAAAAGGAAAATTCCCCTGTGGGGCTTTTCAGGGCCCGAAGAGCCATACATCATTCGATCCCCACTATTCCAGGCGAAGCGACTTACCTCTAAGTCGAACTTCAGCAAGGTTGCGTAACCTTGCTACGGCATTTACCGCCAGGCAAATCGCTGGAATTAATACAGTTACCCAATCGGATAACTGTCATGAATATCTGTTAGGCAGCTTACCTTTTCTGTGGGGGTTTTCCTTCCAAACCCCTTTTTCTCCATCACCATCCCTGAAAAACATTAAGTCCACGGCAAAGCTTACCACTTAGCCGTGGCATCGAAAATTCATCCTCGGGCAGGCATTGATATCTGAAAAACATTAAGTCCACGGCAAAGATTATCACATAGCCGTGGCATTGGAAATCTTATCCTCGGGCCTGCATTGCACCCAGGGCATTTCGTTTCCATAGCCTTATGCCATGGAAACAAAATCAACAAGGAGTTCATTGATTACTCGTTGTTTTTTTTTTTTGTTTGTCCATGGCACCCCTAGCATGCGGCTATTAGGTCCCATCGGTTTGCCACCGCCGACAAGGTTTCGGCTGACGCAAACCAAACATTTCCCTAATTACCAGCAATAGCTGGTTTCCCATTATCGGTCCCCACCGATCAGGGACCGCAAACAAGCAACGAATTGGATGCAGCCAGCAAGTGTTTACTTTTAACATCTGGCAATGGCTGCACCCTATATTCGTTGCAACATCTAAACATTGCATTTGCACCACAGATTGTTATGAAGATACAATTCCCTATTAACGGCCGCCAACCGTCGGCGGACCTAAGGAAATTCACACCATCAACCTGAATGTTGATTTATGGCCTCTCCTAGGATGACCAGATCTTCGGCTCGTGTGTTTTAACCCCAGATGTTCCTTGTTGCCGGCATGTATAGCACAATCAATTGTGTACACAGCCGCAGGCTATCCATAGTTTGCATTCGTGGAAGATGCAGTTGCGATGCTGGCATCCTTCCTCGGTCACCGGACGATCGTATGCGAGGCATACACACACATGCATAATGTATGCCTATGCCCCGGTCCAATCACGATTAACTACCTCGAGTTAATCGTGCAGCTCCTCCCCTTTTGCGGTTTTCTTTGGGTGTCCCTTTTCTTTCGTGGGCAGTAAATGTCCAGTCAGATTTCATATTTCGTGGCGTGCGAACCTGCCATAGGGCAAGAGTTGTCTAAGTTTCGAGCTGTGCCTTTTTTTTTCTCTTTGCTTCTTAGTTCATTCTTAAAAAATAATAAGAGAGCCGGTGGAGTATTGTAGTCAAAACGGTCGATTATACGAATTGATCACCTGTGTGTGCTGTAAAAAAATATCGAAAATAAGTGAAAACTAAGTAAAAAAACATTTTCATTTGAATTAAAGTAAATATATAAAGGGAGTGAATCAAAGTTATAATAATAAAAGAACATTCAACGGAACAACAACACCAGTGTTTTCATTTGACATTTTTCTGTAGTGCGCAGTCTCCAGGAACTCGAGGGCGGAGCTCGGTGTTCGTTGATGCAATTTTCGTTGATAATCTCCTGTGAACAATCCGTGGGTGTTTTACTAAAATCGCGCCCGTGTAGGTGCCCTAGTTTAAAAATAACCCACATTGGTGACCGCGAAAAGAACACGCAACTTCCGAACAACCAGTGACTTTTGGTGACCACAACCAGTGAACGCGCACCTTTTCACACAAACTTTGTTTGATGGAAGAACTCGCAATCCTTGGAACATTAACCAGTGCAGTGCAAGTGACACCAACATATACCCGGACGAAAAACACCTTTAGTCAACTGTAACCCAACGCAGCTGACCACTCCACAGCAGTCCCTACTCCAAGGGCACAGTAACCGCCGTAGTAACAACACCACACCAGCTTCGGAAAACCTGGACAAACCGCAAGTTTTTAAATATTTTTTTTTTTTTTTATTACTTTTTTCCTTTTTTTCTGTGTATACATCTCCGCGAGCCCCTTCTGGGCCAATGCAAAAAACAGTAACATATTAAATAATTTTTAACTTTTGTCCCTTTTTTTTTTTTCCCCTTGTATTTTTGATTTTCAATTTGTGTCGTTGATTTTTCTAATATATGTTGCTTTTCAAATAAATAAAGAAATGTTAGCGTAAAGTAAATTGTCACCATTATACATGTTAAGACTAGATTCATAAAGAAATTATAACGTTAAGAAAAATTGCAGTTATTATATATTTCTACACAAATTATTAACTTAAGATTAAAGTACTTAAGACATTTAAATGACATTATCAAAACCAAAAAGTAACCGGAACCCGAATTTAGTATCTACCCGAACTGTAACACTTAAGAATAAAATATATTTTCTACGTCGTCACATCTCATATTATAATACACGAAAAGGCAGTGTATACCTTTATATAATAAAGATTAAAAAAAACAGAAACCAGTGTGCTAACTATTCGGTAGTTTATTGTGTCGAAATAAACAAACATTAAATTAATAAATGTAAAGAAAGGCGTGTAATTGCGCAATAATCGAACCTGGTTCGAAAGTTAGTTGACGTGGAATTTAATTTATTTCAAGTAAAGCAAAGTTAGAAATAATAAACACCTGATTGTCGAATCGCTTTAAATAATCATAACAACACGAAAACGACCTTTTCTCTTTTTGTAACTCTATATGTAAAGCGGAACCAATCAAGCTAAAAATTTACATAGAAATAGACATTCCAAAATTCAACTCTAGGTTAATAAAATATTCATATATATATATATATATAAGTATAAATAGATCGACTTTTGAATCAGCGAGACTTACACACACAAATACACAACCTACTATAAAGGCAAACGACATTCTATAGAACTTTTGAAATTCCGCATTCACGAGTTAAAGTAATTACCGATTAGCGACAAATTTCAAATCAAACGGATTAAATAGTAACGTAAACCGAAATAAATTACACGTGTATACACTTATAGTTCCAAAACAGAAAAAAAACAAAGAAGCTTGAGGTAACTTAAAGCTAATTAGTGTACTGGCTACCTAGTAATTTAACACCTTGATATATTTGTAAACCCCTTCAGGGTACATAGTGACATTGGAATCAGTGTTTGTCGCAAAATAACGTTCACCCACACACTTGCAGTCACACACAGGTCCGCGTAATTGAGTTTTTTTCGGCTTCGAAAACTTAAAATAAAATTTAATTATTGTAGGATTAAGCGGTATAACAATACAGTTCTGTCCGTTTCATTCGCGACCTATCGACCGCTGTTTGACTCCATTCCACTGCACTTGGCTACTCTCGACTCTCTGTGGCTCCTTTTGCCTATTTTGGCCTCTTTCCCCAACTCTTCGCGTCCTCTTACGCCATTAATTCCCGTTTCGCGTCACTACCCATAATGGTCAACACGCGGAACACCATGGCCAGAAAGGCCCAGGAACAACCCGAGCCCCTTGAATTCCACGACGCCTCCAGCGTCGATTTCCCCACTGAGCAAGTCGATGCTGACCTAGACTTGCCCGTACAATCTACCCCCCTGGCACCACCGGTTGCCCCCAGTGTCATTAACCGACCCCAATCTTCTAACGCTCTCCCAACCTCTTCTAGCACCCCTAGTGCCGGCCAATTGGTGGATTCTGGCATTATAATGCCCACATCTCGTGCCGGCACCTCACAACAAGCCCACAGGCAACCAGTGCCCCAAGAGTCCCACGATGCTTCCAGCCTCGGGAATGGGACTCGCCATTCAAATATAGGGCTTCCCCCCTTCGATGAGGAGGACCCAGACCTTTGGTTTGCAGTAGCAGACCACATCTTCCAGGCCTCAGCCTTGCACGACGAACAACTTCGTGCAGTCGAGCTGTTGAAAGTGCTTGACCGCACTCAGCGACCGCATGTTGCCCACATAATAAGGTCGGCCGGCCGCAACCCGTATAGCAACATGCGTGAAGCTCTGCTCGACGCTTTGGACGAGCCTGGAAGTGTGCGGCAACAACGTTTAGCCGCTGTAACCAACCTTTATGGGATGCGACCATCTCTTTTCCTGACCCATTTACGCTCTATAGCGGGGACCAGGATTGGGGACGACCTTATACTGCCTCACTTTTTGAGGTGTCTTCCCCAACATGCCCGTTCGGCACTTATAGCCCAACCCAATCAGAATTTGGGCTATTTATCCAAAATTGCGGACGCAATTATGGAAAGCTCAGATCAGTATTCTGAGCCTCCTGCGTACCAGGTAGCGGCGGTTTCTCAACACGCCGCCCAGCCTACACGGCACCCTAGTCTGCCTTTCACAGCCCCTCAATTGGTCCCAATTCTCCATCCTCCTCAAACTCAATTACCTCATAGAAGGCCCGCCTCAACCAATTTCCCTCAGGGGAATCCAGAGGCAGGCCCCAACGTATTTAACCAAAGTAGTTCGCCACCACATTTAACTCCTGCTGACCCTCGGGCGCTCCAAACCTCACTCCTCCGCGAGATAAGTCAATTTCGCGCGGAGGTGAGAAACAATCCTCGAGGCGCCCAGAATCGTGCCATGTCGAGCCGTCCTCTCAATCGGCAGAATTCCTTCCAAACTGCCCCTCAGAGGGTCTATATCCCTCAAAATGCCCCACAGAGGGCCAATTCCTCTCAAAATGGCCCTCACCGGGCCAATTCCCAGCGAGCTCCGGCTTGACCTCCCCGTAACGGCAATACCAATAGGCAGAATATATCTGATAATGCCGTTACTCTGCCTTGGTGCGCCAATCACCAACGATATGGTGATCGCGCATTCAATTGCAAGGCGCCTTGTGGTTGGACGCAACCTTCCACCAACCAAAGGCGTTCTTTAAACTAATTTTGCCGACCGTCCCCCTCGCGCAATCGGCCGGCACCCATACGATAAGTCGCCTAACCATCCGGGATTCTAAACTGAATATCGCTTTTACTGTCGATACCGGCGCCGATATTTCAGTCCTCCCGCGATCGTTTGCTCCGCGTAACCGCGTGCCAGCCGCACTTAAATTGTCAGCTGCGAATAATACGCCGATACTTACGTACGGACGTAAAAAGCTGACACTCCAATTGGGTCTTCGTCGTCCGATCACTTGGCGTTTCGTCATTGCGGACGTAAACGAACCCCTGATAGGTTCCGACCTATTAGGTGCACATAATCTGTTGGTCGATTCGACCCATAACAGACTAGTGGCTCCAACCGCACGTCCACGTCGACTGGCTCCTGAAAAATTACGTGCGGCGCGCGCGGAGTTCGAACATATGATCGAATTAGGTATCTGCCAACCGTCGGACAGTCCCTGGGCAAGCCCACTCCACTTAGTGAAGAAACGTTCTGGTGAGTGGCGCCCATGTGGCGATTACAGGCTGTTGAACGCAGCAACTGTCCCGGACAGATACCCTATTGCACACCTCTACGATTTTTCGTACAAGTTACGAGGGTGCAATGTCTTCACCACCCTGGATCTCACCAGGGCATACCATCAAATTCCGGTGGCACCAGAAGACATCCCCAAGACCGCAGTCATTACACCTTTCGGACTCTTCGAGTTCAAAGTGATGACTTTCGGCCTCAGGAATGCCGCACAGACATTCCAGCGTTATATCGACACGGCTTTACGTGGTCTTAATTGCTGCCATGCATACCTTGATGACATTCTCATCGCCTCCAAAGACCACGCCGAACATAAACGCCACTTACGTCAGGTCCTAGAGCGCCTCCGTGAATTCGGTCTTGTCATCAACCCAGATAAGTGTCAATACGGCAAGGAGCAAATCACCTATCTGGGTTATGTCCTTGACAACCAGGGCATTCGCCCACTACCAGACCGTGTGGAGGCCCTCATGAAGTATCCCCGGCCTACTAACGTGAGTGAGCTTCGTCGATTTTTGGGCATGCTTAACTTTTACCGCCCAACACTGAAGAACGCTGCCCAGGTTCAAGCTCCCTTAAATGAATTTTTGAAAGGAGCCAAGCGCAATGATAAGCGCCCCATTAATTGGACAGAAGTCTCTGATCGAGCATTCCAACTGTCCAAAGAACAATTGGCAAATGCCACCTTACTCCGATACCCTCTCGAGGGAGCGGCACTTTCTATCCAATGCGACGCATCGGATACCGCAATCGGAGCCGTCCTTGAACAGGACATTGAAGGCCGACCGGAACCACTTGGTTTCTTTTCAAGGAAACTGAGTCCCACTGAGCGACGTTACAGCGCCTACGACCGTGAATTGCTCGCGATCTACAGCGCTGTTAAGTACTTCCGTCATATGATAGAAGGTCGCTCACTCTCCATCTTAACAGACCACAAGCCATTGGTCTATGCGTTCCGGAAGAAGTCGGGAAATGCCTCCCCCCGACAAGAGTGTCAATTAGACCTCATTGGGCAATATTCCACGGAGATAAGGCATATCTCCGGTAAACAGAATGTCACGGCGGACGCCCTTTCTCGAATCGATACGATTTATTTGCGTACCGCCTTGAATAACACTGACCTTGCCCTAGCTCAAGAGGAGGACGAACAGCTCAAGTCCCTCCTAACTGCCGATACGGCACTAGAGCTCAAGAAAATTACCCTTCGCGACCCTTTGGGCGAAATCTGGTGTGATGTCTCCACTGGAACCGCTAGACCTTACATTCCCGAGAAACTTCGTAAGGGCGTGTTCCAGGTTTACCACAACCCAGCCCACCCCAGCGGCCGAGCAACAGCCGCTGCTGTCCGTCGCAAATTCATTTGGCCCCGGATGAACAAAGATCTCACCGGTTGGGCCCGTGCTTGTCTCCAGTGCCAGCGCTGCAAGGTAGCGCGACATAATGTACTGGAGCCACCGCAATTCAAGCTTCCCACGGCACGCTTCGCCCATGTCCACATAGACATAGTGGGACCGCTTACTCCATCAAGAGGATTTTCTTATATCCTCACTATGATGGATCGCTGCACGCGATGGCCAGAGGCGACACCTCTCCGGGCAGTTACTGCCGAATCAGTCGCCAAGGCCTTTTATTCAACTTGGGTCACACGCTTCGGTGTACCAACCACCTTAACTTCGGACCGAGGTCCACAATTTGAGGCGACCATTTTTAGGCAGCTAACAAATCTTCTCGGCTGCCAAAGAAGTCGTACCACCGCCTACCACCCGCAATCAAATGGGATGATAGAGCGCTGGCACAGATCTCTAAAAGCCTCACTCATGTGTCATAATGGCACACAATGGTTTGACGCCCTACCAACCGTCCTCCTCGGCCTGAGGACAAGTATTAAGGAGGACCTGGGTGCTTCGGCAGCAGAGCTTACCTACGGTACCACCCTTCTTCTTCCAGGAGAACTTTTCCTGAATGGCGAAACACCGCGTGACCAACTTCGTGAATTGGGACATCTCCGTGACCTGCTACGTAAGGTTAGGGCAACCCCTGTAACCAGGCACGGCTCCAAAAAACTTTTCGTCCACCCTGAACTGCACTGCTGCACGCACGTCTTTGTCAGGGTGGATAAGGTCAAAAAACCTCTCGACCCACCGTATGATGGCCCATTCAAAGTCTTCCACCGCATCAGTGACCGCGTCTTCGAGATCGACATTAGAGGCAAGCGATCCACGGTCAGCGTCGAAAGGCTTAAGCCCTGTTTTCTGGAAGCTTCCGCTCCAGAATTACCTCTATCTACGAATACCACTCCTACTCCACCAGCACAACCTCCCCGTACTCGCGCTCAAGCGCGCGCCCATACCCAAGTAACCACCTCCTAACCTGCCTTACCTGTTTCGTGACTACGTCACTGGGGAGGGAGTGATGTGGGGCTTTTCAGGGCCCGAAGAGCCATACATCATTCGATCCCCACTATTCCAGGCGAAGCGACTTACCTCTAAGTCGAACTTCAGCAAGGTTGCGTAACATTGCTACGGCATTTACCGCCAGGCAAATCGCTGGAATTAATACAGTTACCCAATCGGATAACTGTCATGAATATCTGTTAGGCAGCTTACCTTTTCTGTGGGGGTTTTCCTTCCAAACCCCTTTTTCTCCATCACCATCCCTGAAAAACATTAAGTCCACGGCAAAGCTTACCACTTAGCCGTGGCATCGAAAATTCATCCTCGGGCAGGCATTGATATCTGAAAAACATTAAGTCCACGGCAAAGATTATCACATAGCCGTGGCATTGGAAATCTTATCCTCGGGCCTGCATTGCACCCAGGGCATTTCGTTTCCATAGCCTTATGCCATGGAAACAAAATCAACAAGGAGTTCATTGATTACTCGTTGTTTTTTTTTTGTTTGTCCATGGCACCCCTAGCATGCGGCTATTATGTCCCATCGGTTTGCCACCGCCGACAAGGTTTCGGCTGACGCAAACCAAACATTTCCCTAATTACCAGCAATAGCTGGTTTCCCATTATCGGTCCCCACCGATCAGGGACCGCAAACAAGCAACGAATTGGATGCAGCCAGCAAGTGTTTACTTTTAACATCTGGCAATGGCTGCACCCTATATTCGTTGCAACATCTAAACATTGCATTTGCACCACAGATTGTTATGAAGATACAATTCCCTATTAACGGCCGCCAACCGTCGGCGGACCTAAGGAAATTCACACCATCAACCTGAATGTTGATTTATGGCCTCTCCTAGGATGACCAGATCTTCGGCTCGTGTGTTTTAACCCCAGATGTTCCTTGTTGCCGGCATGTATAGCACAACCAATTGTGTACACAGCCGCAGGCCATTCATAGTTTGCATTCGTGGAAGATGCAGTTGCGATGCTGGCATCCTTCCTCGGTCACCGGACGATCGTATGCGAGGCATACACACACATGCATAATGTATGCCTATGCCCCGGTCCAATCACGATTAACTACCTCGAGTTAATCGTGCAGCTCCTCCCCTTTTGCGGTTTTCTTTGGGTGTCCCTTTTCTTTCGTGGGCAGTAAATGTCCAGTCAGATTTCATATTTCGTGGCGCGCGAACCTGCCATAGGGCAAGAGTTGTCTAAGTTTCGAGCTGTGCCTTTTTTTTTCTCTTTGCTTCTTAGTTCATTCTTAAAAAATAATAAGAGAGCCGGTGGAGTATTGTAGTCAAAACGGTCGATTATACGAATTGATCACCGCGCAATGTGTGCTGTAAAAAAATATCGAAAATAAGTGAAAACTAAGTAAAAAAACATTTTCATTTGAATTAAAGTAAATATATAAAGGGAGTGAATCAAAGTTATAATAATAAAAGTACATTCAACGGAACAACAACACCAGTGTTTTCATTTGACATTTTTCTGTAGTGCGCAGTCTCCAGGAACTCGAGGGCGGAGCTTGGTGTTCGTTGATGCAATTTTCGTTGATAATCTCCTGTGAACAATCCGTGGGTGTTTTACTGAAACCGCGCCCGTGTAGGTGCCCTAGTTTAAAAATAACCCACACCCCTGCCACCACCAATCAATGTGAGGAATATAAAGGATTTTAATGCATTCAGAAATGCCATTTTATATGTAGTGAAAGGCAAAATTCAATTCAGAGCATTGTCTAATAACGATTTAAAAATCACATGCGGAACTGAAAATGCATACAGAGTGGTTAAAGAAAAATTACAATCTCTTAAGACGGATGTACCATAAGAACTCAAGATTTAGAATATCATACCTAACACCTAAAAAGTGAGAAACTATTTAGATTCGTAATCAGAGGACTCCCAGCCATATATATGATTGTAAATGAATCATGCTCACTAAATCATAAAGTGGTAAAGGTAATAAACATCAGAAAAAGCACCACGTTGAATCATCATCATCATCGACACTTCAACCTGGATCCGGCTTGGTCTTATTTAGCAAGTCTCTCCACCGGGCCCAATTTCGAGCCGATATCATCCAGTTTGGCACTCCCAGGCTCTGGGAGTTCTGGTTTACGCCATCCATCCATCGCAGACACGGTGTGCCGCGTTGTTTCCTTCCATACATCCTGCCACAAAGGACTTTCCGGGAAGGATCCTCTTCGCTCATTCCAGCTGGGTGTCCCGCCCACCGGAGTCTACCAAGCTTGATTTTTCTTAAAACGTTAGCTTCAAGGTAGATCACATACAACTCATGTTTACAGCGTCTCCTGAATCGTCTTCCCTCACATACGGGGCCAACAATTCTCCTTAAGACCTTCCTCTCGAACGCGTATAAAAGTACAGAGTGCCTTTTATTGAGCACCCAGGTCTCGGATCCATACATGAATACTGGTAAGAACAAGGTCTTGTACAATAGTAACTTGGATGTTCTGGATAAATTTCGGGATTTAAAGAGCCATATGATAGACCATAGTAGGCTTTGTTGGATTTAATCATCCGTTCGCGTATTTCTTCTTCTATATTGTTATCGGCTGATACTATTGACCCAAGGTAGTTAAAGGATTGCACTACTTCAAATTCGTGCTCCACTACCCTGATAGTTTGACCAACGTTAGGTCTTCTCTTCGCAGAAGTTGCCACCATGTACTTAGTTTTTCCCTCATTAATGTGCAGTCCCAGTTTTTGTGCCGCCTGCTCGATCTGGGTGAAGGATTCCTGTACCGCCGATTCCAAGTATCTGGCTGGACTTGGTGACAATAGTCCCTCTTGTTGTAACGCCAGAGTCACCAGGCCACACCGTCCCCTTGTCGAAGTAGCTTGGGTGTTCTTTTGTCTGTAGAGTCTTTTTTCAGATCTTCTGAGCTCTTTGTATGTCCCCTCGCGTGCCCGCATCCTGTGAGACTGCTGCATTGCCCGGTATGCAGCATTCTTACGTTCAGTCGCTAGTTTGCACTCATCGTCAAACCAATCGTTCCGATTTCTACGACTACTGCCTAAGATGGAGTAGGCAGTACTAATGACAGTATTCTTAAGGCGTGTCCATTTCTCCTCTACGCCCGGCATTCTGGCCCCAGGACATACTCTACCTCCATCGACCTCTTCGAGCGCGAGTCTTAACGCATGACCAAAGGTGTTACTGGTATTCTCAATGGGTAAGGCAGCTGTGTTGATTCGAATTTTATCCGCGGATGCAATACATCTCCGTTCGGAAAACTATACCAACAAAATAGTGATCCGAGTCGACATTGGCACCTCGGTACGTTCGTACCGTCATCAGGCTCGAGGAGTGGCAGCGATCTACCAACACGTGGTCAGTTTGGTTGCGAGTGGCTCCATCAAGTGACACCCAGGTGGCTTTTGGATATCTTTACGCGGAAACCTGGTACTCCCACGACCAAATTCTTTGATGCTGCCACTTCGATGACTCGTAGTCCATTGTCATTAGTGTTTTCATGCAAACTATGGGAACCTGCGTAGTGCCTGAAAGCCGACTCCCGACCTATTTTTGCATCGAAAGCACCAAGAACGATTTTCACATCGTATCTTGGTCAGGCATTGAGGGCCCGTTCGACGTTCTCGTAGTATTCTTCATTTTCGTCGTCAGGGGACTACTCTGTAGGTCCGTGAACGTTTATGGGGCTTATGTTTTTAAACTTGCCTCGGAGGCAAAGAGTGCATACCCTTTCGTTTATTGCATTAAAGCCGATAATGGTAGGCTTCAGTCTTTGGCTGACTAGAAAGCCTACCCTGAGCACATGATGTTTTATATGGGAGCTGTAATAAACGTCATACTCGTTTCTTTGAATAACACCGCTCCCCGTCCATTTTATTTCTTGTAATGCTGTTATGCCAGCCTTATATTCGTACAGGGATTCTGATAGCTGCTGTGGAGCTCGAGATCTGCATAGTGATCGGGAGTTCCATAAGAAAATCCTTAAATCGTTTATCCATTTTCGTTTCCGTGGTCGCCGTCGTGTATCCGGTCCATATCGGAGGCTTGTTAAATTGTCCATAATAATTTCTTTTCACGGGCAAGGTTATTCGCCTCGCGCCAATCTTTCCCAGGATGTCGCTGCATGCATTGGTTCACTACTTAGAGGGTGGCAAAGTAGCTATCCAAGGATGTCAACTTGGATTGAACAGGGACAAGAATCGTCCTGGCCTTCGCCGGGTTGAAAGCAATCAGTGACTTTGCCCTGTTTGTTCGCTTCCAACCCCCACCACGTCGAACAATGGAAAAAAATGTTCAGAGCCCCCCATTGTGTTATGTTGATATGGTTAAAAAGAGAATAACAAACAAGTTTATGAAATTCAAGATTTACTATGGTGCAAAGTATCGATTGCACCACCCAAAAGGGTCAGATCGATACCTCAATGTTATAATTGCCAACAGCTTTGTCATACGAACATTTTTTCCAGATACGTTAAGTGTGCTGGGCCTCACCACACGAAAAATATCATCCAGCCACGAAAAGGCCATCCAGCTAGTTACAAGCAATGCTCAGTGTATCAAAAACAGCTAATAGCTCAGCTTCCAAAGAAAATTACAGTCACTCAAAGACTGTAATCAAAAAATACGGAGCGAGCGGGGCCAACCACAACTGGTACCAGCAAGACAAATGAACAATAAACTATATGTGAAAAAGCAGATAATAAAAGGAGATAACAACCAGTCAATAACGGGCCTCCCATCATCGATATGATGAAGATGTTCAGTCTATTCCAGGACCACATCAAGAAGAGCATCAACCAGCTAACTGAAAGGGTAGGTAAACTTGAACATTTTCAAAAACCATCGACCAAAAAATCCAAGAAATAAACACAATGAGTAATCGGCTCTTAAGAACAATCACTTGGCACACAAATCGGCTCAATCAAAGGGCTCAAGAACTAGAAATATTTATAAGAGATCACAACATAGATATTACGTTGATATCTGAAACACACTTTTCTCATATGAGCTTCATAAAAATCAGGGGTTATATGGCGTATTGGACTACGCACCACATCGTCCGTGCCCGTGGAGGTAAAGCTCTGATAATAAAACAAAATATACCTCACTTCCAACAAGAAGAAATAAAAGAAACCTTTATTCAAGCCTCCATTGTTACTATTAACCTTAATGAAGCTGATTTAAATGTAGGTGCCATATATTGCCGACCTAGATACACAATTTCAAAACAACAGTTCACGGATATCTTCAAGGAGCTCGGACCAAGGTTTATAATAATTAACAAGGTGAGCAATCTAGTTAATAAATTAATTAAAGAACATAAACAGAATTGTATAGATGAGTATCTAAGTGGACTAAGTTCGTCAGCGGATACTCTCTCTGGAAGGTGTTACATAATTAACTTTCGTTAATTATCATCATCATCATCATCATCGGCACTACAACCGGGGACCGGTCTTGGCCTTATTTAGCAAGTCCTAAGGCTTGTTAAATTTTCCATAATGATTTATTTTTTCTGGGCAAGGTCATTAGTCTTGCACCAGAGGCTCCCCGACGGGGAATCGAACCCCGGTCTCCCGGGTGACAGGCGGGTATACTAACCACTATACTATCACCCCTTCTTTTAATCATAAATTCGTGTCCATAAAAAATTGTTTGATACTAGATGGTACCTCCGGAACTGGTGTACAATTATGAGAGCTACCATAAGCTATTAAAGTACAAACCTCAACGTACGTACGAAATAGCAATCCGATCCCACCAGTTTGTGGTTCATCTCCCAACGGTGCAAACATCCCTGTATCAGAACTCGTCCCGGTACAGAGCGCGGGAACTTTGGATACCCCCCCCCCCCCCCCCCGCCCCGCCCGTGCAAGTGTCCACGGAGCGTTACAAACTGCAACAGTTCAAAAAGAACTGCAACTGTTATTTGGTGGCATTCCTCTCCCGAGAGAAGTATATTAAAAAAAAAATTCTCAGCTGTCTCTCTTGACGTCTCTCAAGTATTCGACAGAGCACGGCATGATGGTCTTATATATAAAATAAGTAAACTGTTCCCAGCAAATTATTGGCAACTACTTGAATCATACTTGCCTGATAGAACATTCAGAGCAACACACGAAGGAGCTCGTTTTAGCTTCTATCCAATAAAAGAAGGCATACCACAGGGAAATGTCCTGGGACCTTTCCTGTGCTTATTATACACAGCAGACATCCCAACAACTAAAAGCACATTCATAGGCACCTTTGCAGATGATACAGTTATAATATCAGCTGGCGATAATCAAAAAAATCTACAAAACAATTGCAACAGGCGCTCAACGAAATTAGCGAATGGTCCGCTGATTGGAAAATTATACTCAACGAGACGAAATCTATTCACGTGGCATTTGCATTGCGACAATTATATAGCATTATTTTTACATATCCCAACGGAATTCCAGTCCCAAAAGCAGATTCAGTGAAATATTTCGGTATACACCTGGATAGCAGACTGAAGTTGAGACATCAGATGAAACGTAGATAGATGTATTGGTTAATCGGGCATCACTCTCAACATAATCACTTTTGTAAACGATTGATCTACCAATCTATCATCAAACCGATCTGGATATGCGGAATCCAATTATAGAATCCAAAGCAATCCAATAGCGAAATAATTCAACGAAGCCAGAAACATACTAAACTCGACTTGGGAGCTGAACACTGGCCCAGTAAACCCTCACACGATTTACTTAATTTAACTAATTAAGGTACAATTCAAACATGGTATTAAATTAAATTGTTAAGATTGTACTATTCATATATATATATATATCCAATAAAGGACATTATTAAAAAAACAAAAAAAAAATACTGTTGTGACGGATTTGTGTTTATTATTATTATTTACTGGCCTGTAGGAACCCGGAAGTTCATGACCTCACCGACTCGGCTCCGCCATTGCTTCCTGTCCTGTGCGCTCTCCTTCCACGTTCGATCATCCGATCCGATCTCCTCGAGGTCCAATCTAACATTGTCCTCCCATCTCCGTCGCTGCCGTCCTGTTGGTCTCTTCCCCGTTAGTTTACCGTCAAGAATTCTATGCACGGTCCTATCATCGCCCATTCGCGTTACGTCTCCGGCCCATCTTAATCTTCGCGACTTGATCACTCTCACTATTGTAGGTTTGCGGTATAGCTCTTCCAACTCGTGGCTGTGGAGTTGTGGCGACTCTAACAGATACACACACAATTCACAAGCAAAAATAGTGAAGAACACCGATCGAAAAATCGAACAAGAAAATACATCAGAACCGTATACCAAGCGATAACAAAAATAATTCACATCAGTGGAGTATAGTCGAGTTTTAAAATCAAATTCTAAACACGGTCAGTAGCCTGATGGGTAACGCTTAGGTTCAATTTTTTTTCGTGATTCAAACTGTCATAGCGTCAGTTCGAATCACACGATCTTCTTCATTATTATTTCAAAGGCTATAATTCGCTATAGAGTTTGTGGCGATTCTCCCAAACCCCATCATCCATTAACCCATCATATGAGGTAGAAAACCCCCATTTGGCGCAATCAAACTAATATAACAAACAAGTACCGTGGCAGTTCCATTGAACGCCACTACTTACCTTGCAGGTACACAAGGTAACAGCTCGCTGATATATATTAAAAGCCTGTACTTACCTTCTGCACGATACCTGTAAAATACAAGAAAAAACTTGCGAAGCATTAAGTCGCGCTGATGTGAAACTCCAGCGGCATCAAATGCATCATCCGTCAAGGCAATTTGGTTTAATAACCAACCAACCAATATTGCCTGAGCAATATTTATGCGATATCCTCTTGCACACCAGCAGAAAAAGGTATTTTGCCTTAACAAAGATGCCCACATCGAACGATCGATACATGAGGGCATCCGGCTGGCGCCCCAGCAGTCGAATTCGCAAATAGAAAATTACCATTAGAGTTCGACTGCGAGGATACACCAACAACATGCACACGGTCAGCATCGCGCTACTCGTAGCCACTGATCGTGTAAACATTGCAACCCTTTTGCCGTCGAGATGCTCGCACCTGTTGCGAACTTAGAAGGGGGAATTATGCAATGTCTGTATGTTCGCGGACGCACACGATGAGTAGCAAAAGCAACCATCGTGTGTACATTCCAACCCCTTTTGCGTTGAACTTAAACGCAAAAGGGACATCTTACCATATTTGGTCATGAAATCGATGATCAAGTGTGTGGGATACGAATAGCATCAGCAAACGAGAAAAAGTTTAGTCCGAACTAGCTCACCGGTGGAGGTTGTACCATTGAACACTTAATACGTAACCCAAAAGGATATTGTGCTTGCTTCGAACAATTATTAAGTTAAACCAAAAGGATATTGTGCTTGATTTTAACCATTATTAAGTTAAACCAAAAGGATATTGTGCTTGATTTGAACAATTATTAAGTTAAACCAAAATGATATTGCGGTTGTTCCGAACAATTTATTATATTAACTGAAACCGTATTGTGCTTGCTTTGAACAATTATTAAGTTAAACCAAAATGATATTGTGCTTGTTCCGAACAATTTATTATATTAACTGAAACCGTATTGTGCTTGCTTTGAACAATTATTAAGTTAAACCAAAATAATATTGTGCTTGCTTTGAACAATTATTAAGTTAAACCAAAATGGTATTGTGCTTGTTCCGAACCATTTATTATATGAACTGAAATCGTATTGTGCTTTCTTTGAACAATTATTAAGTTAAATCAAAAATGAAAAATAGTATTGCATATTTAATCAAAAGGATTAGTGACAAAAAGGAGCAGCCATTTAAATTGAATCTAGTGTTTCACTCCCTTTTTGGTTCATTGTTACGGCGAGTGGCGTAATTATGTGAAAAGAGCACTCTGGACTTAACAGCGAGGTCATTTTCGTGAACCGGTACCAGCGACGGTACATGACGAAATTCACTTGGAGAAATAGTACCTCCATAAGTTTCCTCCATTGTCCTAACTCCTCGTCATATTTACCGCCAAATATACCCCTTAAAACTTTATTCTCGAATACGCGGAATTTGTTCTCTTCCCATTTTGTGAGAGCCCATGTTTCGCATCCGTATAGAGCAATGGGAATTATTATGGTTCTATAGACACGGAGCTTTATATTACGTGATAGCAGTTTGGATTTTAATAGTTTATTGGCTGAATGCCAACTAGCGTTGCCGGCATGTAGTCTTTTGTTAATTTCCTTTGACGTTTAGTTTCTAGTCGTCAGTATCGTTCCCAGATATTTAAATTCTTTGACATTTTCAAATATCTTGCCCCTGACGTTTATATGTGTTCTCTGAGGTCCACCTGCCCTCGTCGTAATCATGTATTTCGTTTTGTCTTCGTTTATTTCTAGGCCCACCTCTTCTGCTGCTTGCATGATGATTTCACCGTTTTTACTTATAGTTTCGAGATTATCGCCCAGAACGGCGATGTCATCCGCATACGCGAGCACTTGTGTGACCCCGTTCAGGGATGATCCGGCCGTGTTGTCGTCTTGTACCTTTCTGATAACATACTCGAGGACAAGGTTAAAAAGGCATGGTGAGAGGCCATCCCCTTGTTTTAGTCCGTCCCGGATTTCAAATGGTTCTGAGAGGTGGTTTTCTATTCTAACTCGCCCTTTGTTTTCGTTCATGTAGATTTGAATGAGCGCGGCAAATTTTTTCGGGATCCCCAGCTCAACCACAATATGGTAGAGTCTTTGCCTTGCGACTGAGTCGTAGGCTATTTTGAAGTCCACGAACAGTTGGTGAACCGTCTTTCCGTATTCCCACTTCTTTTCCAGCAGTTGCCTTATTGTGAATATCTGGTCGCTCGTTGACCGGTTCCGACGGAATCCGCATTGGTAGTCTCCCAATATTTCTTCTGCGTACGGTGTGATTCTTGCCAGTATGACATTTGTTAATATTTTGTATGTGATTCGGAGCAATGATATTCCTCTCTAATTTTCGCAGTCAGATCTGTCGCCTTTTTTGAAAATGGGGATGGCTATTGAGGTTTTCCATTCTTCCGGAATGACTTTCTTGTCCCATATTATTTTAACCAGTTGGTGGATCTTTCGAGCGGTTGCTTCACAAGCTCTGCCGGTATGCAATCGATTCCGGCGGCTTTGTTGTTTTTCAATCGATTTATCGCGCCTACAACTTCGTCGAAAGAGGGCTCTGGGATCTGGGGCTCGGCTGTATGTACGTCTGGTGCGTTTAATTGTGGTTGATGGGTGCGCACATTGAGCAGGTTTTCAAAATACTGCTTCCATCTTGTCACGATATTTTTTGTTTCAGTCACCAGACAGCCGTTTGTGTCTCGCAATATTTTGGCTCTCCCTCGGTAGCCATTTCTAATTGAATTTATGCCGGCATACATACCTCTGCTGTTCTTTGCTCTGGCATTTTCTATGATTTTTTCGATCCGAGTCTTCTCCCATTCGCGTTTTTTGCGTTTGAAAAGTCTAGTTGTTTCTTTCCGAATTGTCGCGTATCTTACTGCGTTGACTTCATCATATGCTTCTAAGTGGAATATGAAATACACAATAACAATTTGATTAAATCTAGATGTAACAACCAACAATAAGTATCAGCAAATATTTATTTACATTTTAAGAAATATAAATAAACATTTTTTCCTGTAGGGGAAGGGTGTAGTGTAACAGCGTACGCACGACATGACCACATACAATAATATCAAATGCATTAATTGCCCGTGTCACAATTTCCGAATATCGAATAACTAGCATTCGTTGTTGACCATAAATTCAAGGTCAAATCATTTCATTTTCATAAACAAACGAACAGCTCCGGTTACGAAGAAATGTTCATAAATTTATCATTGGTAAGCAATTAATGAATTAATTGGGTCAATTCGTATCGTGGTTCTTGCATTACACACTTAATTGATTGTAAGGAATGAAATAGCCTAAGTAAACAAAATTTGTATGAGTGAAGTTACTATTAAGAACAGAATAGCATAATAAGCAATATTTATATGAGTGTACAATAAGAAATCCTTTCACGTGGCATTTGCATTGCGACGATTAGATAGCATTATTTCTACATATCCCAACGGAATTCCAGTCCCAAAAGCAGATTCAGTGAAATATCTCGGTATACACCTGGATAGCAGACTGAAGTGGAGACATCAGGTGAAACGTAGACAGATGTATTGGTTAATCTGGCATCACTCTCAACTTAATCATTTTTGTAAAAGATTGATCTATCAATCCCTCCTCAAAACGATCTGGATATATGGAATCCAATTATGGAATCCAAAGCAATCCAATAGAGAAATAATTCAACGAAGCCAGAAACATACTAAAATCGACTTGGGAGCTGAACACTGGTCCAGTAAACCCTCACATGATTTACTTAATTAAACTAAATTAAGTACAATTTAAACATAGTATTAAATTAAATTGTCAAGATTGTACTATTCATATCCAATAAAGGACGTTATTAAAAAAAACAAATTAAAAAAATTACTGTTGTGACGGATCTGTGTTTGTGTTATTAATTCCAAAAATTGTCTTCAGTTTCGGATTAATCATATAATTAATTGTCTTTTTAAGAGGTCAAACCAACCAACAACCCATACAAGATTTTGTGTTCAATATAATGTATTTTGTTTATGCTGAATGCTATATTAAACATGAATTACAGTGCCACACACTTTTAGACCCAATTAAAATAAAAATGATCTGGGTTATCCGTAGTCCGAACAATTAGTAATCTCTTAAATATATTTGTAACCTCAAATCAGAACGGTAATGCCAATTGAAAATCGACTGGCTTAAGTGAATTGGCGGGTGCCAAACATGTCAAGGACAAGTCCATTAAATAATGCGATAAAGCCATAAAAATCAACTGAAGTGCGTCTAATCTCACCTGCGTTAATTTTAATCGAACACAAACGATCTCAGCTTTCACCTATATCGTTGCCCTGTTTTTAGAATTATCTTTTGAAATTCACTCAATCAAGCAACCGCTTAGGGGATGGCCGAACACAAATGTTAAATTTTGCTGATGTAAGGCAGGTGTAGGCACTAAAATTGTTAGGCCAAGTCATCTAATATTTTGACGGCTAACACATGTCAGTTCGTAAAAATTATAATAATTAGACCGTCTGGCCAATACATGAATTTGTGCTTGACTGTTATCAGATCGCCAATCCTTCTTTCAAGAGGAAAGTTAAGGTTTAGAATTAATTAGGCATATAACGCATTACATATAGTATCTTTAGCGTTTGCTAGCATCTTCATTGTTTTTTCTCAAAACCATTTCTCTGTTTCCATTCGGATGCCCTGGAGCGTTCTCCAATCTATTTCTAAGAATCTAAACATAGGCACATCATGTGATCTATGTAGCATTTCTCCTTACAAATACTCTAATCACATTAAGATTCCACATTTTTAGCAGTGCTTTTGTTAGGAACCTGCCTGAAATCGTTACCTTCGAACACAATAGCGGTTTGTTTATTCAAACGTTCAATGTAAGATATGGGTTAATGAAGGAAAACCCAGTCGGCACTGGTAGAGAGGGGATCGCAATATTTTTAATGTTCGCTCTTAAGCAGCACTGTTATCGCCTGGGATTTTTATGGCTGTCAGCATCTAGCGATGCTGCGCTTGGCCAAATGTGTTTGCCCAGCAAATGTATCACCAAACAGTTTTTATAGTCATGCATCTAGAGATTATCGGGCAGACGTGGAAAATATGGAGGATATGAGTATATGAAGATGGCTATTTATAATGTGACGCATATGACAATCAGTACTAGAATATTCTAGAAAGTCCGAAACAAAGTACTAGAACATTCTAGATGGTACTAGAAAACTGGAGACTAGGAACAATAGAAAATTCGAGGCTATGGAACGGACAGAAACGAAACACCAAATCAGAATGAGGAAAAACGGCATAAATACGTCGCACACAGATCGGGAAGATAAGTAAGAAGTGAGAAGTAAGCAGTCAAAGACGCGATAAGTACGGAAGCGATAAGTCAAGAAATCGTTAAGTGTACGGTAAAAGTAACGCTTGTTATTATCGGGCTAATAAAGTGTTACATTAATTCAAGCATTAACGGCTCTTATTTATTAAAAATAATTAATCCAGCCGACCCTAAGCTCGCTACAATTGGTGTCAGAAGTGGGATTAATTATTGTTGAAGTGAATAAGTCTGTGAAAGTGTGTTGTGACGATGTCAGATTGACATTTGGAGGATCTTCGCGTTCCTGATTTGAAGAAGGAACTTCAGGACTGGAATCTGGATAGCAGAGGACAGAAGCAAATTCTTCGACAGCGTCTGCAAGCAGCAATGGAGGAAGAGGGTATTGATGTCGACACATATGTTTTTACGATTGGGCCAGACTGTCCGGACGGAGAAGAAACAGCGAGTCAAGATGGTGCCAATGTGACGGACAAGAGTTCGCCACAGTTGGGCATTTCGGAGATGTTCAGGATGATGATGATAAAATTGGACGCGCAAGCTGTTAATGCAAAGTTGGATGCCCAAAATTCAAAATTCGACGCACAAGCTGCAGATCTGAATGCAAAATTGGATGCCCAAACGCAGTGGATGAAATGTAATTTTCAACACTTTAAGGAAGAAATTCAGTCAAAAATTCGAAACGATGTAGAAAATCTGGATCTAAAAGTCACCGATGAAATAACGCGAATCGAAAAGATACTTGAGTGTATTGAGAGAAATAAGACATCGCCATGCAATCAGCATGAGTACAAAGATACAAGGATGCAACCGCCAACCTTCGATGGAACGGGATCCTTCTCCGTATTTATACGTCAGTTTGACGCCGCGGCCAATTATAATAAGTGGTCGGATGTGCAAAAGTCAATATCACTAATCGTGTCACTCCGCGGGGCGGCTGCAGAATTGCTACAAACCATGCCAGCAGAGAAGCAAACAGATTTCCAAGCGGTAAGAGACGGCCTTGAAGCTAGGTATGGAGACAACCACATGCAGCAGGTCTACTGCATGCAACTGCGGAGCAGAACGAAGAAACCTGGAGAAAATCTTCAACAGTTGCAGGCAGATATTGAGCGGTTGGCAAACTTGTCTTATTCAAATATGACTAAGGAATTTCTAAACGAGGTAGCAATGGATGCATTTATAAATGCACTCTAAGATCGGCACTTCAGGAAAGTTCGTTCTGCAGGAAAGAAGACGACTAATGAAACACTGGCGTTCGCATTGGCATATGAATCTGCTAAACTGGCTACCAGGAGTACATATAGAGTCCGAGAAATGTCCGTCCAGGAATGTTCCTGCCAAAGAATCAGACATGTACAACGTAGAACCCCGAGACCTGTTATGAAGTGCTGGACATGCGGCGGAGTCGGCCACATCTCTGTTGACTGTAGGAAACGTCACGAATGAATGAAACATCGAGAGAGAATTGTTCTTCATGCACTAATCATAAGAAGAGACTATCAACGGACCAACCTGAGGTGAAGAAGTACATTGCACCTATCAGAGTACTAAATGCGTCCGAGGAGCCGGTCGCAATAAGAAAAGGAGAGTTAACCGCAGAATGTGCACCAGTATCAATGATAAGCTCAATTCAGCAAGGGCAGGTGCATAATAACACTGATGCTCTATCAAGAAGACCATGTAAGCCAGATTGTATAACAACTCGGATCGATCGATTTTCGAGGAAGATCTTCGTCGAGTCGCAAAGCTGCTGAGAAAGTCCGTATGAACGAAACTTGCTCACGATGCTCCGTCTCAGACGCAGTCGAAAGACTTGGAGATATCCAATTCAACCGCTCTTCACTCACCATGCCCCTCAATCGAAGATGTCCACATATCGGTTATAAGGGTCAAAACGCCTGCCGTGGACCGCCTGCCACGAACTCCGTATTGACGATCATTCAGAAGTCCATTGCACTCCAAATACTTAATAAACTCGGAATTGTGGACTTATGTCATTACTTTAGATAACGTAGACAGTAATGCTATCGGGCAGTAATTTTTGGAAGATATTTTTTCCTTTTCTTTGGGAATGGCTGAACTCGAGTTACCTTCCAGCAGGTAGGAAATGTCCTCCGTGCATAAGATACACGAAAGAGTCTGCCAAGAACCGGTGATAGTTCTGGAGCACGGTTCTTAAGGACTACTGCTGGTATTCCGTCCGGGCCGGTTGCCTTCCTGCAGTCCAATTCACGTAGAATGCGTTGACTAATACGCGAGCGAAATCTCACATCCCGCATGGAAGACCGCACCGGCGCGATGACAGATGGCTCCAAAAAACCGGGATCGAGGTTTGAATTCGCGGAAAATAAATTCGGAAATTCATTAGCTTTATCCTTTGAATTTGTGACTAACGTCCCGCTGTCTGTCACCAACGGAGGGAAAGAGGAGGCAGCGAAGTTACTGCTGACAGCTCTTGTCGTTGACCAGAAGGAGCGCGAACCAGTTGGGCACTGAAGGAGTTTAGTGGTCACTCTGTCTTTGTGCGCTTTCTTCGTCGTATCAATCGTCTGGTTGCACGCGTTTCTGATTCTAACAAAATTCGTTCTGTTTACATCGGTGGGATTGGAGCGCCATTGCTTAAAAACTCTATTTTTTGCCGCTGTAATGTGCTCGCATTTTTTTATCAAACCAAGGCTTATCAGATGAACTTCGTTTGATGGAATGTAGAATGAAAATCTTCACCCCAAGAAGAATAATCTCCATGACCGACTCCGTTCATTCGTTAACATCGGAAAACACACCTCCGACCACGGAAAGGATGCGGACAAATCTCACAAATCGTCGCAGTAAGCAGCCCCATACCTCCACACATGACGAAGCTGCCTAGATCGGTTATTCACTAGAAATGTAAGTGGTTGCGCAACCGATACCAATCAGTGATCTGAGTTTCCCAGTGGCGCAGCGACTTCCATGGTATAGACGCTCGGATTCAGAAACAAATCCAAGAATTTTCGTATAATCACTTCGGGTATCTTGTACTCGTGTAGGTTCCTCCACGAGGTTCGTCAAATTGGGACTAACAGCGAATATCTCCGCCAGCCTCCCAGATTCGTCGTTTCTGTTAGAATATACCAACCAGGCGGAGCTGTGTACATTAATATCGTCAAGGAAGACAATTTCAGAAGTCGGGTGGTAGATCTGTCTCCAGTCGACGGTTCGTGAAAGATGTTTGAAAAATGTCGCTGGTCGATCGCCATTCGAGGAGCGGTAAAGACAAGAAAGAAACAACAGAATTCCTCAGCACGATATTCACTCACCTGATGTCCGTGTTATTGAGTTCCAACCCTTCGATCCTCTGGCAAGCCTGACTGGACCGCGTGAAGACGCAGACCCCAAGCTTAAAATGGAATCTCGAATGTAAGTCGTATCCTGAGCAACGAAGGTATGTCGAATCAGTTGACAAATCAGTCCGCGCCATCGGACATACATCCGAAACATATTCGAAGATTTATCCCGACGATCTCGCGGAATGTACAGCTTGACAGGGTGGCATTTCACCTTGGGATCGTCTACCACCTAAACCAACCTTTTCTCGAATCGGTCCCTCATCCAAGCTCCGTAAGATGGCCAGGGATTTTTCCCGACCATTTCACGGAGCCTATAGCTTCATGGGGTGGTATTTAACTGGGCGACAGGGCGCTCGGACCCCTCCTACCACTCGGGCTTTAGTCGCCTCTTACGACAAACCGGTTTAGCTGTGAGTATATTCCAACGCCCTACTCACAGGGCGTAACAACTCACTCAACCACACACTGCACAATTCTTTCCATCAGAATCTAGTCATATAGGTCTACTGCAAATTTCGAAACTCACTTTATGGTATGAACTAATTTTTTGTAATTTTGTAATTTGGTGAGAGAAGAACTCTCGTATATTAAGCTTAATACGAGCAATAAATAGATTTACCAAATAATTTAAAACTAAACTAAAAGTATGTGGGGAACGAAGTATGGTGCGCCGGCGTACGGTGCTAATTCCCTTCCACTCCCATCGTCACTAAGATAATGTTCCGCCGAGCACCAGAAGAAAACTTCGCAACACACGGAGCAAGTCAAAGGAAACACACTGTTTAATCTTAAATTATAAAAGGTTCACTTTATTCACAATAAATCTTAACGCATTTATTTAGATTACAGGACACGGATGCTAATTAAACTGGTGATGAACTGACGTACAAACATATTGCGATGAGGCACAAGAAAAATTACTTTTTAAATTAAATTCACGCTTACTCGACCCGACTTGTAATAACGACGTCCCCGTGCGCATCGGGGAGCGGGGGTGGCACGACCGGGTCCGTCGGCGGATGAAAAAGGACTCAGCGATACTAATTCGCTGGCGAAGGAAATTCGGCCAGTGAAATTGGCTCTCTTACTTTAAGGGTGCATTTTCTATCCCAAGAGAAACGTGAATTCTCTCTTTGGGGGTAGGGAACCAGATCTCCTAGCGATGATCTATAATGGTACACATGTATGTGTGAACATTGGTTCTTTCATGGGACAAAGCCATGGGAACGAATCTGAAAACAAAGAAAAGGGAATAATGTGCATCAATGAGATGTGAGTTCGGCTAAGTAAACAGGCCGAATCTCATTGGGTGCTAATTGCGGTTTGTGTTTGTTCATGCCGCTAGTCATGAGAAGCAGATCCAGAAATATGAGAAGGCAAAGAGATCGGGTAGATCATTGTCTAAGCTATGCATTGCAGCTGTAATGATAGTGGCACATGGTGCTAATTTTTTCTAGCTTATTTACAGGGAATTGGTGTTTATTGCATCGCTGCCAAGAGTAAGTATACCATACCTATTTGCATTCGGCTATGCTGTAGGATTTAATTTATGGTTAAAGACGCGAGATGCGTATATTTGCTTTTGTCCCTTGGGTATAGGTCGCCAGCCAATGTATATGGTGAGGCTGGGAATAGGCGACGCAATGTTTATGATCACTGTTATGATGATTACTTCATATGTAAACCAAATTATTTCGTTTTCAGAAGTTCTACTAAGGAAAATGCGTATGTAAAATTGGTATTTGCCTGGTAACCGAAGGTGCCCAATTGGGCTTGGGATTTATGATGTTTGGAACAGAATTCTTAAAGGGAATTTTGAATTCGAATAAATGAATGAAAGGTAAGAATTCTCTTCCAGGAGCATTTAGCTAAATACGTTTGATAAACTTAATGCGTGAAGCATTTACAGGTGCTAATGCGATTGCATTACCAGAAACTAATGAAAGGTGGGTTGTGGTTATGGGGGTTCTTCGGGTAAGTAGATAGTGGGGTTTGGCGGATATAGACGTACGTATATGAATTTCTTGCTGTACGAATTTGTTTTCTATTTTTTAATAGATCCTTTATTGTTTCTTTGTTTAATTTTTTACTTGCAGATGTTCTCATTTAATACCTTCCAGCATAAAAAGATAATGAAAGGTGGGTTGTAGTTATGGGGGTTCTTCGGGTAAGTAGACAGTAGGGTTTGGCGGAACCGCCACAAGTACAAGAAGGATAGAAAAAGTACACTAACTGAAACAGAATAGCTCGCATCACCAACCAGTCTTTAATAAGCTGCTAACCATCAACCGTCACTTACCCTCAAGTGGAATAACATTTAAACGCCATATGATTTACTTAGCAGACTTATATGTTTCTTCTAAACTCTAGACAGTTCTTCTCAACGATATGACAATGTAATTGAATTGTCGTGTAACTTATGTGAAACAATTACAAATAATCGTTCCCACAAATTTGAAATCACCCCTTTCATTATAAAAACGATTGTTACTGAAATCATCTATTATTGTATTATGACTGACTAACTTAATTTTAAAACATACTCCTTTTCACATTATACCGATATGGAAAAATAAGCGTAACAGCCCTCCGTAGTGTTACTTGGTGTTTGATCAGGCCTCTTTTGACCTGATTTTTGTTTCGCTGTTGAAGAACCTACGTCCAATATTTGATTCAGGCCTCTTTTGGTCTGAAGTTTGTTGCTGGACCTAAATTCTAAAGCCCCAATGGACACTAGGGTGCAAAACCCTTAGTGTGATATTTTGGTTTGATGTTCGGGCGCAACGCCACTGAACATCTAAAAATATGTTATATCCTGAAAATTCGGGCGCAACGCCACTGAATATTTTAAAGGATAGAAACAGCTGAAAAAGGATAAAAAATTGAGGATATGTCCGGGGTTACGGTCGGATGCATTCTAATTTTATTTCGGTCTTACAATCCTATATATACAAATTATTTACACTAATATTATTGTGACGCATATGACAATCAGTACTAGAATATTCTCGAAAGTCCAAAACCAAAGTACTAGAATGTACTGGAAAACTGGAGACGATGGGCAGTAGAAAATTCGAGGCTATGGAACGGACGTAAACTAATCACCGAATGAGCAGATCAGAGAGCAAGAAGTAAGCAATCAAAGACGCGATAAGTACGGAAGGGATAAGTCAAGAAATCGCTAAGTGCACGGTAAAAAGTAACGGTTGTTATTAACGGACTAATAAAATGTTACATTAATTCAAAATCTATTTAACGGCTCTTATTTATTAAAAATAATTAATCCAGCGAACCCTAAGCTTGCAACATTATTATACTTAATGAATACACAAATTCTTGCTCGCCACCAAGCATTACTAATACATACATCGAAAAACAGGAACCAAACAACAAAGGTAGCGTCTAAAATTGAATCTTATCTGCGTTATACAAACCAAAGACAATAGGTATTGAAGTTCTTACAAAATACACCAAAGAAATACCGGATTCAAAAGGAACGCATGTTCCTGTACAAAAAGCATACGTGTTACATGATGTGTACCGCAGTCCAGCGGATCCGTGCCGTAGGTTTATGGCGGGCATTTGGAGTTGGCGGTAAATTCAATTTATCACCTCTACTTACGAGTGTGTTTGCGGATGGTAAATTGGAATTTTCCGGTTGCGGACAAATGCAGACCCTGTTGGTGGAATCTCGTGGTGATAGCGGCATGATGTTGAACTCGGTGTTAAATTATGGCTGGGACGTGGCATTGAAAATCAACAAACAGAAAACGGCGGCATTCGGAAAAATGGCTCAGCATGCTCTCATTACACTTGGTTTAGGGTCGATCTGTAGGGAGGCGATGTCGTGGCACCGACATGGGTGCAGAGTTCTACCTCATCCCCACAAAACGTTCGCCGATGAAACACCAAAAGAAATCTGTTCACCAATGATTCTCAACACACGGAGTAAAACCCCGCCACAAGACATTCACCGGAAAGGAAAGTAAATGAAATACACCCAGGAACTGCGGAAAATTAAACACACTGACTTTGTTATTATTAATGTTTTTTTTTATTTTCACAACGGATCTCAATTCAAATATTTCACACGTTAGAAAATTCCACTTTACAATTAGATAGGTCCTGGGGGAAAATTCCTAGCGAGGGAGGGAAAGAACAATTACATTCCACACTTATTAACAGGTCAAAGTTAATTGGTATGAACTGAACCACGATGGGAATATCAGCTTCGGTGGCTGTGACACTCTTTGGCCAACGTACTCAACAATACAACAAGACTCCGTGTATATATCGAGTCTCCGCAGCGCCACGGAGAGCGGGAGGCGAACCGACCGTCGCGAACGGTGGATGTAATAGGACCCTGGGACTGAAGCGTCCCCGCGGCGCCACGGGGAGCAGGAGAAAAACCGACTAGCATGGCTGGATGTTAAAATGCGACCCGATCGAGGGTTGGAATTTGGCTCTCGATTCACCCTCGATTCGGGGGTGGTAGATATCCTCTTCGCTAAGGATATGTTTTTACTTACCACAAGAGAGAAGTAAAGTCTCTCTCTGTGGAACAGAAAACTAGATCTCGTAATAAAGATCATGGTGGTACACATATATGTGTGTACATTGGTTCATTCATGGGACAAAGCCATGAGAAAGGGCATAATGTGCATCCATGAGATGTGAGTTCGGCTAAGCAAATAAGCCGAATCTCATTGGATACTAATTGGGTTTGTGTTTGCTTCTGTGAGAAGGTCAATGGTAAACGGATCCAGGAATACGTAGGACAAAGGGATTTTATGATCTGAGAGTTCAACTGAGTAAACAAGTTGCAACTCATTAGACGGTAGATGCATTTGGAATACTTGAATGGTTTGAATTGTTTGCCGTATCGCCAGAATGCCTGCTGAAGGACGGCGTTCTTTTGTTTGTACATGGTACATGCTAGGGAATTAGTTTCAGCGTCAATTGCGCTAATTATATGCAGTTGCGTTAGACTGTTTATCGTTGGGTAAAAGGGTCGCCAGCCAATGTGTATGTAGGTAAATTTATTGCACACATGTTGAGGCTGGGAATAGCCAACTCAAGGTTGAGATTCCCTGATTATGCGGTTGCATTATGTGTGAACCGATGAGTTTTCTTTCAGGGAATTTATGATACGTTTGGAGAGAATTCTTATAGGGAATTTTTAATTCCAATTAATGAGTGAAGGTAAGAATCCTTTTCCAGAAGCTTTTAGCTAAATACATTTGGTCTTTGTTGCGTGAAGCATTAACAGGTGCTTAATGCGATTGCATTAGCAGAAAGTTATGATGGCTGGGTTGTAGTTATGGGGGTAAGTGTACAGTGGGGTTTGACGGAACCGCCACAGATCCATATCTAAAAAAAACATATGACCACATAACCGTTGCGCACTCTTTGTAACCCGGCTGGTGAGTGCCTTAGTACAATAACATATCTCTGTAGAAGGCGGTGTCACATTCACACTCGAATACACAGGCCATAGTGGTGAACAACAACACCAAACCAAAAATCGAAAAATAAAATCGAGTAACATAGCATTTCCACTTCAGCAAAAAGCAGTTGAGGGAATCATTCATCTCCCACACGGGGCACTAGACTGATATATTTTGCTGTGAATCTAATCTTCATAGCGTTGTTTCGAATCGCATTCTCTTTACTATTGCATAAACGCTATGTTAGCGTTGGGTTTGTGGGCCGATTTGATGTAGTGAACGCAAGAGATCCGCGTTGACCAGAACAACATTCGTTATGTATCATAAAATGTCTCTGCTACTGTCTGCCCGTCGAATCAACTACAGATCTGTAACTTTTGCCAAAAGTAAAATCGAGACTAATGACTAATGCTAAGGTTTCGAATTTTAACTAGCTTGTGTACAACTTAGTCCATCTGTTTGTCGAAGTAATATATAACCTGCCTCAGTAAGGTCCTTGTTCCAACCAGGAATTTAAATGTTCATAGCTAAAACCTCTTCCACCCATTCTGTGAATTACGGTAACAAAGAATCTTTTTTTGTGCACGCATATTATGTATATTCATGGCGCAAGACTAATGACCTTGCCCGGAAAAAACAAATCATTATGGAAAATTTAACAAGCCTCAGGACTTGTTAAATAAGACCAAGACCGGTTCCCGGTTGTAGTGCCGATGATGATGATGATGATGATTATATATATTCTGGCGCAAGACTAATGACCTTGCTCGGAAAAAACAAACAAATCATTATGGAAAATTTAACAAGCCCTCAGGACTTGCTAAATAAGGCTAAGACCGGTTTTCGGTTGTAGTGCCGATGATGATGATGATATTATATATATTAAAAAGCACAGTATTCCATTTGTATGTGTTTTAGCAGCCCATCTTAGAAAAGTATTTTCTTTTTTCTATTTGACAACTCTCTGGTAAACCTAACCTATAGTGCTAAGTCAGCACCTTGAGATGCTATTTTTCTAGACCTTTGCTCACAGCCTACTCAATAGTAGTTATTGGAATAGTATGACGTCACCTCGAGTCCAACTTTCGAGCACTTTCGTGTAATCCTTAAATCACTGGTTTCGAAGTACAACTATCAAGTGTTACCCACTTACACCTTGTGAAGCCTGACATTTGTCGACCTAAATGTACGAGTATATAATGAAGCAGATTTCACTTCGATCGTCTAACTGCTGAAGCCGTTTATTATGGCTCAATGATAAGGTGTTTTGATACAAAAAACCGATAAGGTCTTTAACACCTGTACCCTGCGATAAGATCCGACAGGAAAAGTGTCTTATAACACCCGCAGCTAAAACCCCTGACAGGCATTATGCTATCACTTTCGAGCTAATCGTTGAATCTCACTTTCCACCAACCATAAATCAGTTGTTATTTTAACGTCGAGTGTGAATGATCGAGTGCGGAAGAAATTAAGGATAAACGGGCTGAATTGTTCGATAACGAGTTTACGTGAAAGGCAGAATTAAAAGAGGACTTCGCAGCAATGGATTCAAAAGATAAGAAACGTGTTGAAAATGGTGAATATTGTTCAGGTTAGTGATGTTGTGAGCATCGAGGACCATTGGGTTCTCTAAAACTTTATTAAATACCGAGAGTGAATAGTGAGATAATGGTTTGACAACTCTAGATGGTTAACTTATCTGGCGTCTAAATTTTCCTTGAATTTCAGTGGTAAAAATTCTATTTCTAAATAAGTACATTTCGTTCCTATGCGTCCCTTCGTATTCAGAATGTCTAGTTCCTAAAACCTTCTGTGTGTATCGAATACTTTTAAATGGTTCTAGGTAGAATACATTTGCCTAATAAGAAAACTTTTACTGGAAGGATATTTAGAATTCGACCGTAAAATATGTTGATTTATAAATAAAAATTGCATCCAAGGGCAGGGGTTTTCGGACAACTGCGTGAGTGGGGTTAATGTTTATGGCGCGACAATTTAAGGCATACGAGGTTAGTTGTTTGAATTAACTGGGTCTTGTTTCTATCAGTGGTGTTGCTGTGAATACGTACATAAACACAGCCATGAGTTATCTCCATTCAAGAGAAGTCGCTTGTGCCAGTACCAGTGCAGATTGTTACTTTATTATGAGTGAAACTGTTAAAGAATTACTTCTAGGATCATATTTTAAATATCTAATGACTTGAATGAGTGGTAAACTGCATGTGAGCTTCTATGGACTAGTAAGAATGCGTAGAAAATATGAATTGCAAACCCTAGCTTTAGTGTTTATTTGCCTATGGTAAACTGATAAGCCGGCATGGTATCACAAAAGTCTCTCCATGATTCTCGTCCGCCGACTTTCCGGTTAGGCGTGATGCCTCATGAGAAAAATTATTAGTATATGCCCAGAAGCAAACGAAGAAACGAGAGAAGTCGTTCGAAAAGTCAGTGATTTGTCTTGTTTTTATGACCAAAATTCCTATTATATTACCGTACGACATAATTCGATATGGTGTGGGCAAAGGTCGCCATTCAATTATTGTTCAGCCAATACAGCTTAATACTAGCTACACTATTTGAAACTAAGACTTAAGAATTAATTTAGACGTAAGTCGTGAAGATCTATTTTAAAACGCGGATTGTTGGTTCTGAAGCCAAAAAAAAAACGGGGATTGTGATAACTTTGCAAGCATGCGGGGGATCGGTTCATTGGAGGCAGACGAGGTGATTTGGGTCGGTTGTAATTAAAGACGACAATACCCTATTATGATTGTTATTCATCATCATCAACACTACAACCGGGAATCGGTCTTGGCCTTATTTAGCAAGTCCTGAGGCTAGTTAAATTTTCCAAAATGATTTGTTTTTTTTTCCGGCCAAGGTCATTACTCTTGCGTCTATGATTGTTATTACTGACAAAAAAAAAGCAATCGGCAGAACTTGAGACGAGTTGATGAATGGTGATAATGAGCAGTATGTCGCTATGTTTCTCAATAGCGTTTTACGCAATAAGTTTAAGGCAGGCTTAGAGAGAAGCACAACAGTCGAGTCGCTGCAAGGTGAACCCACACCTTGGCTTTAAGTGTTTTCAATTCTCGAAAAGAAGTTTTGGAACTATGAATTTACAGAAACGTTGATTACCCCAATGGATCCAATTTTGGAAAAGAAAGGCGGAGATACTACAACTTGAAATCATTGTATCTTCTATTCAATTATTTGGATTAATTATCTGTTTCCCATTCGCTTTACTTTTTTATTTGTATAAATTGATGTTTTATTCATTTTCTTAATTGGTACGACCTGTTCATCTCATTACCTTTTTTTCTGATTGAGTCTACGAGAATTATCTCCCGTGAAGTAAACTTTACTATTACTATTCTATTACTATACTATTATTACTATTGCTTATTCACTTGTCGGAACTCAAGAGTTCATGACCTCACTGACTCGGCGGCGCCATCGTTCCCTGTCCTGTGCAGTATCCTTCTACGCTTCGCCATCTGATCCGATCTCCTCAAGATCGCACATTACAGCTTTCCCATCGGTCCTTTTCTCGTTGGTCTCCCGTCAAGATTTCTGCGTGCGGTTCTGTCGTTGTACATTCCTGCTACAAGCTCCGCCCACCTTAATCTTCGCGGCTTGATTATTCTCACTATCGTAGGTTTGGGGCATAGCTCTTCAAATTCCAGGTTGTGGACTTGTGCGGATGAAATATGGTGTGCAGGCATACTGCATCGGTTCACTTCTTTCCTCCAGCATTAGTTCATCAAAGAAACACCGGTCACGACGTTCAACTTGGACCAGTAGCGAATATATACCTTTATATTAATCAACACTCGAGGTAGGTCTCATTGTGTGCATGAGGAGAACCACGGAACCAATCAGGATCGGTGAGGGCAGTGTACTTCGGGTCGGCTTTCCTCTGGCGGCAACAGATGTGTTTCTACAATTTAAAGCACTTGAAGAAATTGAGCTGATGAATGAAACATTTTAAACATCTTTTATTTCAGGATTTTAATAATATCACTGGAAGGTAAGACATTCGATCGACAAAAAAAAAAACAAAACAAAATTATACAAATCCTACAAATCAAATCTAAATTTGAAATCATCAGTATGACAAATGTAATCTGAGAGTTGAACACTTTCACATAGCCGTTAATTGTACACTAAATCTTGGAACTGTCTTCTGAAGTTCTTACACCACTCGACTCCGTTTTTCACTATTTTAACGTGGAGGCCCGACATGCCTCCACGGAATCTAGAACGCGATTAAAGATCGCCATCGAAGCAACAGAATTACGAAATATTCATTTATTGCCTCGGTGACCATATAAGGGATGATTTCCAATCCCACACACTAACAACGTAAAGTTGCTCGTGCGGTAAGATTGGATCACGATAGGGGTGCATGATCCTTGTGTCGTCGCGTGGTGGCAAACGAAAACGATCAAAAGAAGGAAACCTGAAAAAGGGTTGTCATCGAGTGTGTGCCCGTGGCCGTGGGAACACTTGGTCCGTATACAGGGCGACATAGGCCATCGGGGAAAAATACACTCGTACGACGATCATATCGATGCTGGTGTCTCCTGCTATGCTTTGCCATAAACGTGTGTGCAACATACTTTGTATTAATGTGTATTGGCACGTTTGCGAATTTTAGGTGGTTACGTAGTGTCGTAACCACATCTAATTTCAGGGACATGTTTCTTGGTGCCAATATATATGCTTGTCGATCGGGTGACCGATCGATGTGAGCATAGGCAAAAAGAAGAAAAAGCAGAAATATCTCCTGTGGCATATGACAGACTCGTTAGGAGATTTTTCGTCGACATGATTTGGGCAATGTTGGTTGCTTGACGTTGTAACCAAATTACTTTTCCTAATGGAAACACTTATGCTGCTGATGGGGTTTGCGTCAGCGAGAATTATAGTTTTAAGTGTTTCAGGTGATAGTTCGCGCAACGGTAGAAAGGTAAGTCAAATGCTTTCCAGTTTGGGTGCTCTACGAAACGATTTTTTACTGAGTAATGGGAAAGGTAAGTATTGGCGTTTGATATAACCGCCACAATCTTTCCTCCATTATCTTGCCTCTTCGTCATATTTAACCCCAAAGATAATCCCTAAAAATTTATTTTGTAATACACGGAATTTATTTCCTTCCCGTTTTGTGAGAGCCCATGTTTCGCATCCGTATAGAACAATCGGCATGATTATGATTCTATAAATACGAAGCCTTATATTGCCTTATAGCGTTCGCGACTATAGTGCAGAGCGAGTGATTCGAACCGACGCTATCACGGTTAGAATCACTATAATATAGAACCAAACCTCAACCCATCAGGCCACTGCCGCGTGTACGAATTCGATTTTTAAACTCAAATACATTCGACTAATGTGGAAATGGTATATTATTGCTATGGTATACGGCTTTAATGGAATTGCTTTTGGTGGTGTTGTTCTTCACTAGTCGTGTGTGTATCTGCTAGAAACGCCACAGCCTAACAGCAGTTTCGATTTGAACAGTTGCTGACCGCGTACCAACTATCGTTAGCGGAATACAGTCTTTTGTCAGTTTTCTTCGGATTGTTTCCAGATATTTAAACTCTTTAACGATTTCAAATATGTTTCCCCTAACGTTTATGTGCTTTCCACCCGCCCTCACCGTAATCATATATCTGTTTTGTGTTCATTTATTTCTAGACCCACCTCCTTTGTCGCTTGTATAATGATTTCACTGTTTTTACAACAGTTTCTAAATTATTGCCAAAAACGGCGATTTCACCCACATATGGGAGCGCTGGTGCAAATCTGTTCAGGGATAACCCAGCCATGTTGTCTTGTAACTTTCTGACGACATACTCGAGCACAAGGTTAAAACGACATGGCGAGAGGCCATCCTCCTGTTTTAGGCCGTCGCGGATTTCAAATGGTTTTGAGCGGTGGTTTTATATTCTAACTCTTCCCTTATTTTCGTTTACGCAGATTTGTATGAGTGTGGGATTTTTTTTTTTTGTATTCCCAGCTCAACTATAATATGATAGAGTTCGTGCCTTGCGACTGAGTCGTAGTCTTTTTTGAAGTCTATGAAAAGTTGGTGTACCATCTTTCCGTATTCCCACTTCTTTTCCAACAATTGCCTTACTCTGAACATTTGGTCGCTTGTTGACCGTTTCCGACGGAATCCGCACTGATAGTCTCCCAGTATTTCTTCTGCATATGGTGTGATTCTCGCCAGTATGACATTGGTTAGTATTTTGTATGCTGTTGGTAGCGATGATCCTATGTAGTTCTCGCAGATAGATTTGCCTTTTTGAAAATAGGAATGACTATGGAGGTTTCCCATTCCTCTGGGGTGACTTTATTATCCCATATTGTTTGATTAATTGGTGGACCATTCGAGTGGTTGATAAATAAGCTCTGTCCGTATGCAATCCAGCCCTGTTCTTTTTCAGTCGATTTATTTCGTCTACAGCTATGTTGAAGGAGGGTTCTGGGATCTATCTCTCGGTTGTATGTACGTCTGGTACATTGGGTAATATTAAGTCTGGCTCCTCGATAGTATAGTGGTTAGTATACCCGCCTGTCACGCGGGAGACGGGGGTTCGAATACCCGTCGGGGCGCCTCTGGCGCAAGACAAATGACCTTGCCGGAAAAAACAAATCATTATGGAAAATTTAACAAGCTTCAGGACTTGCTAAATAAGGCCAAGACCTGTTCCCGGTTGTAGTGCCGATGATGATGATAATGATATTAAGTAAACTTTAACAGTGAAAAATTAGAAAAACTATCGGGCATTGGGCCGTGTTACTACAATCTACGTAACAAGGCAAGTTGTACCGTCGCCACAAGCTTATTGCGGGAGGACCCTTGGAATAAAATTCTGTTTAGTACTTGCTTTCACCCTTGTTACAACGAAACTTGAATTTGCGCCAATTTTTGTTATCATATTGATAATCAACCCAACAAAATACGTAAGTGTACGAGGTTTCAAAAAAGTCGCCGCTAGATACAATCTCGGATTGGTCTACAAGTGTTTTCTGGGACTTCCACTATTGTTTTAATGTAACCCACTTTGTACTCAAAGTAATGGAGTGCATATTCCGGTTCAACACTTTTCTGACATTATATATTCTACGAGATCTCTCAGACTAAAGAGATCCTTTCCTCTCTGTGCAAATTGATAACATAAAAATAGCCTGTTTTATGTCCGCTTGACTTTCTTCGCACTGTGAATGTCTGAAGTTAGACGACCTCTAAGGTAGTAGTTGCTGTTTCTGTTTGAGTGTTTTCCCCAGAGTTCCAAGGTTGTGGATTGGGTTTAAATATTCATTTACCTTTTAAGCCTTGATGATTTCACTGTGATCATTGCCGAATACGAAATAAACAATCACCGTTTACTTTAATACTACAAGTACTTTATTTTCTGTTTTAATTGTTTACAATATTTTAATATTGTTGTGGTCACCTTAAACGAAATTATTTGAAACTTATCAATTCTCTGGTGAAAATGTATACTAAAAACATATTTTAAGTATGTTATTGAAAAAAAAAAGCTCCTCAATAGTATACTGGTTAGTATACCCGCCTGTCACGCGGGAGACCGAGGTTCGATTCCCCGTCGGGGAGCCTCTGGCGCAAGACTAATGACCTTGCCCGGAAAAAACAAATCATTATGGAAAATTTAACAAGCCTCAGGACTTGCTAAATAAGGCCAAGGCCGGTTCCAGGTTGTAATGCCGATGATGATGATGATTGAAAAAAAAATCGAGGAAAACGATCGTAAATACACGGTTTTACACGGCCCAACATTCGAATCCTTTCGTTATGACTGATTGGTATCATTGTCTTTTTCTTACTCCTTCCACGGCCGAAGTAAATTCATGATCATATCGATAAAAATCTTATGGTATTGATTGCATTTATTAGGCTTTAGAAGAAAATCCCCAGTCAGCACGATAACAATGTAACAACGCCATATGCGGGTTTTATGTGTGATCTGATTGATGGATTCGTGGAGAAAGGGTTCTGGCGGTGGAGCACGCTGTAAAGATTACATTTATGCATTTTCTTTCAGAATTAGTTTACAAAGTTATTTACTGCTGTCAGACGACATAGCGGTGTGACACAGGCGAGCATCGCATTGTGCGAAAAAATGTATTGGATTCTGATTGCTCTTTCATCTATTGGTTTAGGGAACCAATGCATCGGAAGGGTGTTGTAATCTCTTGCAACGATGGTGAAGAGGAAGCAATCCGAACCGACGCTATGACGCCTCAACGCGCTGCGTGTACGAATTCGATCATTTTTCTCAAGAAGACTAACTGATGTGGAATTACTATTTAAATTGCTATGTTACATGACTCTGATGCTTTGATTACACGATTTTCTCTCGGTGTTATCCTTCACTATATGTGTGTTTTGTGTGTGCATCTGCTAGGACTGCCACCGTGTCAGCGAAATAATGTAACAATAACATTGTCTCGTCAGGCGAGTTTTAGCCCGAAATGTTGTTACGCCATATGGGGTGTGTGGCGATTCTAGAAGGCTCACACGAACACACAATCATTGTGGAGAACATAGCCCAACAAATAATCGAAAAGAAATCATCACAAGAGTGGCATCTCCGACAGATACATAATAATCCGGAAAACCCTGAGAAGACCAGTCCCAATGTTGCACGTATCGCTGCCGTGCTTCTCATAAATGAGTAAGAGTAGCGACCGATGACCTGTCCAATCCTTGTTTTGTTAGTGTGTCCTATATGGTCCCCCTGGGAAGCTCTGCGGGTGGATTAGTTTGTTTCGTACGACGTCAAGATTGTACAGATATTCGGACGTGTATCTTTGATCCTTCCAGATAGTCTAAAGGATACGCCGTCCGTGTACAGGTGAGTTTGCAGCATAATTTTAACCACCATGAGCGCAAGTGTCAAAACACACACACACACGAAGAGAGTTTTTCAAACACTACCGATGACACCGAGAACAAGCAAATCACAATACACTAAAAGATTTTGGAAATCCAATGACAAAAACGCCGCATCGCAGACGAAAACTACACTAGCCGGCTCCATCTGATCATCTTCAACACACTTGGGGAGCGCAGAACTCATGCCGATATCCTTTTCGTCCACCGTCTCCTTTCAGGCACAATCAACTGCCCAACCCAGCTCTCCATTATTGCACGTCACACTAACCCCCGTAACCTGCGAAACCCTCATCTCTTCTATCAGCCCACCCACCACACTTCTTACGGCTCTAATGAATCCATTTCGCGAATGCTGCGGCGGGCAAACTCCTACCCCACCTCCTTCGATTTCAACTTTACCTCTACTGCTCTTAAACTTCATCTTTCCTCATCCGGGACGGACTAAAACAGGGGGATGGCCTCTCACCATATCTTTTTAACCTTGTGCTCGAGTATGTCGTCAGAAAGATACAAGACAACCCTGACCCTGAAATGCAAAAGGACATCAAAAAACAAAAAACAGCATTCCGGTAACGATAGTTGCTACGCAGTCAATACACTGTTAAAATCGAAACTTGCGTCACGCAATATAAAGCTTCGTATTTATAGAACCATAATCATGCCGATTGTTCTATACCGATGCAAGACGCACGCGCTTACAAAGCGAGACGATGACAGATTCCGGGTATTCGAGAATAAAGTTTTAAGGAGTATTTCGGCTGTAAATATGCTGAAGACACAGGAGAATGGAGGAAACTCCACAACCGCGAATTGGAAGAGTTATACCCCAAACCTACAATAGTGAAAATAATCAGGTCGCAAAGAACGAAAACAAAGGGCACTCGCGTTGGCTCCTCCACGAGTTGAGTCAAGTTGTGTCTAAGAGCCTCCCAGCCTCGTCGGTTCTGTTAGAATGTACCAACCAGCCGGAATTGTGCACGTTAAAATCGCCTAGGTGAACTATTTAAGAAGCTGGGTGGTTTATCTGAATACAGTCGACGGCATGAGAAAAATGTTCGAAAAATGTAGCCGGCCGATCGTCATTCGGGGAGCGGTAAAGACAATAAAGCAATTTAATACAATTCCTCAGCACGACCCTCAACCATACGATGTCCATGTTATTGGGTTCCACCGCCCCCATCCTCTAGCAAGCTAGATGAACCGCCCGAAGACCCAGACTCTGCCCTTAAAACGGAATCTCGAATGTAAGTCGTATCCTGAGTAACGAAGATATGTCGAATCAGTTTACGAATCGACCTGGGTCTCAGTTAGGAAGAGGATATCAGGTTTCGTTGTTTGCAAATATTGGTGGACGCCGTTTACATTCGTATTGGTGAAACCGATGCCCCTGGTGTTACAAAATGACGTTACCAGTCGAGCGTGGACAGTGCCTCGAGAGCGAGCCCGATTATGCGATGACGAACCTCTTAAAGTTCGGTTATTTATAATAATATCTCCATGATGTTCCCCCTGACATAGCCCCCTCCGGAGATCCGAATGGGAAACTAGTTTACCTCTGGAATTCTTTATATCAGAAGTCCCCCTTCATGACTTATCTCCATGTCAGTTCGGACCATCAGCCACACATCAGAAACTCCGTCGAAGATTTCCCTCGTCGACATCGCGGAATGTACAGCGTGACGTGGTGGTATCTTACCTTTGGGACCGACTACCACCTAAATCAACCTTGTCTCGAACCGGTCCATCAACCAAGCTCCGAAAGATGGCCAGGGATTTCTCCCGACCATTTCACGGAGCCTATAGCTTTATGGGGTTGTATTTCAGCGGGCGACAGGGCATTGAGACCCCACCTACCACTCGGCCTTTAGTCGCCTCTTACGACAAGCCGGTCTAGCTGTGAGTATATTCTTACGCCCTACTTAATGGTGTAAATGCTGCTTATCGACATCCATCTCTTATAGAACTGATGCACACTTAATGACACCTTGTAAATGATTAAAAATTAGTCATAAAAACAGCAATGACTAAGCTACATATGTCCAAAATGGCTAACCTATTTTTTGAAGCTTGGAAGATTGGAAATAAGACGATTATAATACATTAGGAGTGGTAATTAATAAATAAATAAGTTAAAATAGCCAAATTAACTTTCTAAGGTCTTTAAAATTCGAGATTTCAAAACGATACTTCGTGGTATACCCAAGCCACATGGAAAATAAAAGAAACACTGTGTGTTAAGTGAAGGTATTCTTCACTAGTTTCGGTTTCGTTGTACTACGAAACTGGTTGTATTAAATCCGTATACCATCCAATCCTTATATTAAAGTTATTTTAATGTGCATATTAGGTGAAGGTATGACTTATTTCTGCTAATGCAATGTGCCTTTTAAAAGCTTGTAGTATCCAGTCCAGGGTCTACGATTCGCCACACCTTTCCAAAACTACCTAGACATTATTTGATTAGCGGTGCCAAGTAGAATCACAACAGGATAAAACGCAATCAACTTGATAACTATCTTTTGAGATATTCTTCTTTTAAAGGTTACAAGAGTTTTCCTAATCCTAACAACTTTACTGCCTTATTTACTCAGTGTTTAATTAGGGCGTTTGAGATCCCCTAACTACGGAAAAGATTGACCGGGTTACGTCGATTTCTATCCCGAACAGATGATACTAGTAAATCTACCAAATTTTCCATCCACTGATAACAGGCTCGGAGCCAAACTATACTACGAGTAAAAGTTACAAATATTATAGTTATAAACTTATCTATAGCCAGTACCTTTAGAGAGGGTACACAACTAATGCTATAAGTCATTTTGCGTAGGTAATTAAAAAGGACTACAACTGTCTGATAAGGATTAAAAGGCTATCAAACTTTTATCCAATTGTATGCTGTCTGCCGAAGTGCACGATTTACGAGCTAGTCTATAACTTCTCCGATAACGATAACGTTGTTGAATGGATTGCGATATCAGGGTTTATGTCTTACCAGCGTAAGTTCATTGGGACGGGTCTTATAATCGGGTTGTAGATTTATAACCGGATATTCACCAAATACGTAATGTAATTGCATGTGCTCATCGACTGTAAAAGACACGTGGTGGAAACATTACGATTTTGATGCAATCGGTGCACAAAATGCCACGGCACGTACGTTACGTTTCAAGTTTACTCAGTTTGGTAATTTAAGGAGGATAGTATATATTCGGTTAGGCGAAACCGAGCGGATGATAACAATCACATGTTGAAAGTCCTTGAAAAGTTGAATTCAAGTATTGACAACACCATATAATTGCAAACGTTTATTCTAGATTTATTGCCTCCATTATTTAAAGTTAAGAGCCTTGCTTTCAATAGATGTAGTAAATTGTGGTTGGAGAGATGGATTACACAATATTATTTGTCTGTAAAATTATAGCAAGTTAGCCCAGATAGAATGCGACGCCTTCGGTTTTGTTGTTCTTTTTAGATTAAAAAAATAAAACATTCCATTAGAGTTGTCAACTCTGCTATTACGCTCACTAATTTGAAAATATATTTAACTTGAAAGCTAAGGTTATTACTATTACTATTTATTGGCCTGTCGGAAGCCGGAAGCTGATGAACACACCGACTCTACTCCGCCATGGTTCCCTGTCCTGTACATTCTCCTTCCACACTTGACCAACCGATCCGATCTCCTCAAGGCCAAACCTAACATTGTCCTCCCATCTCCGTCGCGGCCGTCCTGTCGATCTCTTTCCCGTTGGCCTACAGTCAAGAATTCTACGCACGGTCCTATCGTTGCCCATTCGCGCTACATGTCCGACCCATCTCAATCTTCGCGACCTGATTACTCTTACTATTGTAGGTCTGCGGTATGGCTCTTCCAGTTCGTGGTTGTGGAGTTTCCTCCATTGTCCTGCCTTCTCATCATATTTACCGCCAAAGATACCCCTTAGAACTTTATTCTCGGATACTCGGAATTTGTTTTCTTCCCGTGTTGTGAGAGCCCATGTTTCGCATCGATATGGAGCAATGGGCATGATTATGGTTCTATAGACACGGAGCCTTATATTACGTGATAGTAGTTTGGATGTCAGCAGTTTACTGACTGTGTGCCAACTAGCGTTGCCGGAATGTAGTCTTTTGTTAATTTCCTTCGACATTTCGTTAGGCAGCTTCGCCATGTATGGAGGTATGGGGCTGCTAACTGGGACGATTTACGAGATTTCTTCGCATCCTTTCCGTGGTCGGAAGTGTGCTTTAGATAGTCCGATGTCAACGCATTCGCGGATTCGGTCATGGAGATTATTCTTCTTGGGATGAAGATCTACATTCCGCATTCCATCAAATGAAGTTCATTCGAAAAACATTGGTTTGATAAAAAATGCGAGCAGATTGTAGCGGCAAAAAATAGAGCTTTTAAACTATGGCGCTACAACCCCACCCAGGCTAACAGAACGAATTTTGTTATAATCAGAATCGTGTGCAACCAGGCGATTGATTCCGCGAAGAAGGCTTACAACGACAGAGTGACTTATAAACTCCTTGAGTTCCCAACTGGTTCGCGTCCCTTCTGGTCAATGGCAAAAGCTTTCAGCAGTAACTATGCTTCCTCCTCTCTTCCTCCGTTGGGGACGGGCAGCCGGACACTAGTCACAAATTCAAAAGATAAAACGAATGCCTTCGCGAATTCAAAATTCGATGCTGTTTTTGCAACTACCTGTGCTGGCGCCGGTGTTCGACATTAGGTTCCGCCCGCGTACTATTCAACGCATTCTACGTGGACTGGACCGTAGGAAGACAACCGGCCCTGACGGAATACCAGCAGAAATACTTAGAAACTGTACTCTAGAACTGTCGCCGGTTCTTGGTAGACTCTTCCGCTTATCTTATGAACGAAGAACCTGGAAAATCGCTCGCGTTCAGCCAATCCCAAAGAAAGGAAAAAAGTGTCTCCCGCAAAATTACCAGCAGATAACACTACTGTCTATGTTATCTAAGGTGATGGAAAAGGTCATCAATGCTGAGTTAATTAAGTATTTGGAGTGCAACGGAGTTCTGAATGATCGTCAATACGGATTCCGGGGCAGAGGGTGCACGGGAGACCTTTTGACCCTTATAACCGATATATAGACATCTGCGATTGAGGAGTATGGGGAGTCATGGACAGTCGCATTGAATATCTCCTAGGATTTTGCTGAGCAAGCTTCGTTCATTTGTGCTTTCCCAGCAGCTTTGCGACTGGACGAAAATCGATCGATACGGGTTGTTGTGGACGGCGTGTCGTCGGATCTGTATCCTGTTAATTTCCGAGAGCCTCGGGGTTTTATTTTGGCTCCAACCAAAACTTGTTTTCGCTTCGGCTAAATGATTTGTTGGAGTCAACGGATAACACGGTGTTTAGTTTTTCGGATGATAGTACCCTTGTTTCCTCTTTTTCGAGTGATCGACCGATTTCTGCATCAACATCTCACTAGCTGAGATGTAGCCAGATCGACTATCTGAATCGGGATCTGGATAAGTTCCTGCAGAGGGGAAAGGCTCGTCGACTTAAATGCAGCGAAGACACAATATAAAACATTCACAAATAAAAGTGGATAATCGGTTCCACAGCTGATAACGAATGGCCAGGCCCTCAAATCTGGAGAAAGCATGAAATTGCTCGGCGTCACGGTCTGTGGGAATGTATCGTGGCATAAGCACGTGTCAAACATCGCTAGGTCAGCCTCCGGAAAACTGAGTTACCATTTTAGGGCCAGGAAATATTTTACTCCGGGCAAACTTTTTCTACTGTATAAATCCCAAAATAGACCCGCGCTCGAATATTGCTCACATGCTCTCAAACATACCCTAAATCTACTTGACAGCATACAGAGACGAGCGATCTGTCTGATCGGGGGCACGGCGCTGACATCGGGGCTACAGTCGGTATCACATCGAAGGGGCGTAGCCCCTGTCTGTTTTACAGGCTGCAACAATTATTTGGTGGCATCTCAGGGCGCCGTTTCGGCGCTATAAGTTCACCTGTCCTGAAAGAAGTGTTATAAAAACAAAAACAAAAAAAGGTGTCTGCTCCTCCAACGACATGATCAATATAACGACCTTTCCTTTCCTGTATTAGTTGATTTATCGTTCGAAGTGCGAGAAAGGGAGCGAATGATAACCCATATGTGACTGTTGTCAATTGATACTTAGTTAATTCCTAATATTATGCTCATAGAATTCGTTGGAACTTCCAGTCGTGTCAGTGGATCTGATGAATCGGTTACCTTAGACTTTTTGACCTAATTGTGGGATTTCGTTTATAGATAATCTCCCTGGGGTTCGGCACGATCCAAAAAACAACTCTTAGTTTTGTGGGAGTGCTCGAATCACGTATTACTCGATGATGTGGGAGGTAGAATCTATGTTTAGATTCCAGCGATCCTTTTGAAACTTCAATCAAGGTGTTTATATTCATTCAAACACTTTTTGCCTGATAATTCGGATTTGAGGCAAATTTGCGCTGCAGACTGGTCAGCATCCAAGATGCAGGAGGTTCTGAATATCCCAGTTTACCGATGGGGGCGTGAACGGTAACTAAACTATGTACCTTCCTGAGGAACCCCGCGAGTAAGTTTTTGCAAAGTAACCTTCATGTTCTTGATCGGCTGCTGATAGTGCTGGTAACCTCAAAGGAATTTTTTCCTGATACCAGAAGTCCTCCAACATAATCCAAAGTTCATTGTCAACGTACTTTAAATTCACACGGTAGGACAGAATTCAACCAAATTCAGCAATCGAAGACCCAACAGGTTCTGTAACGATAGGACCTTCTATGAAGAGTCCATAAACTTCAGCGCCCAGTAGAATATCAATTTCTCCAGGTTCTGTAAACGTAGGGTCAACAAGTGACAACATGCTGAGGTGCGGCCGCATTACATCGATTGCCCGAGTAACTTATTGAAGTTAAGCTCAGGGTTGAATCCGAATTGGAAATTGAGTTCCAACTCGTATAATTGAGACTGATGACGATGGTTGTAGAATTCCAAAACGCTGGACTACGTTTTCGGTAACTAATGAAATTTCTGATCCATGGTCTAATAATACTCTGGCAATCATGGAGTCATTCTGAGAGTTGACAACCACTCACACTGTGCTTTGACATTTAAGGGTACTCCAAAATCCCCGTTTGTGGGCGCGTTATTGAAAAAAATACCTATGACTTGAGTTGTTGTTGGGGAGCATCATGTTTTGTTGGAAGGCCGGGTAGTAATTTGCATTAAAGGTATGAAATAATAAGTCGATAATGATCACGTAGGTGAGTACGTGGTTGACAGTTAGATCACGAGCTTTAAGACCGGTACAACCACAGACGTGAGATGTGCCTAGTATCAAGTGGAATGATCACCGAGGTGAGTCGTGACTGAATTCCATCGCTAAGATGGGTCGTAGCTAACTTATCGTTGCACGATCTTGGATGTGAGCCGTTGAGGGATATTTTTAACTGTACGAGCACGAAAGTGAGTCGTGGGTCAATGCAATCTAGTATTACCTAAGGATAAATACCGTACATGGGTTCAATAGCAACCAGGGCTTCTATTAGAGAGGTGTAAGATTATTTTTAATAGATTGCTTATGGTTGAATTACCTGCTGTAGTGAGGGACTGGTCCTGACTGCCTCTGGTGCTGGTCGAAAAACCAATTGTGCGTCCACGACCTTCACCAAAATCACACTCCAATGTGAAATCAATGTGTATCAAATGAACATTTGGAGCAACATATGGGTTAGAATTGTCTCGCGCTAACAACTGCGTTTACATGTAAGGTCTTTAATTTTTTATGGCCAAAATATAACAACAGTCATTTGTGTTGGGAACCAAAAAAGTAATACATTTCCTTGTCCCAAAATTCGTATCATATAATCATTGAGTTCGAATTTATGTTTGTAATGAATAACAATGAAATAAATATGATTTCTGTTTTAAATGTATTTTCATCGTTTTTTGTTTCAGATTCGGACGCCGAAGACCAAACTGAGGTAAGAAATTCCAACATTTTCGCACTAATAACAAAATTTTGCAACAATAAACGATTAACACATATCTGTTGCTTCTATTGACGCTAAGGCTACTTCATTATTTTATCATATTTCATTGCAACCATAAGTTTCTCATCATATCAATACACTTTTCTTATAGTAGAAAATATCATTTCATTCAAGGATAACAAAACGGAAACCTTAATTATCTACACACTCTTGTAGGAATAGTGTTTCCGGTTCTGAATTCCTACCAATTATTGATCGGAGATTCAAGAGTCGTTCAATAAGTCCTTAGAACATTCATGAGATGGTACCTGTGTGTTTTTTTAAATCATTATTCAATTGACAGCCCACTAGTAAGCGTCATTATTCACCAGACAACTGCTCAAAAAATTGGCTGTGAACAAAATTTCATCAAAGTGGGTGCCGCATTTATTCAGGGTGGCAAATAAACACAAGCGTGTAGTTGACTCTTGGCTCGCCATCATGTGGTCGTTTACATAACATTAGACTAACTCAAATACACTACTATAATCCAAAGGCAAAGATACAATCAAAACAGGGGATATCTGAAGGCGAATGGACTCCGAAAAAGGCAAAGGAAATCGCAACGGTAGTTTGGGATGTATTCGAAATCATCTCCATTGTTTGATAAATATAATAGTTTCCGCCTTAAAATGAAAAAAGGCCAAGCAATAACTATTTACGTCATTGTACGGATTACGCGAAGAACTGAAAAAAGGTCTTCATCTGTAAATCTTTTTTAAGAATTTGTTAAACGACCGTCGTTTGTAGGGATAATCCCCCATTTCGACTCATGTTCCTTCATAAAGATTGTGGGATTAATGATGATTCTTCTCACATGCGATCTCCTAGTACTTTGTTTCCGATTCAATTGATAATGTCTAGAAATTAATAGGCATCAGTATATATTTTTTCATCCGTTTTTATTTTAATTTTTGGTGGGCCCTTCTCTAGAGTATTAAACGAAAAAAGGCCGAAGAAAGTTTTACTTTTCAACGAAGATTATTCTTTTGAAGAAAAGTAAATTTTGTTTTGAAGTCAAATTCCTCAGTTGAGAAATATTAATTTAGAGATCAGATGAATTTCTTGAGAGTTTTCTTTGACTTCGGTAGGAAGGTGGAAATCTTCAAAAGATACCCCTGGACCAATCCAAAGGCATGCCACATTTTTACCGACTAAAACGACCTCCCGCCATGCACATATTCCCGTTGATCTCCGCGGAACTTTCTTTTAGATATTCGATCACCGGGTGGGACCGAGTTGAACTGTCATTCCGCTCGTCGCGTCGCAACTGCTACATCATGTGTTTGCTACGGACTATGCTTGTTTAGAACTTAGCATGTATTCTATTACTCCTATCGGAGTAATTGTCCGTGTCATATGTCGCTCCAAGGTGTTCCTTGAAGGTCAATATGTTGTCGAGTATAACAGAAAGATATTTAACATAGATATTGGATCTGATTGTTTGTTCTTCTATTTCCAATTCAAGGTGGTCAACCTTCTTGCGGCTGCTTATTAAAACTGCCCACGTCATATATCCGGTTAGTTTCAGTCCGGTCATATCTAGCTCACAGAAGAACACGGTCTTGTACAGAAGTAGCTAATGCTCTGGATTGCTAGACAGTAAATATTCTCTAGGTCATCTAGATGTTTAGATACGGCCACTATCGCCAAATCGACTGCGTACCCAATGGTTCTAATTCCTTCTGATACATTGACCCTGAGCACACCATCATACATGATATTCCACAACAGCGGACCTAATACAGACCCCTGGGGCTGATATTATATATTCCTATGGTCCCTCATCTGGGCTCCTCGATAGTATAGTGGTTAGTATAACCGCCTGTCACGTGGGAGACCGGGGTTCGATTCCCCGTCGCGGAGCTTCTGGCGCAAGACTAATGACCTTGCCCGGAAAAAACAAATCATTATGGAACATTTAACAAGCCTCAGGACTTGGTAAATAAGGCCAAGACCGGTTCTCGGTTGTAGTGCCGATGATGATGATGATGGTCCCTCATCTGTGTCATAGAGGAGTCTTCTATACGAGAGATAGTTTGCTATTTCCTTGGGGTGAAAATAAATCATTGTTTTTTGGTATGTAACAGCTGGCCTACAGCCCAGTCTATTATCTTCATATTATTCCGGCTTTTCTCCTCTTCCTTCGCAGCTGTTTCTCTCTTGATCTTTCTTATTCGCGTTGTCTTTCTCTTTCTCTGCGTTTCTCCTCTCTTATTGGTTTTTCTGCCAGTTTACAGCAATGCAAAAGTTTCAAAAACATGATCGCTCTTAAAATCATCAATCTTAAATAACAAATTGAGATATATTGTATTATATAGGGTGTGCCATAAATTTTTGCAAATGGCAACACTTGATTTTTGAAAAACCGTTAGAGGGAGGGGCGCGCGAGTGTTGCCATTTGCAAACATTTATGGCCCACATTATATAATGGTACAGATGAATTAAACTAAATATTTCTCTTTCAGAAAATCCCTTATCCGAAAGCAATACCGTTTATCATCAGCAACGAATTCTGTGAAAGATTCAACTACTATGGAATGCGAAGTAAGTATTTCAATATTGTAATTTGAATGTCGAAGCACCTTGTGGGTGGTTGTTTCACTGAATTGTCGGATGGGTTCGCGTTATATTTAAAACATGTTAGGACCTTGAATAAATTCTCACTGTTTCCAACACATGGCTTTATCAAAACTGCGGGCATGCATTTATAATTAATTACCCCAAGCAAGCTTGATATAACGTATAGCCAGTGGAAGACTGACTCTCCATTCAAACTTAAAATGATGGTATCGTAGAAATCGTGCGTGTGAAGACAAATCATAGCCCTGGTAGACTATAAAGGGCAGCATATCCGTTGTGTCAACGATACTTACCACCCATGTGTCTGTTAATTGCGCCACATGATAACATCATCAAAAGTTCAAGCGTAAAACGATAAAATAATAATAATAAAAATAATTTTTCTCCAAGACTATTGTTAAGACAAGTTTGTCAATAGCTTGAGCATTTACATTAAAGCCATCCCAATCCATTTGTTTCAACTCCCAAGCTATTGAACTTCATCTTAAGTTTTAAATACATTGAATTTATACATTGTAAGCAATATTTCAATTCAAGTCATTTCATTATCATCATCGGCACTAGAACCGGGATCCGGTCTTGGCCTTATTTAACATATCTCTCCACCGGTCGCGATGTCGAGTCGATATCATCCAGTGTGGCACTCCCAGGCTCTGGGCGTTCTGGTATACGCCATCCCTCCATCACAGACAAGGTCTGCCGCCCTGTCTCCCTCCGTACATCCTGCTACAAAGAACTTTCCAGGCAGGCTCCTCTTCGCTCATTCGAGCTGGGTGTCCCATCCACCGGTGTCTACCGAGCTTGATTTTTCTTACAACATTAGCTTCAAGGTAGATCGCGTACAACTCATGGTTCTAGTGTCTCCGGAATGGTTCCTCCTTACATACGGAGCTAACAATTCTCCTTAAGACCTTCCTTTCGAACGCTGATAAGAGTTCAGAATGCCTTTTATTGAGCACCCAGGTCTCGGATCCATACATGAGTACTGATAAGACCACGGTCTTGTACAGAAGTAGCTTGGATGTTCTGGGTAAATTTCGGGATTTAAAGAGCGTTGATAGGCCATAGTAGGCTTTGTTGGATTTTATCAGCCGTTCGCGTATTTCTTCTTCCATATTGTTATCGGCTGATACTATTGACCCAAGGTAGTTAAACGGTTGCACTACTTCAAATTCGTGCTCCACTACCCTGATAGTTTGACAAACGTTAGGTCTTCTTTTTGCAGAAGTTGCCACCACGTACTTAGTTTTCTCCTCATTAATGTACACTGCCAGTTTTTGTGCCGCTTGCTCGATCTGGATGAAGGATTCTACCGATGATGTCGATTTCATTTGCGTAGGCTAGTATCTGGCTGGACTTGGTGACAATAGTCCCTCTAGTTATAACGCCAGAGTCCCGGATTGCTTTCTCCAACGCCAGGTTGAAGAGGAGGCAGACCGGGCCGTCCTCTTGACGGAATACATTAAAGATGTTTATTGGTTTGGACAGCAATCCCGCTATTTTTACTTTATTAATTACGTTGGTCATGGTCAACCTACAAAGCTGTATCAATTTGTTTGGAATGCCGAACTCTCTCATGGCATTATATAGTTCTACTCTGGCTATGCTGTCGTAGGCGGTCTTAAAGTCTATAGATAGATGATATAATGGAATCTTAAATTCCAGACATTTTTCCATCGCCTGCCTAAGGGTGAATATCTGATCAATCGCTGATCTGCCTGGGATGAAGCCACACTGATATTGACCAATGACGGCTTTAGCGTATGGGGCTACCCGATTTTGTAGGATAGTGGAGAGTATCTTATCGGCCGTACTCAGCAATGTTATACCCTTATAGTTTCTGCACAGTGTGATATCTCCCTTCTTATGTATGGGGCAAATTATACCACGACGCCAATCTTCCGACATCTACTCTTGCTCCCATACGAGCACCACGATCTCATGAATTGTGTGATGTAACGCTGTTCCCCCTTGTTTGATCAGCTCAGCTGGTGTGTCATCAGCTCCAGGGACTTTATTTCATTTGAGCTGTCTTATGGCCTTTAATGTTTTCATTCAAGTCCTTTGTCCTAGGTTTATTCAATTCCGATTAATGTTCCAGTTGCTGTTGTTGCCTTCCGCTCGCCTTTCGATGTTGTCTACTTTATTTGGAATCCTTTGATGAACTTGTTTTTAATATTACACACCTTTTCTGCATCTACTTATTTCCCTTTCAATGCTTTAATGATAACACTGATTCTTATAGCAACGTGGCCTTCGAGTTTCTAGTCGAGAAGTAACTACAAAATTCGAATTTTGGTAAAACCGAAATTATAATCACCCTGTCGCCTTTTAAGACTCGTCACTTCCTTTGTTCCTTTGTTCGATTCTCTTCTTCTCATCGATCGCCGCTAATCTCATTTGTTCTCGACGCTTTTTCCGAGTTCACTTAGTTCGGGCTTGGCCTTTATGAACTTCAATATATCCGTGTGGGGGTTCTCTATACTACATGGAGAACCAAGCCACAATTTCAACCAAATTTTAAACTTATTTCGACCGCTTACAGCTTACAGTCAAAGCAACCCGAATTATTCCCACCAACCTATTTACCTACAAAATAAGCATGGCCGGAAGTCATTTATTCATTTAGTTAATGCCCAACTGCATTCAGTGCGTTCTTGCCATACGTAACACTCCTGCATTAACTCAAGCGATTTCCTCCGGAAACTTCAGTCATTTCGGTTGGCAACAACCATGTACGGCCAAACGACGCGGCTACATAATCATGCAGCGGCTGGGGTAATTCCAAATTATTCCATTTTGGTTCCCACGATAATATTACCCTAGCCAATGTAGCGTCACTTCGGCTTTTCCCAGACCATCTATTCGCCGGGGATCTTTTCGCAGGTGAATAGCACCAGCTACATTTTCCTCTCCTCCACAATTTTGTCCCCCTACAGATCAATGCACTCTGAGATCACCACAGCCATCGTACTAGGGCAATAGGTCATCCTCAGAGACTGCATTTGATACAAGCACACACGTTAAGCCAGCCGAAGTTATTGCAATCTCTCTTTTGTTCTTTTCATCCTTCGCATGCCCAGTGACTGTCGAACGATATTCACCTCGCTGAGACATGCAAATGAAAGGATTGATGAGGAGAGAGCGATGATGATTGGCTAATAGCAGTGCGAATGCAAAATTAAAATTTCATCCCTAATTGGAGTCAGTCGCTTGTGATCTATTATTGCGGTCGGTCGCACTGTTGCTTGCCAAAAGCAGTCAATGACTTTCGAGTCGCGCACACCACCGGAGTTTGCAATTCCCTTATCAAAGATAACAAGTGTTGTTTCGGAAATTCTTTAACATCTAAACGGTACATAAGTCGTTGTCGTAAATTGTCAATCAACAGTGGAAAGACCAATGTAATTAAATGAACTAAATCAAAGTGTAAGTTTGGCACCGTTTCTCTGGCGCCAAGTAATAAGTAAAGGATAGCAGCTTTCATGTTTTATCTTTAAGGTGTAAACAATCGAAAAGCAAAATAATAATTGGGAACAATAAATCTACAACTAAACCTCAGTGCATTTTTATTTTTCATTTCTCTTTTTGTGGACATCGTCGGAGAAAAACTTTTTGAGTACGGAGTGACAGTGTTTGGAGAAGAATTGAACCGTGTGCCCGTGTCTTGGTGCAATACTTCTCGTACTCCACCTCCGCATATGTTTTTTCCCAGGTTTTGGATATTATTATAGCGTCCGGGCGTGGCCTCTTTTTTTTATGTTCGCTTTCCTGGTATCATTTTTTTTTTTGGAGCTCCTTCACCCTGTAATCTCGCATCCCTCTCCTTTCCTTTCTCGACAATTGTAAACCACGACTCGTCATCGATCTGCGAACCCTGCTTATGTTTCAGGGCGAGTTTTGGTTTGATTGGATTTCCAAGTTTCCATCGCTTGCTTCAGTCGGCGCAGATGACTTCTATAGATGGTTTTGCACTTCCTTATCATAGAGGCAACCAATGATCTCGACTATCGATCTCTCATCAGAGCATTTGTGTACCAATCGACAGCTTAAACAACAAGATGAAATATCCTCGGGTACATGCGGTCGTGATGACTGATACGCCTGTAGAGAAAGCGAACTCAATAGGCGCCTGTTTCGAGGCAGTACATAGAGTGAATGAATCCATTCATACTAAACTCGACATCGAAAACAGAGCTATCCAAAACCATATATCGCTGTGCAATGAACGGCAAAGTTGGCATTCCGAAAACAAAAGTTTCACCATCTTCAGTGAAAACAATAGAGCGGATGCGCCGCTTAAAAATTTGCACACAAATATATTTGTGAACATGATGGAACAGATGGTATTCGGAATACTGTTCTTAAACATCTGCCTCCGGAAGCGGTGAAAATTTATACTACCCTGTTCAATAACGCTCTAAATAATGCATACTTTCCAAGACATTGGAAAATAGCAGTAGTCCATCCCATCCCCAAAAAGGGCAAGGACTGGAGCAATCCCGCCAATCTTTGCTCGATTAGTCTGCTGCCAAACATTAGCAAAATATTTGAGAAAATCATAAATAAGGCATTGATAAACTGGTGTTGAAGGTGCTATATTCCTAAATTGAGAATTTATGGCTTATCTCCTTTGGTGTGCCCTCGCAACTTCCTTCGGGGGGCGTGGGGGGCTTCCGGCAGTGACTAGATGTGTGTCAGTTCCTTGGATGTAGAGCGGAGTTTGGTTTCCGGACATCCCTTATTACTCGGGGACAAAGCCCGCTGTTCTCCCTTGGTCACCGAGGATTCATTCGTTATTGACGTTTCCGTGCTAGGGGCCGCAATGAATTGCCAAAGATCCTTTGCTCTATTTAAAGGTGTTCTGAATAATTAAATAGCGCGGCGAGCGCAAGCTTCCCAGCAATACTATACTTCGTTAAAGTGAAACGTCCGGTTTTTACAGGGGGTTATGCCATCTTCTTTTTTATTTTAATTCTTTTGGTTTGAACATTCGATTCTTTATTTTTCATTCGGCGTAGCTTTGGCCTCCCAGAACTTGACTGATCATGAAATCGAAGGTGCCGGCCTTTTATACTTTTTGTCGTTGAGATTTGTCAACGTTTTTATTCTAAAAATTCCAAGAAGCACACACAAGGTTTCGTGTGCTTCAATTGGAATAAGGTTCTGGAAAGTGACTAGGAATTTATTTGAATAAATTCCTGGAAGGTGAATCATGAAATGCATTTTGAGTTAAGCATTTCATGATGTCAGGATTATGGGGAATTGGACCAATGCACGACAAATGGACTTTGGTTTAAATTTATCGTGCATATGATTAAATTGGATTGGGGTGTAAGTTAATGTGAAATTGAATCAATGTGCGACAAATTAACTTTAGCTTTAACTTATCGCTCATATGATTCAATATGGAATTTGGATTTGGATTATAGGAAGTATTGGGGATTTGGATGGGATTATTGGTAATATTGGGGATTATTAATGGGAGTATTGGCAATATTGGGGATTTGGATGGGAGTAGTGATTTAGGATCACTACACTGGTGTGATGAAAACGACATCATTCCGAACAACCAGTTTGGCTTTAGAGCGGGGCACGACACAGTTCATGCAGCTACAAAACTTGTTTCCGATATACAGTGGAACAAGGCAAAACGACAATGCACAGGAGTATGTTTGGTTGACTTTGAAAAGGCCTTCGATACCGTATGGTTAGAAGGCCTTGTATATAAGCTTTCAAATCTAGGTTTGCCCGAATATCTGTTATACATCATTTACGATATGATAATGGATAAGCAATTTGTGGTAAAATGTGGGGACAAAATCTCCAATAAAACTTTCCATATTAAAATGGCTTACAGCAGGGAGCCGTGAATTCTCCCATTCTCTCCAATATTTATACTAGTGATCTAGTCGGGTCTCTTAATCATGCTATTGCATATGCCGACGATATTGTGGTGTACAGATCAGAAAAAAATATCGATGCCACTAACAGACTTCTTCAAGACGACTTCAATAAAATTAAAAACTTTTGTGACGATTGGAAATTAAAAATTAACTTCCAAAAAACAGAAACTATCCTTTTCAGAACACCTTTCTACAGCTTCAAGGGATACAAGGAATAATTGGAAAAACTTTTCCATTCTAGGAAGCAATAATCTTCCGCTGCAAATGAAAACTGTTGTCAGGTACCTTGGTATTTGAATGGATCAATACCTATACTTTGATAAGCACATAGCAGCTGCTCTCCCCGCAGCTAAAAGTGCATATGCAATGACCAGAAGTCTGTTTCGAAATAGTGCCCTAGATCACAAAGTTAAAATAATTTCGTACTCAGCATTTATTCGTCCAATATTAGTATATGGTTGCCCGGTATGGTTTAACGTTTCCCCATCCTACATGGAAAAGTTTCGCATGGTCGAGAGGCAGTGCTTGCGTTCCTGCCCCGGATTACATAGAACACCTGAGTCTCAATACAGGAAATTCTATCCTAATAAGACGCTGTATGACAAATCAGAACTGAACTGCAAGGGTAATGTGCAGCGAAAATAATCTTATCTCGGGAGCATACTACCCCAATGACATGTACCTAGAGAATACACTCCAAAATTGGTTCATCCCACCTGAAGCGTTCCCTCTCTTGGATAGAAAAAGTCTTATCTAAAACAAGCACGGAGTCCCTATTGTTTACCACGCTTTTCGTGGTGCCAGGGACAAACGGATTCTTTATAACTTATAAATCTATGAATGACCGATCCCATCCCAACTGGTAGTGGATTGACAATGAAGAAAGGGGATAAATCCCCAAATATAGTCAGATCTTCAGACGCTACGCTTTCCCTTCCCATTCCTCATTTCCCTATTTATATTGTGACGTATATGACAACCAGGACTAGAATATTCGAGAAAGTCCGAACAAAGTACTAGAATATTCTAGAAAGTACTGGAAAACTGGAGACTATGAACAGCAGAACATTCAAGGCTATGGAACGGACGGAAACGAAACCCTGAATCAGAATGAGGAAACGGTATAAATACGTCGCACACAGATCATGGAGATGAGTAAGAAGTAAAAAGTAAGAAGTAAGTAGAGTCAAAGACGCGATAAGTCAAGAAATCGTCAAGTGTACGGTAAAAGTAACGGCTGTTATTAAGGGACAAATAAAGTGTTACATTAATTCAAAATCGATTTAACGGCTCTTATTTATTAAAAATAATTAATCCAGCGAACCCTAAGCTCGCTACAATTGGTGTCAGAAGTGGGACTAATTATTGGTGAAGTGAATAAGTCTGTGAAAGTGTGTTGTAACGATGTCAGATCGGCATTTAGAGGTACTTCGCGTTCCTGAGTTGAAGAAGGAACTTCAGGACCGGAATCTGGATAGCAGAGGACAGAAGCAGATTCTTCGACAGCGTCTGCAAGCAGCAATGGAGGAAGAGGGTATTGATGTCGACACATATGTTTTTACGATTGGGCCAGACTGCCCGGACGGAGAAGAAACAGCGAGTCAAGATGGTGCCAATGTAACGGAGAAGAGTTCGCCACAGTTGGACATTTCGGAGATGTTCAGGATGATGATGATAAAATTGGATGTCCAAAATTCAAAATTCGACGCACAAGCTGCAGATCTGAATGCAAAATTGGATGCCCAAACGCAGTGGTGGAAATGTAATTTTCAACACTTTAAGGAAGAAATTCAGTCAAAAATTCGAAACGATGTAGAAAATCTGGTCCTAAAAGTCACCGATGAAATAACGCGAATCAAAAAGATACTTGAGTGTATTGAGAGAAATAAGACATCGCCTAGCAATCAGCATGAGTACAAGGACACAAGGATGCAACCGCCAACCTTCGATGGAACGGGATCCTTCTCCGTATTTATACGTCAGTTTGACGCCGCGGCCAATTATAATAAGTGGTCGGATGAGCAAAAGTCAATACGAGTACCACTAATCGTGTCACTCCGCGGGGCGGCTGCAGAATTGCTACAAACCATGCCAGCAGAGAAGCAAACAGATTTCCAAGCGGTAAGAGACGGCCTTGAAGCTAGGTATGGAGACAACCACATGCAGCAGGTCTACCACATGCAACTGCGGAGCAGAACGAAGAAACCTGGAGAAAATCTTCAACAGTTGCAGGCAGATATTGAGCGATTGGCAAACTTGTCTTATTCAAATATGACTAAGGAATTTCTGAACGAGGTAGCAATGGATGCATTTATAAATGCACTCTAAGATCGATACTTCAATTCGTTTGGCAGGAAAGAAGACGACTAATGAAATACTGGCGTTCGCATTGGCACATGAATCTGCTAAACTGGCTACCAGGAGTACATATAGAGTCCGAGAAATGTCCGTCCAGGAATGTTCCTGCCAAAGAATCGGACATGTACAACGTAGAACCCCGAGACCTGTTATGAAGTGCTGGGCATGCGGCGGAGTCGGCCACATCTCTGTTGACTGTAGGAAACGTCACGAATGAATGAAACATCGAGAGAGAATTGTTGTTCATGCACTAATCATAAGAGGAGACTATCAACGGACCAACCTGAGGTGAAGAAGCACATTGTAGCTGTCAGAGTACTAAATGCGTCCGAGGAGCCGGTCGCAATAAGAAAAGGAGAGTTAACCGCAGAATGTGCACCCGTATCAATGATAAGCTCAATTCAGCAAGGGAAGGTGCATAATAACGCTGATGCTCTATCAAGAAGACCATGTAAGCCAGATTGTATAACAACTCGGAGCGATCGATTTTCGAGGAAGAGATTTAGGGGTTTCTCTATCCTATAGGAGAAACAGCCCACAATTCCAACCACAATACCTACCCATTTCCTTGATATGTTATTTACCTGTAAAACATGTCAAAGGGACGCATAGCTAAACTCATTATACTATGCAGATAATGCATAATTGAGTTTAGCTACAATCAACGACAAACGGCAACACTATTGCGCTAACCATGGGATTTCCACCGGAAATTCCATTCGTATTGGTTAGCAACAACCAAGTCAAACCAAGCGACGCGGTTGCGTCATAGTCCATAGGCTTGGGTATTTATCGAACATTCCACAGAATGGTATTATATCCCCAGCCGATGCGGCGTCCTATTGACTTTTCCCAGATCACCCATTCGCTTGGGATCAATGATCTCTTTTTGCTGGTGAATAACCTTAGCTAGGTTTTCCTCTCTCTCGTATTTCTGTCTTGCTATAGTGCGTTGACCTAAGAGATTATCACTAGGTCAGTAGACCAGCCGTATACACGGCACTGACGCACACACACCTACCCAGATCAACCCTGGGTTGTTGTGCTTTCCCTTTTGATTTCTCCATTCTGGCTACGCCCATCGACGTCGAACGAATACACAAGTACGTTTCGACCTGGATGAGTGTGGTGAGTTGGGGAACACACAGGAGAGCATGATTACCATTGGCAGATCAATGTGTAAAAAGCAGAAATTACGATTTCCACCCTAATTTAGTCAGTCAGATCTCAACCACCATCGCGCATAGTCACGCTGCCGCTCAGGCCAAAAAAGTAATTCCGTAAATTTTAAAGAGTCGAGTGTAATCTGTTGTACACGTTTTCACGATTTTTAATAAATTCTCACTGTGCCTGATCGTTCAAATTGAGCCAATACTTAGTTGCCGCCCACACGTTTTGCATTGAAATAAGTGCAAATTAGCACGGAATACATTTAAGTCGTAGTGTAAATAAAGAACAAATAAAAAAACTAATCTGAACACAGGAACAATCAGTGCGTTTTATTCATCGTGTCATTTTGAGTGCTGGATTTTCAACATTTTCGTCGGAGCAACATCGTTGGGAAGTGAATGGAATACTTGCCGTACGTCGGCATATATACCTTCAACCCCCACAGATCTTCGTCGAGTCGCAAAGCTGCTGAGAAAGTCCGTATGAACGAAACTTGCTCACGATGCTCCGTCTCAGACGCAGTCGAAAGACTTGGAAATATCCAATTCAACCGCTCTTCACTCACCATGCCCCTCAATCGCAGATGTCCACATATCGGTTATAAGGGTCAAAACGCCTGTCGTGGACCGCCTGCCACGAACTCCGTATTGACGATCATTCAGAAGTCCATTGCACTCCAAATACTTAATAAACTCGGAATTGTGGACTTATGCCATTACTTTAGATAACGTAGACAGTACGTAGATGTTCAGGATGATGATGGCAAAATTGGACGTGCGAGCTGCAGAGTTTAAGGCAAAATTGGATGCGCGAGCTGCAGAGGTTGATGCAAAATTGGATGCCCAAAGGCAGTGTATAAAAGAATTCTGAGACTCGGAAGCGGAAGAATCTGAGGATGAGGAGGAATTGGAGGCACATGAAAGAAAGAAACTCAGGAAGAGCAAAGCTATGGCCGACAGCAGTGAAGAAGTTCAGGAAGATGACGATTATGTGTTACGTGAAGAAGAATCTCATCGATGATAACCCGATTGAAGAGGACGGCAGTGATGGTGAAGACACTGATGCTTCAGGCCGTTCCCCGAAACGGATTTACAATGATGATGACGAGTTGGACGACCGACTGGGAAACGACGATTGTGACCTTATTGAAGAGAATCTTGGTTTGAAAGTCGAACACAGAAAGCGTTCCAAGCGTCTGCGTCGTACACAGGACGAAGAAAGTGATGGAGAGGAACAGCACGTCGATGAAGGTTCAGCACATGAGGTAATAGCTGAACAGCTATTCGACGACGAAGACGATGTTGAACGCCGCTCTGAACGTAGTCACTGGGAAACTGAGGCGGCAAAACATTTCAATGATGATGAGGAATCGGAGTCTGATGCTGAGGATTTTATTGTAGACTACGAAGAAAGGCCAATTGCTGAGAAGAAGAAGAAAAGACGACTTCTAGTCACTGACGCGTCATTGCAAGAAGGTCAGGACAGTTTCGGTGTAGATTTCGACTATGAGGATTTCACTAATTATGACGAGGACGGATATGAACCCGAATATGAACCTAGTGAATTGAAAAGGGGTCACTTTACGGATTTGGACAATGAAATCCGTAAAACGGATATTCCTGAGCGAATGCAATTGCGCGAAGTTCCGGTTACGCCTGTTCCAGAGGGACCCAATGAGCTACAAGATGAAGCTGAATGGATTTACAAACAGGTGTTTTGTAAATCAACTGTTTCCGAACAAGAGAAATCAACGGATGTTGGAGGTCGAGACCGCTATTGCAAGCCACCACATACGGGGGGAAAGATCAAGCAAGCCGTAGATTGTAGGCGTAATCAATGGCTAGAGGTGCCGTTCATTGCGTTCTATGGAGAAGAACACGTGAAACCAGTATTAACGTGCGACGATCTATGGAGAGTCTATTACTACGACGCACGCTGGTGTTTACTGTCAGCTCCAAAGAATAAACCGCTCCAGTTATTTGAAAAGATGCGGAACTACCAGTTGGATACGCTTATGAAATCGACAGATGCTCCAATACCAGATGATATGCGTGTAATTAAAGATGAAGATCTAGATCGCTTACGTGATGTGCAAACTCCTGAGGAGCTTAAGGGTGTGCACATGCATTTTCTCTTATACTATTCGCATGATATTCCTAAAATGCAAGAGGAATTCCGACGTCAGGAAAAGAAAGAATGGCGGCAGGCTAGAGCTGACGCGAAAAGGAGAGTAGTAGAAAATTTGGAAGAAGGTCAAGAACTTCCACTGCCGAACGCCAAGATGAAAGTGGTACATCGTGACCTACTGGCACCTTTGGTTAACCCAGAGGACCAGTGAACTTAGTTCGGGACTAACTAATCTATGCGGAGGGTAGTGTGACGAGCTGGCAAGACTCCAAAACAAAAAAAATTCCGGAAAACTGGAGCCTATGAGCAAAAAAAAGCGAGAGGAAAAACGATGTCTCCAGTGAGAGAAGTGTCACTTTTGACAGAGGAGCGAAAAAGAAAAGAACGGCTGTCAAGAGCAGAAAAATAAAGATTGAATAGAAAATTGATTTCACGGCTTATTTTATGTGAATAATTAATCCAGCGAACCCTAAGCTCGCTACAATATGTTATATGAGTTTTTATAAAAAGTTTTGAAAAAAGTAAATTTCTCTTTATTGGTTTTGATTTGTAAAGAAAGCTTATAACCACATAAATGGACTGTCGTATAAGCTCTCGTGAGCATTTTTTAAGGACCAATTTAATGAACATTTCGAGTCTTTACAATCTGCATACAATGTATCATTTTGATAAATCCTCCTAAAACAAAAATAGAATAAAATTAATTGAAAAAAATTCCTAGTTCACGCTACCTATCAACATAAGACTTTTTTCTTTTCAGCGATTTTGGTCCTGTATCTCAACCAAGAGCTGCTTTATTCACGCGACACGTCCACAGTTATATTTCACATCTTTACAATGTTTGTTTACTTCCTCTGTGTCTTTGGTGCTTTACTGGCCGACAGTTGGTTGGGAAAATTCAAGACCATTCTCTATCTCTCGATTGTCTACGTATGTGGATCGATTATGATCACAATCGGCGCTGTACCGCCTCTAAACTTACCAGCGACTACATTTACCATGATTGGATTAGCCCTTATAGCATTAGGCTCCGGTGGCATAAAACCTTGTGTAGCAGCATTTGGTGGCGATCAATTTAAGGTGCCTGAACAACTGAAGCAATCAGCGACATATTTTTCACTGTTCTACTTTGCGATCAACTCTGGTTCTCTAATATCAACCACTATCACGCCCATACTTCGGGAGGATGTTAGTTGTTTTGGAGAAAGCGAATGTTATCCTTTGGCTTTTGGAATACCAGCTGTTCTTATGTTTATCTCCATAGGTAAAAGACACTCTTCCTATTATATTTGAATAAAAAAAAATTAGGTTGCTTTGTCTTCCAGTGATATTCATCCTTGGACGACCCTTGTATAAAATATCACCCCCTGGTGGAAACATGTTTGCATTGGTTTGTCGGACGATCGGAGTAAGTTTTGTGTTATATGCTAAAGAAACTACGTAAGATCTAAATTGTATTACCTTTTTTTAGACCGGAGTTACGACGTATTTCAAAGAGAGGAGGTCAAATCCTCGTGAGCATTGGTTGGATCACGCAGAAAAGAAATACGACAAGAAATTGATCGCGGACGTAAAAGTCTTGCTGCGCGTTCTAGTGCTTTTTTTGCCTCTGCCTGTCTTCTGGGCTCTGTTCGATCAACAGGGCTCCCGATGGACATTCCAGGCCACACGCATGAACGGTGATATGGGTGGTTTTACGATAAAACCTGATCAGGTCCAAATGTTGAATCCTCTACTGATTTTGGTTTTCATCCCTACCTATGAGGTAGCGATTTATCCTCTCCTGTCATTAGTTGGTATACGGCGGCCATTGCAGAAACTAACTTGTGGAGGGGTGCTTGCGGGAATAGCTTTCATTATTTCGGCTGTGGTTGAGTTGAATCTCGAGGTAGGCATTATGTGACTTCCGTTTACGTTTTGTTATTGTATATTTTCACTTTTTTTTGTAGAAAACCTATCCAGTGCTTCCGAAAAGTGGATCAATACAAGTACGCGTTGTCAACGGAGTGCCTGGCTGCAACTACTCTCTCATTATGAACTTACCGGATCTCCCATCATTTGACATTGGTTCAATGAGCCTTTATGAAAATAAAAATGTACCCCTGCCATCCAGCCAGTTTGCTTTGGATTACACGGTTGTTTCTACAACAGGTAATAACAGTCAATAACTGAAGTGTTGAATTGTACAATCCATTTTTTTTCCTTAGGTTGTCTTGACTACAGCAAAAAAAGCGTGAGAGTGAAAGAGAAAACAGCACAAACCTTTTTCATCAAGCATGACGGTGTAGATACATACGTAGACGAAGTTAATAAACCGGACCGTGGACAACCTCTTGTCCGAACACTTGCCAGCATCAAGGGTCAGAAATCTATAGAATGGCAGGATACCGAAACAGGATATGTTGATTATAGTAACGGCACAGATGCGAATTACATAGCAGCACTACAGGCGTCTGTATATGCTGTCACTGTCGATGGGACTGAAGTGTTCAATACCAAACTTAGACAAGGTGGTGTATACACCTTTATTGTGGGAGAGGGCGCGGATGGGCAATATGACGCTGAGTTATTTGAGATTGTAAAGCCGAACTCTGTTAATATCTTGTGGTTGATTCCACAGTTTGTTATCCTTACATTGGGCGAAGTAATGTTCTCTGTTACTGGGCTGCAATTCTCATATTCCCAAGCTCCAGTATCAATGAAATCGGTTCTACAAGCCTGTTGGCAACTTACAGTGGCTTTTGGGAATGTCATAGTGGTCATCATAGCTGAGATGAAATTGTTCGAGTCCCAAGCAAGCGAGTTCTTCCTTTTTGCGGGACTCATGTTCGTGGATATGATTGTTTTCAGTTTCCTCGCATATCGCTACGTGCCTAACGATCCTAATTTAATTGAGGAGACCCGTGATACACAAACTAGCAATCATACGCCGGTCACTGAGGCTGATTACAAGTCTGATTAAATAAACATGTCAAGGGTGAGAAAAATAGAGTAAGGTAGACCTTAAGTAGACTTCTGTAAGATAAGTTACTGAATAGATCATTGTATAGCTCTTTTATGACAATAAAATATGAATGTACAAGATAATTCATAATATAATGATAATATAGTATTTTGGGAAGTAGGGAAGAACTTGATTTGAACCCACGCTAAAAAGAAAATGGGATCAAAACATAACGCATCAACCTACATCCGCGTGTCTGTGAGAATGACCTGTGGGGTAGGAAGTATGTGTGTCGGCGTACTGCACGGGGTTCCTCTCCCATCGTCACTAATAGTTCCGCCGAATATCCCAGCAGATGCGAGCACCAAAATTGTCCACGAACAGCAAAAAAATGAAAGCTAACACCCAGGAACTTTAAACTCAGTAACCTGTAAGCCAACGTACACTGAAAATTGTTCACCAAAAATTGTTCGCAATAATGGTAGTTATTAGTGTTATTTATTGGTACTAAAATAACCATGTTCGCCTTAACTCTAAAACTTGTACACCATGCACTCGATTTATTTTACCTTTGAATACACAACACGGTTTAAGGGTTTAACCATAGGTTGAGTTAATTTGTCTTTTGAACTCACAACCCGGTAAGGGTTTAACCATAGGTTGATTTAATTTGTCTTTTGAATTCAAAACACGGTATGGGTTTGTTCTGAAAATAATTCACACTAACTGGACTCCAGTTGAATTATATACGCGGCCCCGTGCGCACCGGAGAGCGGGAGGTGAACCGACCGGATCGGCGATTGCAATAAGATTCTCTGAGGATGTCATGGATGATCCAACCACCAGTTCGATGGTGAGATCGAATCGAGAGAAAGAAAATTTCTCTTAATGGTGTGGCCACCAAGGAAATGCGATCTTTCCTTACTGGGTGTGACCAATGACGGCGATCTCTTGGTGCTGTGGGTTGTATGTGTGATCGTACACAGCACCGTGCTTATCGATGCATTTCCGCAAGGATAAACAAAACCTACAACGAGGGAAAAAGAACAAAGGAGAAGCGACCTAAGGCATCGGTCTGTAATTAGGGTCGGCTAAATAAATAAGCTGGAACTCATTAAATGAGAAATGCATTTGGGATACTGTAGCGGTTCTACGAACCACCACAACCAACTATAGGTTGAGATGTCCTTTCCGCCAAGGAATATACTTACCTTTATTCATTACACGTGCCCACAGACTCGTGTCCCAATAGCCGGTGATCATACCTGTAACATAGGTTATACGAAATTGTAACAACGTTGAAACTGATATCAAAAACCAAGGAACTTAACGTTCAAAAGCTTCCAATATCGAGTTCAACGCATCCATACATGGTATTCTACTCCAATTCAAAAGGGCAGCTAAAGCATCGCATCTAAGCAATGCGTCAAATGCAGCAAGCATCGCATACTGGTCACCAATCTCCCATCCTAAACATCAACGCGATGTTTCCAAATAAATACTATTGTCGGTAAATAGATCGAACAACGGATCCATACGCTGGTAGCTAAATGCAATTAGCACCTAAACCCTTGGCATGACCTAATCCCAAGGGACACGTGGGCAAACAAGCGATTCGTTGCGCCACTGATTAGCAGCCATTGAGCCATAAACTCTAAACACTATCCCAGATAGATGATTATGAGTGAAAGGCAAACAAAAGAATTACATTCCGTGGTTCCTATCCCATCTGAATTGCATGGGACCCTTTCCCTCATGCCAGATGTATTGGATAAACAAAACCAGCGAAAGATCGGAGAATAAGCGGCGGCATCCAATCTGTAATGAAAAGCAAACAAAAAAAAGATACCGACCACCAGCAGCGAATGTAATGTTAATGATCACGAGGAAGATTTCTCCTTTTTCAGATCCGATGGGAAATTCTCCTTTTGAGATGCAACGGGAAATTTTATGCTGCTAACAGATACGAAGGGAAAATCTGTTAGCAGACAGGATGAAAGATTTTCTTTTGCAGAGACGAGGAATGACAAGAACGGGATATTTTTTGGATAGGGACATTTAGTCTAGGAAAGCTACGCGAGCCTGAAGGTCGATATCGAAAAGTCGAGGAGGAAAAAAATACGATTAAAGTGTAACCAACAGAACCGATCGGAAATAGAAAAATCTTTGCGTCGTATTATCTATTACGCATAACCGGTGCTGCCAGAACAAAACGTGAAGTGTGTGCAAGTTCCGTGTTGCTCATATAGACCGAGCCGAACGTTCGTATTGCAATCGTGTCACAGACACACAGTTTGTTAATTAAGAACAGTTGTACAATAAAACAAAAGTGAAAATAAAAGAAACAGAATTTTACATAAAAAAACATTTTTTTTAGTGTCTCATTTTCTTCGTTGTGTTCACTCCGTGTTGTTTCTCTCTCGTGGACAGTGTTCGGCGGAACACCCCCACAACTAATAGACCAACATCCAAATCCGCCAAAATACCACAAACGATATGGATTGTTTATCGTATCGCCAGAATGCCTGCGGAAGAACGGCGTTCTTTTGTTTGCACATGATGCGAGTTAGGGAAATTGGCTTCAGCGTCGATTGCGCTAATTAAATGCAGCTGCATTGGGTTGTTTATTGTTGAGAGAAAAGGTCGCCAGCCAATGTGTATGAAAAGGGATTTGTTGTACACATAATGAGGCTGGGAATAGGCGACGCAATGATCATTATCCCTGGTTGTGATGGTTACATGATATGTGAACCGAATTGTTTTCTTTCAGGGATATGATGTTTATTCCGTAAAAAATTCTTTGTTGGGAAAATGTTGCCGATGCGTTGATGCATGGGAAAACGCCCTTGTTGATGCAATTCTTTTTAGGAATTTCAGGTAATGCTTGTATGCATTAATGTCCTTGGAAAAGGAAATGTTTTCAGGTGCCAATGCGATTGCACTGGCGGGAAACAATAGGGGTTGGGTTGTAATAATGGGGGGTTCTTCGGGTCAGCTTAAAAGAAAAAATTGTGTATTTCAAGAACTGCTGCAGAACTTGTAGATTCCGACACACGACGTGAAGATACCGTGCGAGTCTCGCCATACTCGATCAAGAACGAACATCCATCTCAAGTAAGCTGTGTTCGATGGTAAAGACTGCGATTACAAAACGTATCCAATGGTTAAATTCCGCCTCCATTTTCGTCCTTTACTGTTTTAGAAAGATACGCCTCGCATGTGTTGTTCTACTGGCAAAGTCGCCAGTCTAATTTACATAGCTGGAGTTTAAAGGAAGTCTAAGCACTTTCTCTAGAGCATATTCAGAAAAACACTATAGTACATTTGGTCGCTGAAAGTCGAAATCAGTTTTCCCACAAAACGGACAGATATACCCAACTTTATTTCTGTCCGTTTCATATATGTTCTCTGTTATTTGCTATTCCCCATTCAGGGTACGAGATAAGCAACTCGTACGTCATGTTGTTGAGATGATTTAACAGCTCTGGAAAACAAAAAAACTAACGAAATTTCATACACAACTTGACACTATCGCCAAAGAACAATAATATCGACGTCATTTACGACCAACGATCGACTCGTCTACTGGCCAGCAGTACAACCAACTCAAGAGCTAAATTAATCTGTACAGGCTTATGGTCGCACTGTTTTATAAACCGGCGTTAACGAGACGCCGAAACATCTACTTCCTGGGATTGAATTCCTTTTTCGCCAAAGTAAATATGACCAAATGTATTATGTTCACTTCATGTAGATTTATGTTCTTCTGCACGATCGAATTCCGTAAATATGTTGTCGAGTTGTTATGTTTGTCCACGTTTTGCGGTGTTGCCGCTCACCCTGGACATGATAACGATCGTATGCGAACTAGTAGATGGAAGTTCGATGAGGATAATTATTTACAGAGGTCATATACTGGCAACCTGAAGATGTTTGTGTTTTCACATCTAACATTCCGCCCGCCTTCACTGATCCTGGAGCTTCTGGATAAATTTCATCACCCGACCATTAACTTGTTGCTATGCTGTAGGCAACACTTCACCATACACTTGTGTACACTAAACTATTGTTAATGACACATACTTCTTGCGTTCGTTTATTTTATTCTATTTATTATTAATTAAATTAATTGTTTTTGTGGCTGTGTAATTCACGTACGGGTACATACTTTATACACATATATGCCGCACTCCTACACACTTTACAGTAGCATAAAACACTTATATCCACAACACACACAAGAACATTTGTTATTTCATTACGCTCGATGCCCGTTCTTATTCAACGAGTAAACTTTGAGAAGGATATAATTTCGTGCACTCTTACAAAATCCCGTTCTACATGGATGAAGTTTAGCATTCCACTCTCGATGTCCGTTCTGGACGATATCTCACAACCAACCACTTGCTTTTTTCCTAAGTCTCCCCGAACGAAAACTTTTTCCTTTGATCGTGCAGATCGAAGGATACATTCTTTTATTTGCACGGCCCTTTTGGCACCCGCCATTCATTTTCTTAATCTTTCCCGGGATTGGGATCAAAAGTGGAAAACAAAAAGGAACAATCAACAAAAGATTTTGCTGATGCGCATTTATGATCCTCAAGGACGGTGGGCGATAAAACGAGCGTGTGGTTCGTTTTATGGCACAAGCTGTTTGTTTTAACTTGGGTAAGGAGAAGGGAAAAGGATGTTGCCTGTGGGAAATGATTTGGGTAAACAAACCTTTAAAGAATCAATAAATCGCAGACGCGCATTTTATGATTCTCAACAACTTTACTTGAAAGTTGGTCATCTGGTCCGCAGATTTGGATCCAGGGGATTTTGCGTGTTAAACATATGGTTCGTTTACCATGTCTTGGATTTAAGTTAAATTCAATATGAACGTTTAGTTCAATTTGTTTGATATGGAATTGATATCACGATATTTAATGTATGCGCGATTAATTGTGGAGACTAGCTCCAAAGAGGTAGATATTAAGGGGTGGAGGGTTTTTGTGCGTAACATAGTGTTACAGGAGGTTGTTTTCCTTGTTATTGAGGAGTATTTTATTTTTTCTATTTGGAAGCCCGCCATGCCATGCATGACAAGTCGACTTGGTGATCAAAGGTTGCGCTGGGATGCCTTGAGGGTGCTGGAGGTGGGAAAGGTTTGCGGATCGAGGCTGTTAAAGATCCTGAATCTGTTGGGTTTGACATAAATTGATTTGTTGAACTTAAAATCTATTGTGGTGGACCTATGTTGTTGAGAATGCTGTTGCAATGAAGTTCACGACCACTACCGAGAAATGGAATAATAAGATAACAATAGCGGCAAGGGTCACGATCGGCAACGCGCCAATGGCTATTGTGCTTTCGATGAGTGTTGACACGCGTCATTGAATGATTGCATGACTGGTTGACGTGTGTTGGATGATTTCGGCCGCTGCTATGACTGCAATAACGCACTACTGGTTGTCGTAGTTTGGTTGGTTACGGTCACTGCCGTGATTGGTTGAACACACGAGTGGGTATCGTTGTTTCGACGAAGGCGGCTAACACCGTGATTACAGTAACGCACGGCTGGATGTCGTGGCTTTAATGGTTATGGCTACTGCCGTAATTGGGATAACGCACGAGTGGTTGTCGCGGTTTAGATGATTCTGGTAACTACTAGCTGGTGAGATATCCACAGTGGTCGTGGTTCTGATGATTCCGGTCAGCCACATACGAATACAACCGTAGTCTTTGATATGTTTCTATGGTAAATACCTTCAATAATTAGTCTACTCTAGTCTTGTTATTGATGTGGATATACGACTCATAAAGAGTTTTGGCAGCCTCTGTACGAGGCTATTCAAATTTCTTGACGTCTATCCATTTTCTTTTCCCAAGTGGAATGTGTTTGTTTTTTCGCTAAGACTTACGTCTCAGAACCAGGAACCCTTTTGTGCTGTGATTTCATTTAGAGGCAGCAAAGTTGGTAATATGCGAACCAATACTTGTAATTGGTCAGGTTTTTCTGAACCAACGACAACGAATAAACAACTATCAGCAAACAGCTGTCAAAACAAATGAAATTAACAAACGAACTGTCATGCAAGTATAAATCACTTCTTCGTTAGCTGCTTGGCAAATACAGATCGCTTGTCTGTAATAAATCAAATCCATCACTTTAAATAAAGTCAATATTTCCTAATAGTAAATCTACTAACATTGTTTGCATTGTCTGGATGATGATTTTTGTGATTACCACCGACAAATCGAGGTAATCATTTCCTATTTTAAAAACGTTTACAGCTATTGTTCCAGCCAACAGCAAATAGTGTCACTGCATGCCAGGAGAGCATATCATTGTTCCTGACGTCATTTCCCCGGCCCACCAACAAGATACATATCCAGATACGCAAACTACAAAAGATTTGGTCACATCATTGCACGTCAGGAACTGTGCAATTCGGTCCCGACGCCATCCCCCCGGCCCACCAACGAAATACATTTGTTGGTGGACAATTGCAGGTGACGCATTGTCAGCTGGTGGTTGACAGGCGAGATGCGTATGGAGGTGGGGGAGTGTGTGGGGATAGATGGTCTGTGCGTCGGCATGGACGCTGATTCTACCACCCACCCACTACTTCCTCTAGATGTTCCACCGATTGTTACGCCGAACAAAAGAACGAAACGCCGCCAAGTTTGTTCATAACCAGGAGTAAAGGGAAAATTGTTCTCAGGAACGGTTCAAAACACACAGTTGGTAGTCACCGGGTAACCAAAAATAATAGCAAAACACACAGATACTGGTCGGAAGAAATAAAACGCACTGTCCAACAAAGGTGAGAAGAAAAGTAAAACAGAATGATTTTTAGTCGGCAAAATGTTCTCTTTATTTAATTAGTTGATAGATATCTTTTGTAATTAATCAAACGTACACGTGTATTAGATGTCATCTGGAACCTTACGGATATTTTAATTTAAGCATTCTCATGGCCATTGTTCAAACGTTAACAATACAAATACTATCTAAACACTTCGCACAGTGATTCCGACTATTCAATTAACTAGGGAGGAAAAACAACTCGATACGCGTTCGCGTCTCGGCAGCGCTACGGAGAGCGGGAGTGGCACAAACTGCGTGGTCGGCGAATGTAAGTGGACTCAGCGATCAACGGCTCGTGCAGAGCCGACTCGCTAAGGGGGCGAGTTTCACCGAGAGAGAAAGTGTTCTTCTCGTTGTGAAAACGAGGAAAGAAGATCTCACTGGTGAGGTCCTGTAGTGGTGTGCGTGAAGTCGATCGTTGAGATCCGATTGTTTACATAACGCTTGCAGGTCAAAAGCGAAACGAAACCTAGACAAGGGATACAGACAAAGAAAGAAGCGAACTAATGCATCGTCCGGTAATGGGGGTCAGCTGAGTAAATAGCAGCCACTCATTAGATGCTAAAAGGGATTGAAATAGTGGAGATCGTATATCGTATCTCTGCCGACTGGGAGAATCGGATTCTTTTGTTTGCATATGTTTATGCTATTGAGTCCAATCCGAAGGCCAAGCGCGACGTCGGTGATTGTTTGAAGGTTCAAACAAAGAAATATTTCCGCGAGGACTGCTTGCAGCTGAATCAATAGTTGCAAGTCTTCGGAACGTAATTTAGATGGTTACGCAATGACGGTTGTGTATACCATCTGTGTCAATTATGCATGGCATCTACGGCGACGCAAGTGCCGAACTCTAGTGTGAATATCTACACTAATTCGAAATTCGGTTCTTGGTCGCTAATGCAGAGATGCATTGACACATGTATGAATGCCCTTGTAGGACAAATTCTTTGCAGGCATTTCCAGGCAATGCATTGAAAGCATTAATTATCCTTGGGAAGGAAATGTTTTTGCTGCGGGGAGATTGCGGTACAGGTGTGGAAGGTTGGAATTTGCCTGGCAACCGAAGTTACCGAATAGGTTTTGGGATTCATGATAAGTTAGGAAAGAATTCTTATAGGAAATTTGTATGCGAAGAGATGCATGAAAGGTAAGAATTCTTTACAGGGACTTTTAGTTAAATAAATTTTATCTATTTGATGCGTGAAGCATTTAAGGTGCTAATGCAATTGCATTAGCGAACTTATAAGATTGGGTCGAAGTTATGGGAGTACTTCAGGTAAGTGAGCCGTGGGGTTTGGCGGAACCGCCACAACTGTTGTTGGAAATGAGACTTTATTTGTAAGAATGATATTTGTAAAACGGAAGTTAACATTTGGTCTTAGGTTAAATCTTGAATTAAACTGCGTTGACGACAGGTTCAGTGTCGAAAGGAGAGAGAGAGAAAGTCATCGGTGCCACTGTTTATATATGCCCTGCTTGTTGACCTAAGTGCCACATATCCGGCGCTAGAACTTCTAAGGTTGTTACCAGAACACTCTGTAAGCGTCCCCTTTCCAACACTCCTTCTCGCTTCAGAATGTTCCGGTCTATGCAGTCCCAGTCTCTCTGCAAGTTCCCCGAACCGGTCCCCGGCCAACGGCTTCGTTAGGATCCCTCAATGGAGTTTTCATATCCTTGAACAACTGCCTCAACCATAGCAGCTCTCTGCTCGCGAACGACGCGGTGATGTACTCTGCCTCTGTGAAGGACATTGCTACCGGGGTCTGCTTACGACTACACCAAGCGATCACTGCTTTACCAAACAGGAAAACGTATACGCTTGTTGACTTCCTGTCTGCCTTGTCGCCTGCCCAGTCCGCGTCCTCGTAGAAAGTGAGACTGGCATCCTTCGCTGAGGGTAGTCTCAACACTGTGTCCGCGGTAGTTTTCAGGTAGCGCATCACCCGCTTGGCTCCGCTCCAGTCAGCTTGGGTTGGGTGTTCCACTCGTCAACACAGCAACCCGATTGCAACAGCGATGTCTGGTCTCGACACAGTGGCTATGTATAGGAGCGACCCCATCACCTTCCTACACAATTTGTTGTTCTCCAGCTATACACCATCTTCCCTGGGAGCTACAAGGAATCCGGTCTCCTTCGGTGTGGTAACCGGCTTCGCGTCCAGCAAGCCGTTCTCTTCCACCAATTTGACGATTTTTGCCCTTTGATTCAGCAAAAATGAACCGTCGTTGTCTCGCTTAATCTGAATCCCCAGGTAATGGCTAACGTTTCCCAAGTCCTTGATCTGGAAATGTCTGCTCAGCTGCTTGCTCACTGCACTTGTCACCTCAGGCGTTGCTCCGGCCACCAGCAAGTCATCAACGTAGAATAGAACGTAGGACATCCTTCCATCTTTTTCTTCCTTTAAGTACAGACACCTGTCTGCACAACCACAGCTGAAACCCAGTTTGCCAAGGATTGCCGCTGCCTTCAAATTCCAGACCCTTGTCGACTGCCTCAAACCGTAGAGGCTCCTTTTGAGTCTTAGCACCTTCTTCTCCTGTCCTGGCATAACAAATCCCTCGGGTTGCTCCATGAAAATCTCTTCGTCTAGCTCGCCGTTCAGGTGCGCACTCTTCACATCCAGGTGCCGGACATGAAAATTCGGCTGCGCTGCCAGTGTGAGTAGGAGTCGAACTGTCTCGTGTTTGACCACGGGAGCAAACGTCTCGTCGTAGCCTTCACCGTACCGCTGCGAGAACCCTCTCGCGACCAAGAGAGGTTTCTCGCAGATTTTTCCATTGCCATCGGTCTTGCCCTTGAAAACCCACTTGCACGAAACTGCCTTTCTGTTTGGAGGAAGATCTGCCATTTTCCAGACTAGGTGGTCGTTCAGTGACTTCATCTCTTCTTCGGCCGCCACTCGCCACGGGTTCTGCTCTCTGGGTGACATCTGTAACAAATCTTTCCAATCCTTTGGTTCTCTTACGATGCAGGCTCTCATCTTGTACCCCGGCCTCGGTGGTGGTACATTTTTGTTGCTTCGTTGAGAAACTCTTCTTTGTACTGATGGGGATGTTTGGAATTGTTCGCCTGCGGAATCCCCTTCCCTTCGGCCTTCTTGACCCCTCAAGTCTATTGTCTCTCCATCCGAGTCTTGGCCTTCTTCCCCAGAGTCGGTTTCTCCTTCTGGTTCCTCACCGCCTGGCATCTCGTATGTGACATATCGCTCTGGTAGCTTCTTGTTCTTCTTCTCTTCATGGTAGCTCTTCTTTGGCTCAATTGGGTTCTCGATGATCTTGACTGATCTGCTAATCCAGGTCTCGTTCGTTGACGGGTCCAGAACTCGATATCCTGAAGTGTTGCCATGGTACCCCACCAGAACTCATTCTCGTGCCTTGACATCCCACTTTCTTCGTTTTTCTTTTGGGATGAATGAAAAAACCTTGGAGCCAAAGGTTCTTACGTGCGACAGGTCTGGCTTTTCACCAGTAAACAGTTCTACCGGTGTTTTGCCGATGCTTCTGCTCGCCATCCTGTTTTTCAGATATGTCGCTGTCAGCACTGCTTCTCCCCAGAATCGTTTGTCCAGTCCAGCTTCAAACAGCATGAACCACGCGGATTCGACCAGCGTCCTATTCTTCCGTTCCGCCACTCCGTTTTCCTGTGGCGTGTATGCGACCGTAAATTGTCCACTCCTTCTCGCCGAGGAAAGTCTTGCAATTCCTTGGGGGCGTACTCCTTTCCGTTGTCCGACCTGATTGCCACTGGTTTTCTGCCGTATCTGTTTCCAATTGCTGCAACATAATCTTTAATTCCATAGGTTACCTCGGTTTTTGATTTCATTAGCCTGACGACTGTGAAACGAGAAAAATCGTCGATGAGGGTCAGGAAATATCTGTTTCCGCTCGGTGTCTGTGCCTGCATCGGCCCGCACAGATCCGAATGGATCAGCATCCCTGGTTTCCTTTCTCTCCTCTGTGCCTGTGGGAATTTTTTCTAGCTCAGCTTTCCTCTGATGCAGCTCTCACAGGTTGATTCACACTTGCAGGGAGAGATGCGTATTCGGGTTATCTGTCCAGAGCCAGCCATTTGTCTGATAGCTGCTAAATCTCGATGTCCTAATCGCCGATGCCAATCGTGGATGCACGCTGCTTCTCTGGTCAGGTGTGCCTGCTCCTTTACTCCTTCCAATTTCAGCCTGTACAAACCACCGTCGTTGTCTGCTTCAGCTACTACTTCCTTTCCTTGAAGGACCTGACATCCGTTGTCCTTGAACACTATTTCGTATCCTTTATCGATGATTCTCCGAACTGAAATTAAACTGTCATCGAGTTTGGGAATGTACAGGACATTTGTCAGCCTTACTTTCTGGACTTGACCGTCTTTCACGATGCATGATAGGTAGCCATCTCCTATCCCAGTTGTCATTATTTTTGATCCATCCGCCAAATAAATTGGTTTGTTCAAATCCCGGATGCCGTCGAAAAAGGCTGAGTTGTTTATCATGGGGCTCGTTGCTCCCGAGTCCGCAAGCCAGCCATCTTGTCCGCTGTCTTGGATCCTCGTGTCATCTCTCGCTTGGAAGAGAAACTGCTTCTGATTGGCGTCAGCCCTCGGCGTCTTTGGCTTCTCTATTCCTACCCTGGCTTGTTCCTTCATTGCTTTGTACCATTTGCAATCCTGTTTCAGATGTCCTGGTTTCTGACAATGGTAGGATGTACGAGTTTCCTGTTTGTTCTTCCTTTCTGTCTGGAAGTTTGAACCTTTGTCGACATGTCCCTTCTTTAGGTCATGTTTACCTGGACTTGCTGATTTGAGAGCCACTTCTGAACCTCCGCTGCTCGAGCCTTGAGATTCTGTCCTTCTCTGGTATTCGTCCATAATCTTCCCTGTCACGTACTCGATTGTGAGATCCTTCTCGTCACGGCCCTCGAGCGCAGTGACTAGTCCCGAGTACGATTCCGGAAGACTCACCAATAGAATAGCTACGACTTCCTCATCCTCGAGAGGCTTGCCCGATGCTCGGAGCAGTGCAATCACTGTCATGATGGCATCCACGTGGTCACTCATTGGTCCGCCTTTTGTACTGTATTCCGTAGAGTTTCCTTCTCAAATATAACCGGCTTCCGTACGTTGAACGTTCATACTTCTTTGTTAGCGCTTGCCACGCTTTGTACGCTTCTTCCGTATGTTGGATGTGCACTAACTGATTATCTTCGACAGTCAGAGTTATATATGCCATGGCCCTGTTGTTTTTCTTTTTCCACTCGGTGTCTTTCGGTGTGGGTGCCGGCTCACTCACCACTTCCCATAACTCATCTCGAACCAGTACTGCTTTAAGTTTTGTCTTCCAGGGTATGTAATTTAGACGCGTGCTTTAACTTCACTATTTATTCCGCCGTCAGACTGGGCCCATAACCTGTTGGAAATGAGACTTTATTTGTAAGAATGATATTTGTAAAAGGGAAGTTAACATTTGGTCTTAAGTTAAATCTTGAATTAAATTGCGTTGACGACAGGTTCAGCGGCGAAAGGAGAGAGAGAAAGTCATCGGTGCCACTGTTTATATATGCCCTGCTTGTTGACCTAAGCGCCACCTATCCGGCGCTTGAACTACTAAGGTTGTTACCAGAACACTCTGTAAGCGTTCCCTTTCCAACAAGTGTACTAGACGATGAACGTACTAGATTCTCCCCGCTGCATTTAGTTGCGAATCCGCAACACATTGAATTAAATAAAGAAAAGAATAACGTGTAGAAGACATGATACATTCAAAACAATGCGTTTTTATTAGACAAGTCCTGTGGGAATTCCATCTTGTAACAAGGAACAGCGGTGGTGCAACAGTTCTCTTCCGAATCGAGAGAAAAGGATCTTCTGTTTCTGGGAATGCAGTGTACCAGGGGCACAGAACGGAAAGGGTACTCCACCAATAGGTAATCGCTTTAAATTATTACATTTGTTAATCTGCTGGTGCGACTGGTTATCTCGGCTGTTATTCTCTACTCATTATCTTAACATTTTATGGTCGGTTTTTTGGTTGGCCTTCACTGTGAAACATTTTTTGATGCTTTGAGTCGGATCCCATTGGATTCTCTCGGACGTGTCTCAATCATCTCTCGCTACGCTACATTAAGAAAACGCTTTTCCCCATTTACATTTTTAATTCAAAGTTGAAAACGTGAGCAACACTAGGAAACATGGCAAATGTAATTACAATACTATCCTCGAATATCATCGATGTATATGAGGTTAAAAGATATTTCCAAATGTTGTCCATAACTTTTGTAATGTGCTGTTGATTACTTTTTGTAATGTTGATGGCGTGTTCCGCGGTGCAAGCTGCATTCTGGCGTACTTTGTGTTGTCTCTAACAACAACTCGATACAACTCCAAAAGTTGAAATCCACTTGCTACATCTAGTGTGAAAAAGGAGACACATTTGACTGTGTTGTCAAAAATCTCATATTGGAGATTGTTTTTTTACATTTATTGTTTGATAGCCAATGATTACATTCCATTTTTTTCTACCGCTGACGCCCGACTTTCTAGGCCTACCATCAATTCACGAAATTCCAGGCCGAGTACAGGTAGTGAATGGATTTGAACATCCTGTTTGCATAGATACGGGTACATATTGAATTTTATATAAATGGGTAAGTCACCATTGATATTTATTTGGTATTCTGTCTCTGTAAATTCTTGTGTTTTTATTAGTTGACATGTTCAGTTTTTAGAAAAATGTCCTATAATATTGGATTGGAATTCTATGTTTTCACTATGAAACAGAGTTCGGTACGAGTTTGCTTCAACATTCTGTGCAGCTCCATTCCTGCATTTATTGGGAATTTTAGTGAAGCATATTGGTTTTCTATATCATTACCTCGTAGATGATTTACGAAAAAAGAGTTCGGTAGGTTTGAGATAAACGCCGTCCTGTTCCGTGTTCTATTGGTGAATTTTTCAACTACCTACGAATTGACAGTCATTCAGATAGAACAACTTTAGCTATTTTACAACAATGTATAGGAAAAAGTATGTTTGTCGAAGTTAAAACGCAATCAGAATAATTGTTGAAGTGAGTTCCACACTCTGCAGGCGACAGGAACAATGGGTTTTTTGAGTGTTTTTACATTGATGTTATATTGAAAAGGATGTTCTATTCAAAAGGCTGTTAATTATTCATACACTCTGGAAACGAGAGGAGTAATGGATTTTTCCAGTGTTTTTAGATTGATCATATATCGGAAAGGATGTTCTACTCAAAAGGCTGTTAATTATTCACAAAATAAATCATTCGGAAGCCTGAGAGTCTGACAGGAGTGTAGTGAATGATTGTTTTGAAAAAATCCTATTTTTTCAATATTAGAAGCGCCATCTCTAGTCTATGTCTGTTACTTCTCGTACAATCCCCACAGCTTGTATAAGCTTGCGAGTATTGGACAGTTAGGAGGAATTTTTGGTAGAGGTGATGAGATTTAACAAAAGCCTCAGGGCTGGCTAAATAAGGCTAAGACCGGTTCCCGGTTGTAGTGCCGATGATGAGATTTAAGCTGAAAGGGCTTGTATTAGACTTGGCACTTCACAGTACATGTGAGATAGGATCGAACTGAAGAGATGTGGTGCGCAGGTAGTTTTTAAGATAATTTTAGTTTGTCAATTAGCAATAATAAATGGGAATTTCGACCCCACCAAGATCAAATTGATAATGAATTTTCATTTTATTGTTGAAAAATGTTGTAAAGTAATTACCTATGCATCCTATTTAGGGGTTGGAGACATGTCTAATCAATAACAAATAAATACTAGTATTGTACAATCATAGAAATATGAAACACAATGAACTTGATACTTTGTTTTTGGTATTCCAATTCCCTTACAAGACATTGGGCATCTAGAAAACTCACCCACATCGATGAGATATTCTTTATTTAAAAATTGCAAGTAGTTTTCCAATCGCAACGACCTCAACCGTTTATTAAGTCGGTGTTTAATCAAACGTAATTTCCCTTTTAGAATTTTCAAAAAGAAGTGTTTCGTACGAAATGTCTATTATGTTTACTCAAATAATTTCTTTGTAGCATTCTGTCAAAAAGGATTTCGAAGTATCTTCTTCTGTTTCGGTTGACAGGTTTGCATGTGAAGCTCCTAAACCCATGTCTCATCACCAGTTATAATGAGTTTTATGAATGTGGGGTCGGAATTGACTCCTTATAATATGCGTTCAGGGAACTATACACCATTGAGTTTTTAAAGAAAATTATGATCTTTCGGAACTAGTCAATCGACACCGCTTTTCATATAGCCAATCGTGTGCACTGGTACGAATTGATTCGTGAGACGCATAAAGTTCACTTCCTTTCCTTCGCTTTAAATGATGTTAACTTTAGTTGAAGATCTTAATGGCTGATCGGAGCGAAAGAAATCGTCCACCACACCTCCCTCGCTTCTGGATTCACTATATCATTCGTATGCACGTGATTTGGACAAAGTCGATTCACCGTAAGTCCTTGTAACATTTTCAGGGACTCGGCACATAAAATTCCATTTGCAATACAAAATTTGAGACAAAATCCATATTCGGTGGCGGTTGGCGTCGTACCAGGTTCCGTTTTACATCATCTTGTTGTCAACCTTGTAAAGTTCGCACCACTTGTTCAATTGATTATGAAGTAAGATTCCAACCAGTGACGCGGTTATTCGTTGACCATCGGTGCGGCCCTATCGTTCTCATCAACGCACACCGACGAGTCTGGAATTCCCAAATAAACTTTCTGTCGACGGACACCCCAATGGGGAATTTCTGGGATGCAACCATCAAACACTCCAAGCTAACAATTAAGATCAGGAGTTCGAGAGAAAAGATCATTGTTACGAAGTAACCCCTACCGCATTTGTCCCACTAAGACCCTAGTAAAAAAATAGACAACTATGCATAAAATAAAAACATAATATATTCATTCACATTTTTGCATTATACATATATAAAATCTATATATTACTATATACTATTTATTGGTGTATAGGAACCCGGGAGTACATGACCACACTGACTCGGCTGCGCCATCGCTCCCTGTCCGGTGCACTCTCCTTCCACGCTTGACCATCTGATCCGATCTTCTCAAGGTGAAACCTTACATTGTCCTCCCATCTCCGTCGCGGCCGTCCTACCGGTGTCTTTCCCGTTAGTCTTCCGTCAAGAATTCTACGCACAGTCCTATCATTGCCACATGGCCGACCCATCTTAATCTTCACGACCTGATTACTCTTACTATTGTAGGTCTACGGTATGGCTCTTCCAGTTCGTGATTGTGGAGTTTCCCCCCATTGTCCTGCCTCCTCGTCATATTTACCGCCAAAGATACCCCTTAAAACTTTATACTCGAATACACGGAATTTGTTTTCTTCCCGTTTTGTGAAAGCCCATGTTTCGCATCCGTATGGAACATCGGCAAGATTATGGTTCTATAAAGACGGACTTTTATGTTACGTGATAGCAGTTTGAACTTCAGCAGTTAGAATGCAGTCTTTTGTTAATTTCCTTCGACATTTCATTATTAGCCATCAGTATTGTTCCCAGATATTTAAATTCTTTAACTTTTTCAAATATCTTGCACCTGACATTTGTGTGTCCCCCGAGGTCCACCTGCTCGCGCTGTACTCATATATTCTGTTTTGTCTTCACTAATTTTTAGGCCCATCTCTTTTGCCGCTTGCATGATGATTTCACTGTTTTTTACTTACAGTTTCTAGATTATCGCCCAAAACGGCGATGTCATCTGCATATGTGAGCGCTTGTATGGCCACATTCAGGGATGATCCGGCCATATTGCTGTCTTGTACTTTTCCGATGACATACTCGAGCACAAGGTTAAAAAGGCATGGTGACGGGCCATCCCCCTGTTTTAGTCCGTCCCGGATTTCAAGTGGTGCTGAGAGGTGGGTTTCTATTCTTACTCGCCCTTTATTTTTGTTCATCCAGATTTGAATGAGGGCGGTATATTTTTTCGGGACTCCCAGCTCAACCACAATATGGTAAAGTTTATGCCTTGCGACTGAGTCGTAGGCTTTTTTGAAGTCAACGAAAAGTTGGTGAACCGCCTCCGTACTCCCACTTTTTTCAAGCAATTGCCTTACTGTGAATATTTGGCCGCTCGTTGACCGGTTCCTATGGAATCCGCACTGGTAGTCTCCCAATATTTCTTCTCCGTATGGTGTGATTTCCGCCAGTATGAGATATTTGAGTATTATAGATTTTAATATTGATAGTGTTCCTCGAAGAGGTCAGAAAACCTGGACAATTACTTACTTTCCAAAAAGGGTGACAAATCGTCCCTCTCTACTTACCGACCCATAGCACTAACTTATATTATCTCGAAGGTAATGGAATCACTTATCAGTCGTTAACTTTCGAAATATCTGGAATCAAATGACCTCCTCAATGACCGTCAGTATGGCTTTCGTAGCAACGGGTCTGTAGCGTTTCTAACAGATGCACACACAATACACAAGCAAATAGTGAAGAACACCGAACGAAAATCAAATAAGAAAATGCATCAGAGGCGTATACCATAGCGATAACATAACAAATCCACATCAGTCGAATGTACTTGAGTTTAGAAATCGAATTCGTAAACACGGCCAGTAGCCTGATGGGTTGTGCTTTGGTTCAATTTTTGGTGATTCTAACGGTCATAGCGTCAGTTCGAATCACACGTTCTTCACTATCATTCCAAACGCTATAATTGGTGACTACGACGTGATCTGTACACACAGCACACACTTTCTCATAGTAAACAGAACTTCACGACACGATCACGACTTCCGCATAGAGCACCAGGCACACTCGCCTGCTCCGACGTTCTCTCGTTCGCTCCGTCGTTCGCACACGAAGCTGGTCGTAACAAAGTTACTGAGGAGGGAGTAGTGTAGCGTTTCTAACAGATGCACACACAATACACAAGCAATAGTGAAGAACACCGAACGAAAATCGAATAAGACAATACATCAGAGCCGTATACCATAGCGATAACATAAGAAATCGACATCAGTCGAATGTACTTGAGTTTAGAAAACGAATTCGTAAACACGGCCAGTAGCCTGATGAGTTGCGCTTTGGTTCAATTTTTGGTGATTTTAACTGTCATAGCGTCAGTTCGAATCTCACGTTCTTCACGATCATCCCAAACGCTATAGGCCCACAAGAGATTTGATGGCGTACCTTACAGAAAAGTGGACTCATTCTATCTACTATTTCGGTGAAGGCAAGGTATTTGCACTTGATATTTCCAAAGTCTTTGACAGGGTTTGGCACCCAGTCCTTTTATCAAAATTATATTCACATGGAGTGGACAATTCCCTGATCCAATGGATAAGAGGTTATCTTTCTGGCCGTTCAATTCAAGTGGTTCTTGACGGTGTCAAATCAGCCTCCCATCAAATTAATGCAGGTGTTCCCCAAGGTTCTGTATTCTCACCCACTCTGTTCTTTTATGGGGATGCGTCGCTAAAACGTGTGCGGGGGAGTTAGTCTATTACCCTACTGAGAAATCGACTCATGGTGGACATCTATTTTATATCCAATATTGTTATGCGGCGTTTCCCTTCTCTATATGTAGTTTTAGTTTTGTATTATTATCGTCTATTCAGTTTTATTTTAATACCTAATAATGTTTCGTTTGGTTCTAAAATTCTTGTTGTAGCGATCCTAAATCGCCACTCCCATCCAAATCCCCAACATTACCCATAATCATAATCCAAATCCTCAACTTCCCATTAACCTACATCCAAATTCCATATTGAGTCACATGAGCAACGAATTAAACCAAAAGTTAATGGTGTTTCCAACCTCAACGTGAAGGTTACTCACCAAAATTACTCAAATTACAGTTACTCACCAAACTGTCAGCCATTTTGGACGCGCGGTATTTATTTGACAGTCGTTTGAGTGAGTCGGTGTGAGTGTTGTTGTGAAAATGGACAAAATTGAGTATCGAGCTGTCATTAAATTTTTGTTCTTGAAAGGCAATACGCCTACGTAAATCAAAGATGAGTTGGACTGTGTGTATGCGGACTCTGCACCATCATTTACCATAGTGAATTTTTGGGCAGCTGAATTTAAACGTGGCCGTGAGAGCTTGGGAGATGATGAATGTTCGGGACGTCCAAAAACTGCAACAACTGACGATAACATCGCTAAAGTTCACTAAATGGTGCGAAACGACCGCCGAATTAAAGTGAGAGATAGCAGAGGCTATGAAAATGTCCAAAGAACGAGTTTGTCGCATATTAAATCAAGATTTAGGCATGAGAAAACTGTACGCGCGTTTGCTCACGTTAGACCAAAAACGTATTCGAATAAATCCGAGCTTTGGCGACGATTCATTACTGCTTGGATACACCATTATAGGCTTGAAACAAAAATACAGTCAAAAAAGTGGACTGCAAAGGGGGATTCGGCTCGCAAATAAGTTTTTTTTTCTGCTGGGAAAGCGGATAGACATGGAGTTATCTTAACCCTTATGTCAATGATCGCGTACCCGGGTACCCATTACGTCGCAATTTCACGATTGCTCGGCCTAGTAGACGAATTTCGGTCCCATGTCTTAGATCATCTCCATTCAAACGTTTCTGAATGATAATTACGAAATTTCAATGAAAAAAAATTTTTTTTTACTTTCAAATTGACATTTAAAAAAATTGTATTCTGTATTCCACGACCGGGTACCCGGGTACCCCAGGCTTATACAATAGGGACTTGACAACTTTTAATTTAAGTTGTGAACGCACCCTTTCACTAATCATCGAACTGTCACTGTCAGCTTATTCAGTAAACTCAACATTTTCATCGTGGTTAAGTACACGAACGAACAACGTCTGCAAATTATAAAAATTTGCTACCAAAAAAAAGTTGTCTAGTCCCTATTGGAAAATCCTATACCTCTTGCTCGCTCATGGCTGCACTGACTACAAAGTCGAGCGCGACCGCTGGCTGAGCCGGTTCCACTACTGGGTGGCCAAGGTACTAGCCGGTACGACTACATAAACCAAACGATATCCCCGCACAAGATTATCTAGCTCGCAACTTGTTGCTAAACAAATATCTAAAATTAGCGTTCACATTTGATTCACCCTCATATAAAAGGTAATAAACAAAATGTTGTATTCCGATTGTGTTCACCCCTAGTCAGACGATGGAAAAATGCCTGGAATTTAAGATTTCATTATATCATCTATTTATAGACTTTAAGGTCGCCTGCCAGTGCATAGCCAGGTTAGAGCTATATGATGCCATGAGAGAGTTCGGCATTCCAAACAAATTGATACGACTTTGTAGGTTGGCCATGACCAACGTAACTAGTCGAGTAGAAATAGCGGGATTGCTGTCGAAACCAATAAACATCTTTAATGGACTCCGACAAGGGGACGGTCTGGCCTGCCTCCTCTTCAACCTGGCGTTGGAGAAAGCAATCCGCGAGTCTGGCGTTACAACTAGAGGGACTATTGTCAACAAGTTCAGCCAGATACTTGCCTACGCAGATGACATTGCAAAAAGCATTGAGAATGATGCAAAATTGAATGTTAAATAGTTAATTAATAATTAATTATTGATAATTAACTATTTAAATAACTAATAATTAATGAAAAACAATAAAAATGCATTTAAATTAACAAACAAATTTATTCAGAAGGACTTCTGTGACATGCATTACATTCAACCAACGTAGTTGCGTGTTCGTCGCAAACCGGCATTTCACATTGCCGACACGCCTTTCTTGTTTTCTAAAAACAAAAATACAACAACAAAATTATTTAATATTATTAAATACATTAACAATATTAATTTTAATATTATTACCTGTTGAATTGAGCACGTGTCAACAAAGTCGTCATTTTGAAGATGCTCAGATGCACAAAGGACGCTGACTGAACCACGCTTTCTCTAATGCCGGATTCGAATGGTTTCACCAAAAACTCGCAAGTTATAAATAGAAACTTGACCGTACAAGTTATTCGTCAACCGAATACTCGAGATCCCTCTAGCAGGTATAACCGATGCGAATTTATAATTTAAAAAAAAATCCATTCCTAAAATCACCTTTTCTGTTTGTAGAAATTGAACGTACTCATTTCAGGTTTGGCTAATTTAACGATGTTTCTTAGTTAAATTATAATTGATTTTTTGGGGTTTTAATCGTAACTATTGGGAACAATCCGTGTTTGGTACAACCAACTGGCTATATAACCACCAAATTTAAATTTAACTATATTCAAAATAAATAATAATAGAATAAAAAAAAATAGTTTCTGACTAAATGTGTTTTCATCGTTTTTTTTTTTTTTTTCAGATCCCCAAACAGAGGTAAGAAGTAGCAACATTTTTAAGTATCATCGAAGTGAAGGGTGAATCAACAAATAGTAACTTATTAATATTTTCTATTACTTCATCATATATCATTGCAATCATGGATTTGTTATCATATTCACATACTGCGGAAAAATAAGCAAATAGGCATATTTTTCATTACCCAATAAAGGGATCAATCGAGATTCTATAAAATAGGTTTAATGCTATTACTAATAAAGTATAAACATATTTTTTTTAACTGCATTAAAAAGTGCCCCTGCGAAGGATTTCTTCGTCGGCTCCTGCCGCGGTTTGTAACTTGAAACAAAAAAACCAAAGCTTTTCGATTCTATATGACAACAGCAAAAGAAGTACGTAGACTATTTTGATATGATTATTTTTGGTGTAATATTGTACTTTTATTAAACAATCAATCATTTTATTATATTAACAGCTCCTCAATAGTATACTGGTTAGTATACCCGCCTGGCACGCGGGAGACCGGGGTTCGATTCCTCGTCGGGGAGCCTCTGGCGCAAGACTAATGACCTTGCCCGAAAAAAAAAACAAATCATTATGGAAAATTTAACAAGCCTCAGGACTTGCTAAATAAGGCCAAGACCGGTTCTAGGTTGTAGTGCCGATGATGATGATGATGATGATGATTATATTAACTATTATTTGAATATCATAAGATTTACACACGAAAACAAAACATGAGTAACGCTACACAGTGCCCCTTACAGTCATTCAAGTTAATTCTTAACATTCTAGACTCGTCGCTGTTAGGTCTTTCTCCTGCTCCTAAAATGTAGTGATCAGAAAAGCGGTAGGGGGATATCTAACAAATGTTGGGGTATAATTGAATATTCGGACATTTAGACATTTTTGCTGCCTATGATCTTTCGATATATCATTTTTAAGATTCTAAGCCATCTTTCAAGCAAACAAATTTGTTTCCATTCCTTGAAAATTTTAGAATAGTTTATGGCCGTAATATGAATTGTCTGATTTGGGACAAATGTGCACTGATTAGTTTTAGAATTTGCTGCCATTTTAAACGTAAATGGCTCTCTTGTAGAAGCCGTGATCCCCATAGAAAAACGCGAATAAGCATTTTTACGATCTTTTATTGATACCTAATCACTAAGAGAGTTTTGCAATCATACAAAGAGGTAGTCAAAAGAAGCGTTACGTGGAATATGGACCATCTCTAGGATTTGATTTCAATACTCTGTATACGGATGGTTTTTTTCGAATCTCTTCTGGAGCTGTACTATTTACCACGGTTCTGTGTGATTAGTGACATCCTCCCTATGAACTTATGTTACGATCACTTCGTATGAAGCGACAGATCAAGCGACACCCAGAAGTGACTTAAAACCGTGGTATGCTAAGAGAGAGTTTTTCTTGCGTACAGATTACGTTGGCGACATCAGATTAGATGAATTCGATTATTGTCGATTATTGTCAACAGAGGCTTCGTGTGGGTATTAAAAAAAAGATGTTAATTTACAAGTCTCTCTAAAAGTATTCCATGAACTAAATACAATTTTAAACTCGTGCTGTTGTATGACCACGGTAGCATTTACTATCGTTCTTATATCAACTCACTGTGTCCTTGGAAGTTAACTAATAAATAATTTTGGTTTTTGCATTTCGGCGTACAATGACTTTCGTAATTTTGTATATAGTGACAATAATCAATTTATATATATATATAGTATATACATGTATATATATATATATATATATATATATACATATATATATATATATATATATATATATATATATATATATATATATACATATATATATATATATATATATATATATATATATATATATATCATCATCACCATCATCGGCACTACAACCGGAAGTTGGTCTTGGCCTTATTTAGCAAGTCCTGAGGCTTGTTAAATTTTCCATAATGATATGTTTTTTCCGGGCAAGGTCATTAGTCTTGCGCCAGAGGCTCCCCGACGGGGAATCGAACCCCGGTCTCCCGCGTGACAGGCGGGTATACTAACCACTATACTATCGAGGAGCCCATATATATATATATATATATATATATATATAAATAAATATAAAAATATATATATAAATATATGTATATATATATATATATATAAATAAATATAAAAAAATTATATATAAATATATGTATATATATATATATATATATATATATATATATATATATATATATATATATATATATATATATATATATAGAATATAAAAGTTGAAAGCAAAGAGATTAAAGTAAATATAAATAACAAAAAAGAACTATAATAACTATATACCATATATGAGGGAAGGGAAGGGGGGCGTCGCGTCTAAAGGTATACTATATTTGGGGACATATAGTCTTTTCTTCATCATAAATTCACCACCTGTTGGGATGGGATCTGTTATGGTTATATTAATAATTGATATTTTAAGATAAAAGATAACAGATATGTTAAACTTACGCGATGAGTACCGTCGAACCGCTTCTCGGTCAACGCTGCAGCTTTCCCCGTCGCAGGCGGTGCAGGCTTCTTGATCCTCCTGTTTATTATCTCTCGCGGAGGGTGACCATTCTTGGTATAGGTTTTTAACTTTCTTCACACAACCGGAATTGATATTGATTCGCGATCAAGGGTTTTAATTTTCTGAAAACTTTTCTCAAGTTTTCTGTCTTCTTATATTTTCTCGTCAAATTTTTAATTTTTTTTCATTGCCAAGCTACACAAATTTACTACTTGGCGCTATTATATAAATTTATAGAGGTAGAGGGGGGAGATTTGGGGACTTTGGGTGAGGGTTCGGGTGTGGGACCCGTAACAGATCGGTCTTTTATTGATGTATCTCTTTTACTGATGATAACCATACTAAAATGTAGTCGGCGCGGAACATTAGTGATATCACTATCACGGTGAATTCTTTTATCGCAGGCACCACATAAAACGTGGTTAATAATAGGAACTCCAAGCTTGTCTTGGATAAGGCATTTTTTTTTCAAGAAGGGCGACACTTCGGGGAGAATTAACCCATTCTGGAGAGTACTCTCTCGGTACATAGCATTGGTATAGAATAATCCCGAAATTAAATTATTTTCGCTCCATATTTCCCATGAAATGTGACCTCGGATAACTTTAATAATGAGATTGTCTAGTTTGTTTAGTCCTGATTCGTTGTACAGACTTTATTGGGGTGGAATTTTCCATGTTGTAATTCCCAGCCTATTGAAGTATACGAGCTCGCTCTTAATACTATCGACCACATAGTCGAGCTGAGTTATTTGCGAGGACGACATCATCGTGTTTGGAGATTTTAATCTTCCAGAACTCAATTGGGCTTTATCTGACGATCAATCACACTTCACCTCTCACCCCACCTCGATCAAGGAATGTCTCTTCATTGGTCGACTGGATGATTCTTGCTCTCTTCTCTGATAAGGGGGTATTCTGGTCTAGACGCACGCATTTAACGCAATTTTTGAAGTGCTGTAAAAAAAAAAAACAATCAATATTTTTACTATTCATTTTTTTATTGGATGTTTATTAATATTTCAAGAATACAGTTAAAAAAAATTGAAAGTAAAAAAAATCAAAATTCAAAAAGTTAGCAGCTGATGAAGTGGGGGATCTCAAAAAGTTTGCACGCGACCATACCCACGATTCAACCCTCCTAGCAATCTGAAAAAAAAGATTATTAATTTACAGAAATGCCTCTATCGTTGGAACTTAAAACAGTTTTTTTTAACAAAATGGCGACTGCTTGAAAAAAAAATTATTTTTGCAGGTTAAGGAGGGTTAAGCTGTGAAAACATGAAAAAAAAGGTTTTTTTGTCAGCAACATTCAAAATCTCTTGGGTAGGCAGCTAGACTTCACTACAGATCCTGTCAATACACCAGTCTCACCCAGCCCCATCGTCCTTACATCTATAAACTACCATCACCGCTCTCTTATTTGACTTTATTTCGAGTCCAGTCGCCATCGTCGGCCCCCCCCCCCCCCCCCCTGCAATCACTACTCAATTTCCCTGTTCGTTCTCTACTCTTGGAAAAAACACATCAACCTTTTCGCCTACATGGTACAATTACAAGCTTCGTTCCCTGCGTAACAAAGGAATAAGTTACGGGTCACCTTCTCACGGTATCGAAGTATTCCCGACTACTCCAACTCCCTTGGCTGTTACCTGTAATTTACCTAACTCTACAACGCCCTTTATCGCAACTATCTTACCAAAACTCAGATCAATCTGAAAAATAACCCCAAAACCTCCTTTTGGTTCCTCAATCATAAACGTAAATCCGATGGTTACCTCACGTCGCTTCTGTTAAACTCATACCTCATCTGATCCTGTTACTATTGCTTCGCCACTCACCTCAATCAGTCATTCCCTAATGACTTCTTTGTACCTGACCCGTTATACTTCAACTACCTACCTAACTTTTCTCTTGGGTCTCTTCTCCACATTTCCTTCGATCCGCCCGTAATTAAATCTAAGGTACTGCAACTCAAAGACGAGTTTACACCGGGCCCTGATGGTATGCCTGCAATTCTCCTCAAGAAATGCTCATCCATTCTCTCTACTCCTCTCTCACTGATTTTCAATCTCTCACTCCCTCAAGGCGTATTCCTCCACATTTGGAAAACATAATTTATCACCCCGATCCTCAAGAAGGTTCCCAAAAATGATGTTGGGAACTACCGCCACATCGCCAAACTGCCCCATTTAACCAAGATTCTCGAAAGCATTCTTTACTCTCCCCCCCCCCCCCCCTCTCTCTCTCTCTCTCCCTCCTCTTAGTTTTCGTTGCAAATCTTTTATTTCACCAAGGCAACATGGTTTTTTGAAAGGCCGATAAACTACAACCAACTTTGTTGAGTTCACTTCCTTTGCTATAGAGCATAATAACGAGATCGACTGACTTCAGTAAAGCATTCGACAAAATCTCCCACAATCTAATCCTCTTCAAATTATTCTCCCTCGGCTTCGAACCTAGATTGCTGAAATGGATTTCTTTTTATCTAAAGGATCGACTTTATTCCGTGCGGTTCAGATCCATGATATCCAACCCCTCCCCTGTCACCTCTGGGGTCTCTCAAGGTGGCCCCCTGGGCCCTTTCCTATTTGTACTTCCCACTAATGACATTGATAAGGTCAGTAAGAATTCCAGCTTGTCCCCATACGCTGATGACACCAAGGAATATAATATCATCGGATCACCACTTGATTCTGCACTGCTGCAATCAGACCATGACGACTTCTCCACTTGGTGTGACAAAAAATGCTTGGTACTTAACATCGCCAAATGCCAATCTATAACCTTTTCCCGTAAGGCTGTTCACTCACGTCCCTATTCCTTTCATAACTAACCCCTGACCATTGTCCTATCTATTCTAGATCTATCTGTGGGATCCTTTGCGACAGGGAGCTTAACTTCCCCTCTCACATTGATAGGACTGTCTGGAAAGCCAACTCTGCCCTCGGATTCGTGAAACGATGGCATAAGGATTTTTCCGACCCCTACGTAATTCGATTCTTTTACCTTACCTTCGTCCGCCCATTGCTTTAATAAGCTAGCCAGGTGTCGTCTCCTTATCACAAGATCCATATCTTAAGAATCGAAAGTATTCAACGTTGCTTCCTTCAGTTCGTTTTTCAAGGGCTAGAATGGGAAAACCCCTTAATCCTGCCCCCGTACATTAACCACCTCAAATTAATCAACATCAGAACCCTTGAGGAGCGCAGGGTCCTGGCTGACATAATATTCATTTATCGGGTCCTCTCTGACTCGGACGACTGCGCCTACCTCCTTAACTTAATTCCTCTGAACACAAGCCCTCGAAATACACGTGATCCCTGCCTTCTTTGGATTCCCCCCGACCTTGGCTCGTATGGTCTCAACGAACCCCTTTTGGAGATGCTGGGAAATGTCAACTCCAATTCCATTTTGTTCAACTTCGACCTCTCTACCCACACTCTCAAGCCTCCTAAACCATTCTCACCACCAGTCTTAAGCGGCGCTTCTATACTTTACTGTAACCTGCCCCACCCCTCGCACCTAGTCCTGCCTTCTTAATTTGTCCTGGTTACCTTGGGTTAAGCCTAGTTTAAGATAGTTCTTAACCTCTTTAGTTTGTAAGTTATATATACTTTAGTTGTAGGTAATTATGTTGCTTGAATTAAGCCAATAAATGGAATGGTTGCCCCACAATACTTAAAACTTAAACTTCTCGAGTTCTGTACATTCCGAAGCAGGAGGGCAAACAGTGGCTCTCCAACCCCCTAAACTTCTCCATGTACAATGGGGATATGATATACGATACCGATAGTGTTTTTGCATGTAGGGGAAGATTATTACTTTCTACAATGGACACTTTTTTCAATTTGATTTTGTATCCCTCGATGCCGTGGACAGGAGCATTGTCAAAAGGATAGTCTCTATTTTATGGAAATTGATCTTTAATTTTTAGTCGTCAGAAAAACGTTTGATTCTATTGAAGTTATCTTGCAGAACTTGTCAAAGGCATATTTAAAATGTAGACTTTTAGCACCTGGAACTTGTATACATCTCTGCTGTAAACGACTTTGTATTGTATACCTGTTTCTAACTAAGACAGAGCGACTCCACCCCCTTGAGTGAAGTTTGGACGATCTTATCTAATAACTTTATAATTTTTGTAGCCCAATTTATGCCTTTGGTTTAGTGTAGTTTCGCTACCCAAAAGCACATCTAGGCGTTCAGATTCCAGTAGATTGCTCAAATTATCTCCTCTTTCCATGAGGATTAGTGAATTGACATTTACGGTGTTACATGCATACACACCATTCCGTTGTTCATGCATGCATACCCATGCTCTAATTGCTATACGCAACTCTAAAAATTCTCATAAACAACAACCTGAAACAACACCTGATAGCATATGCTCTATACCCCACCACCTTCAATGTAATAATACTATTTCATCCATACATATCCATGCTCTAATATTGTATGTTTTTTTGGTATACCCACATCAAAAACTGTTATCACCTTGAAATCATGAAATTCCCACCATCTTGGGCTAGCCTATGCTATCACCGTATGCCACTTTTCTATTCCCGTACTAAATTGTACTTCTCCAATTCCCATGTTCCATGTTCACATCACCTTGAATTGGTTGACACCTGGATCTGTTGGCCGAAGTTTTCTCATGGCCTTGGGGTAAGCTGCAGCCGGAGTAGGCGTCAATATTGCAACGTTGCAATTCCCATCATCGTTGGGATGGCCTGCGCCTGGGCTGGCATCGGGTAGCGGTCTCAAGGTGAACGATGCGACCGCGGGAAAGAGAATAGAGTTGAGTTGGTTTTGGCACTATAAAAGTGTTTGCATACAAATAAAGATTCATTATTAATTGAACCATTAGTCTGTTGGCAAAATATAAATACAAAAAGCAACGAAAAAAGCAAGATACCGCATCCGCGGCCCAAGTAAACAAGTTGTGTTTTCTTTCAATTTTCGAGGTGCATCCGACTGGACGAGCAGGACTCTCACGTTGGCCGGCCAGCATCCCCAGAACAGTTCACTTACGGGCTTAGGAGCCGGAAGCCACTCACGGGCTTAACAACCGGAAACCACCACACACGGGCTCAATCAGCCGGAAGCCACCAATCATCGGCTTAACCCAATCGGAAGTCCCCACCAGTAAAAGTTATAAATATTATATATAACAACAGCAATTATTTTAAGGGTTAACTCAGCCGAAGTGAACATTGTGTCTAGGTTGTGGCGTTATTTGGAAACAGTCTCGAATAGATATTCTGCCAATTTTTTTTTTTTTTTTAACCCGGAATACTGTGCTTGCATAGCAAATTGCTGTTATTGCTGTTTGTGCCCCTGGAGCCGACATGTTCATGTTTTTACGTGGTTGTTCCGCGATTGGTGCACTCCTTACACTACCTGTCATTTGAGCGTATGACACACTAGGTGCTTCGAAGTTATTGTAAGAACGAGTTTGCATTCGTTTCTCTTCTTCAAGCTGGTGCTTTCTGGCTTCCAATTTTACCTTCAGCTGTTGATATTTAGCACAACCTCTAAAGTTAGCAGGGTGACCTGTGGGTGTACAGAGGACGCAGGATAACTTGTTCTTATCCGGGAGCTGTTACATGCTCAATGTACAGTCTCCAAAGATATGCTTATTTTGACATTTGACGTATCGAAAATGCATATTGCAGTTCGACGCAACATGACCAAAGCGTTGACAGCGCGTACATTGCAATACGCGGTCGGACTTCTTTACTTTCTCCCAACGTATTGTTTGGTGACTAATACATTTAATATGCCTTAGAGACACAATGAAGAAAGGCAACTTACGGATGCTGTTGGCGACGTAACATACGAAGTCGAGGACGGAGCAGGACACGACTGCCGACTGGCGGACTGAGGATCGGCAATTTATACCAGTCACTCTCTTTGTTCCTGTGACAGCATTCGAACGAGGGATCGGGGACAAAAGAGTGAGTAGAAGCAGCAGCAGTTCGGGTGTACAACCAGTACGACGCAAGTACCGGGCAAGATCACAATGCCCGTCATCCACAGCAGAGTCCGGCCTGGAGGTGCACAAGATAAGGAGATCGTGTAACAAAATAATAATTAAACAAATAAATACTTATCGATATAAATACATAATCAGACAATATAATACGTTTGTTCTTCAAAATAAAATAACACGAAATACAGTCCACTCATTGGAAGGCGATCCGTGTTCGTGACATACCGAGACGCCGCCTTGCAGTAACAAATCCGATTTTTAGAATCTGCGGCGTAAAACGATTTCACATCTGTAAATTGTAAGCTATCGTTTTCGAAGCTTTTTAGTTCTTCAATCAGCTCTTTGTAGTGCTCTGAAAAGCCTACCATCTCCTTCCCCCAAATCCCGACTTATATCCACAAATCCATTACCCCGATCCAACAAAATTCGCGATAAACGAATCAAATGATCATTCAACGCCCTTGTACCCAATTCCTCAAAACCCTTAACACTAATTCAAACGCCCATTCTGCCGACAAAACAAAATTCCTGATAAACGAATCAAATATTCGTTTATCACACTTACATCCAATTCTCCATAATAATCAGACGAAACCAAACGCATGGCAAATTGAACCAGATGTTCAATTACCATACGTAAACAAAACCCGAATCCCGGTGTATATCTTCATACGCACTGCATTTCTGAGAATTCGAATTCTTATCTCAAAAACAAACACTAAATCGAATCAAAAACAGTATCTAAATCGAGATTTTGCTTTCAATTCGATCCTATCGCGATGCAAAATCTCGATTCCGTTTCATTTATATAGGGGATGCATCGTGATCTCGAGAGGGCAGAAGGAGGGCAGTAGCAGTGCAGTAGCGGGAATCAGTACAAAGAGTGGAATAGCAGGAATCAGTACAAAGAATCAGTAGCAGAGATCAGCAGCACAACATTTTGTGAAGGCAGAATAAAAAGCCAGTGTGGGGATACTTAAATAAACAGTAAATTCACGAAGTGTTCTTAGAGAATTGTTGCTTTGACGTAGGCGCCGAGAATTGTTTGCTTACATTTCGGCAATTGGTAAGTAGAGGTGTGGCACACCCACAAAAAACGTTTTTCCAGCTTTCCCGTTGCTGAGTAGTCACTTGCCCCCACGGAAGCCGCTGGCTGTTGCCCAGGAAATTTGCGGCGGTACTTCCACAACGATCGGTCGCTATTCTTCTCTCGGGTTTGAGGAAGCATGGGGGCGACCATAACGAGCCTTCTCAGGAGCAGTCTTAAGAGGATCCCTCGTCTTTTTAAAGACAAGAAGCCGCGCTGCCTGAGAGCAGGGCTATTATTACATCTTCGGGAGTAAAGGAAGGATAAACTCCTTTCACAGTCTTCTCCGCGTTAGGGGTGTACGTTTAGTATTCGCTTTACCCAATGCAGATTTAATTTTGCGATAACCTTCTAGTAATTTTTGCATTATTAATTCGCTTCGTTTTAGCATTTTTACAAGTCAACTCACCCAATTTTATTAGATCATTTGTCTCCATATAGCTGATGACAATAGGCGGTACATTCTCCTTTTTGCTGACTAGGTGCTGTTGATGCGGTTCCTGCTGTTTATGTGTTTCTTGCTATTGATGCGGTACTGTGGGGATTCTCTATACTACATGAAGAACCAACCCACTATTTCACCCCTATTTCAACCGCTAACAGCGCGTCATTTCAATCCCAATTCCTTCCGTCGGTTATTTCACGTGCAATAAGACAGATCCCTAAAAGAAGAATAATCTATCCAGTTAATGCACAATTGCATTTAGTCTGTTCTTGCCATACGGCAACACTATTGCATTAACCCATGAGATTTCCAGCGGAAATCTCAACGTCATATTGGTTAGCAATAACCATATCTGACCAAACGACGCGGTTGCATAATCGTGCAACGGCTGGGAAATTTCCAAATTCTTTGAGTTTGGTTCTGTGGCGGTTTCGCCAAACCCCACGGCCCACTTACCTAAAAAACCCCCCATATCCGCAACACAACTCCCGTTGTCCCCCGCCAATGCAATCGCATGGGCACCTGAAAATATTTCCTTTTCCAAGGACAATTAATGCATACAAATATTACCTAAAATTCCTAAAAAGATTTTTTCCTACATGGGCATTCACACATTACCAATGCATCTCTGCATTAGCGACCCAAAAACCGAATTTCCAATTAGTGTAGATTTTCACACTAGAGTTCGACACTTACGTCGCCATAGATACCATGTTCCATTGACACAGATGGTATATACAAACCGTCATTGTATAACCATCTAATCTGCCTTGCAATGACTTGCAACTATCGATACAGCTGCAAGCACCCTTCCCAGAATTGCCCCTTTGTTTGGATCTCCAAACAAGCATCGACTTCGCGCATAGCCGCCGGATTGAATTCAAAGCCTAAACAATGCAAATATAGAATCCGTTTCCCACAAGCGAATTGCCCGGCATATACAAATGCAAGCAAGGGATTTGTTTCGTCCACCAACCCATTAGCACTCTCCCAAAGTCTATTCGTATATTTACTGGCGCAAGACTAATGACCTTGCCCGGAAAAAACAAACCATTTTGGAAAATTTAACAAGCCTCAGGACTTGCTAAATGAGGCCAAGACCGGATCCCGGTTGTAGTGCCGATGATGATGATGATGATGACATATATTTACACAAGGGCATCACCTATCTAAGACTTTTATGATGCCCTCGTCTCATCTTTTCTTTTACCGCATTTCTTCGATGTATCGTCGTATATTTATTTAGACGCTATGCACTCCATAGACAACGATCTTTTCGATCCCTTTGTCCTTGCCGCCTGCCTGCTTTGTTTTTCCTTTGCCCTCGCGCATGAGTAAACAACACAGATCTGAACGATCTCACGCACACCACCATGATTTCCATTACGAGATCTGGTTGTCTGTTCTACCAAGAGAGACTTTACTTTTCTCTTGTGGTAGGAAATTCTTTTCCCTAGTGAAGTGGAATTGCAGCCAAAAATTCCCCTTGCTAAGCGAATCATCTCTGCACGAGATGAGTATCGCTGAGTCGTTTTCCATCCGCTGACCGCTACGGTCATGCCCCCCCCCCGCTCCCCGCCGGCTGCGGAGACGCATAAAAATACCCGGAGTCGTGTGGGTAATAGTTTTTAAAGTAATATTAAATATAAGTCCTAAGGAAATATGAGAATATTTTCTCGCTTGTTCTGTTACCAACCGTTTTAAATAAATAAACACATCAAAACAACATTTACTTTTAATCAGTGCGTTTTACTTCCTTTTCTTGGTGATCGTGTTTGTGTGTTTTATTCGGAGGTACTGTGGGACACTTAGAGGAAGTAGTGGGTGGATGGTAGAATCAGCGTCCATGCCGACGCACAGACTATCCTACCCCACAGTTCTCACGATAATATTTCCCTAGCCAATGTAGCGTCATTTCGACTTCCCCCAGACATTCTTTTCGCTGGGGATCAATGATCTCTTTTTGCAGGTGAATTGCACAAACCATTTTCCTCTCCACCACATTTTCTTCTTCGCATAGCTCAATGCACTATGAGATCACCACAGTCACCGAATTAGGTCAGTGGGCCATCCTCAGACGCTGCATTGGTACAGGCACACAAGCCAACCCACCCCGAGATCATGGCACTTTACGTTCTGATTCTCTCATTCTCTCTTGTCCGTCGACTATCAAATTAACCGAAGGGTTATTCACCTCGATAGGCGGGGAACGTGAGAGAGCACAGGTGTAAGAATGATGTTGATTGGTTGCTTGAGGCGCACAATCCAAAATCCCAATTTTCATCCCCAATTCGCATCAGTCGCTTTACAATCACCACCGCGGGCGGTCACGCCGCAAGTCAATTATCAACCTTTGAAGCGCGCACACGTACTAGAGTCGCCACAGTCACATATTTTTCATTCAACCTTGTTGTTGAGAGTTAAGGGCCGAGAGTGTCCGTACTCATAGAGTGTCGTCATTGCATTATCGCGCAACTGTTTTAATCGGTTTTAACGTAGTTATCCTGTATTTATAACCGAAGGCTTACTCTGGATTTTAAATCAAATGTCACCAAACAAAAGAAACAGTGCCATAAAAAGTAATTAAGAAGAACTTAATATTGAAAGTGCCCTATTTATTGTAATCAAAAACAGTAGTCATTAAATATCAACATCATTCAAAGTGTTTTATTCGTTTTGTTTTCTTGGACATACGTGTTGCACTGGAACAATTGCTGGAAGGTCGGAGTAATAAGTGTGGGGGGATTTAAGTGTACCGAGTGCCCGTGTACTGGCACAGCAACTACCCCCATAGTACTTGCTGTTGAGGTTCTTTTAATTGTCCTGTTTTATTGACCTTCGATGGTAGTTGTTGTTCTTTGCCTTTGTTCTTGCCTCTGCTGTTATTCTCTTTTCTGTTGCTGCTCTTTCTAGCTCAATTTCCTTTTTAATTCAAGAACTGCCTCCATTTGCTTTTCCAGTTCTTGTTTTTTTATGTCAATTTCGGCAATGAGTTTATCGCTGACCTCAGCCTGATTGCTGTTATTTGTTATTGTTTCGCTGATGTTTAATTCTTTGAATTGGTTTCCAGCCGATTTGGCTGTGGAATCTGCCTTCTCTTTAGCACCTTTTTGAAATGAGTTTGTTGTTCGTCCATATTATAGATCACTTGTTTTCGGCATTGATCTGGTCCGCTGGCTTTAAGGACTTGGTATCATGAGCAGGTCATAATGACAGTCGTATAATATGGGCTCGTCCATTCACCTGGCAGCTGGGCTACTTATCTTCATAATGTTTCAATTTACTGAGTTTTTCTTTCTCCTTCTTTTCCTCTGTTATTCTATCTGACTCCCATTTTTCTCTCTCATTCTACCCCACCGCTCTTTTTCTCTTATTTTCTTTCCCTTTTTCTGTCTTTGTCTCCTTGTCTCTCCTTCTTTCTCTTTCTCGTTCCTTTCCCCTCTCTCTCTCGCTCTCTCTCTCTCCCTCTCTCTCGCTCCCTCTCTCTCTCTCTCCCTCTTCTCTTTTCTCTCTTCTCTCTCTCTCTCTCTCGCAGCAGTGTCAAAGCTGTTATTGCTTGGAATATCATCTATCTTACGTAACAATTTGTGATAGTAGTTAAAGATAAATTAAAATAAATATTTCTCTTTTAGAACATCCCTTATCCGAAAGCAATACCCTACATTATCGTCAATGAATTCTGTGAGAGATTTACCTACTATGGAATGCGAAGTAAGTATTTCAATATTGTCAATATTATAATTTAAATGCCTAAGTAAATTTCTGACTGTTTTTAAAACGAAAGATAAATTTCATTTAGCTTTATTTAATTATTAATTTATTATTAACAAGTGTGTTGTGATATAAAATCACGCTTCAATTAAGGGGGGAGTACTGATTAAAGTAGGCAAGATGACATTTTCTCGATTTTTTTCGACAGCATAATAAATATTTATTTCATAACTGATTATAACATCGATTAATACATATTTTCATGTATTTGTCGAATTTTTTTTTTAATAAATAATATTAAAAAATGATCGAACTACACCTGTCTTTCAGCAGCACCTTTTTTGGACATCACTTGTGGTGGACAAGACAATTCCAGAACGGGTTATGTGAAACAGAATTCCAAAAAGATTACGTTAATATATTGCATTATCTAGGGTTTGAACGAAAGATTTAAAAAAATTTTAACTTTTAAAAAAATGACAGTTTCAACGAAAAAATTATTTTTAAAGGCGCTAAATATTCGCGGGGGGTGGGAGCGAACATACAGGGCAAAGTCTCTGATTGCTTTCAACCTGGCGAAGGCCAGGACGATCCTTGTCCCTGTTCAATCCAAGTTGACATGCAGTCTCCACGTGACACCCCCGGATAGCTACTTTGGCATCCGTCAAGTAGTGAACCAATGCATGCAGCGACATATTAAGAAAGGTTGGCGCAAGGCTAATAACCTTGCTCGGAAAAACAAATTATTATGGACAATTTAACAAGTCTCGTATAAGGACCGGAATACGATGGAGAGACTTGCTAAATAAGGCCAAGACCGGATCCCGGTTGTAGTGCCGGTGATGATGATGATGAAATTTTCGGTTATCTTGCTCTAAAAAAACAATTCAACAAAATTGAAAATTCTTCATTCAGACTCCACCTATCATCATAATAAATAAGTGCTATAAATTTGGGATTAATCGGATAAATAATTTTTTAGTAATCGTGTCCACCGCAATGGTGTTTTTCTAAAAACACAATTCTGAGATAACGCGTTTAAATATTTAAGTTTTTTTATTTCATATTTAAAATTGATTTTCATAAACTTACACCGTGTCGTCGATTCCAGGATCATATAGTAGCCCTTTTGCATCTGCTGCAGAAGGGCGGCACGGTGACTTCATCGAGAAGCTTTATTTTTTTTCGAGACGCACTGGTCGGTCTCTGCGATTTTCGGGATAAAAGACTGTTCTTTTTTTTTGTGTGTCTTTGCGAACTCTTGTAGATGATCTTGTTTGGCGCGTACTTCATGATGTGAACTGGGCATATTTATAATACAAAAAGTTTGATGTATTACGAGTAAATGTAAATACACGAATACTTTCAATTCGCCGTTTAACGTTCGAATGCATACACGCAAGTGCCCGATGATTTAATAATTCAAACGGATACTATAAGTTAACACACGGCTAATCATTAAATACATTGTATTAAATACATTGTAATCCACACAGGCATCCACATTAAACAGAAATCAATTTGCATACGCATTCATGCGTATGACCACCCATAGGGATGCACTTGCTCCATAAAAACATCTGCGCACATATTACCACCCATAAGCACGTACTTGCTCCATAAAGACATCTGTGCACGCGTTCACGCGTAACCCATAAACTGATCTGCGCATGCATCCGTGCGTATCACCTTAGAACCAGATCATCACAATGGACATTGTCGCACTAGCAATGCTTCATCATCACGCAGCATCTGTGATGACTACAATGTTGCACTATGATTCCATCATGATATTTTACGACCCAGCATCCGGGACAACATCGCATGGCAGCTAGTATAAATATGAAATTGTAACTTAGTCTGTAGTTAGTTGCTTAGAGATTGTGTTTGATTAAAGCTGTGCTTTTTAAAAAAGTAAAAATCAATAGTTCGTGTTTAACTTATACTACTACTATTTATTGGCCTGTAGGAACCCGGAAGTTCATGACCTCAGCGACTCGACTCCGCCATCGTTCCCCGCCCTGTGCACTCTCCTTCCACGCTTGACCACCCGATTCGATCTCCTCAAGGTCAAACCTAACATTGTCCTCCTATCTCCGTCGCGGCCGTCCTGCCGGCCTCTTGGCCATTGGTCTACCGTCAAGAATTCTACGCACGGTCCTATCGTTGCCCACTCGCGCCACATGTCCGGCCCATCTTAATCTTCGCGACTTCATTACTCTCACTATTGTAGGTTTGCGGTATAGCTCTTCCAATTCGTGGTTGTGGAGTTTCCTCCACTGTCCTGCCTCCTCGTCATATGTACCTCCAAGGATACCCCTCAAAACTTTATTTTCGAATACGCGGAATTTGTTTTCTTCCCGTTTTGTGAGAGCCCATGTTTCGCATCCGTATAGAACAATCTGCATGATTATGGCTCTATAGACACGGAACTTTATGCTTCGTGACAGCAGTTTGGATTTCAGCAGTTTACTGACCGCGTGCCAACTAGCGTTGCCAGAATGACGTCTTTTGTTAATTCCCTTCGACATTTCATTACTCGCCGTCAGTATCTATCACAGATATTTAAATTCTTTTACTTTTTGAAATATCTTGCCTCTGACGTGTATATGTGTTCCCCGAGGTCCACCTGCTCTCCCCGTAATCATGTATTTTGCTTGGTTCTCATTTATTTCTAGGCCCCCTCTTCTGCCGCTCGCATGATGATTTCGCCGTTTTTACTTACAATTTCTAGATTATCGCCCAGAACGGCGATGTCATCCGCATATGCGAGCACTTGTGTGACCCCGTTCAGGGATGAACCAGCCATGTTGTCATCTTGTACCTTTCTGATGACATACTCGAGCATAAGGTTAAAAAGACATGGTGACAGGCCATCGCCCTGTTTTAGTCCGTCCCGGATTTCAAGTGATGCTGAGATGTGGTTTTCTATTCTAACTCGTCCTCTGATTTCGTGCATGCAAATTTGAATGAGGGCGGTATATTTTGTCGGTATTCCCAGCTCAATCACAATACGGAAGAGTAGTCTTGCGACTGAGTGGTAGGCTTTTTTGAAGTCCACGAACAGTTGGTGTACCGTCTCTCCGTATTCCCACTTCTTTTCCAGCAGTTGCCTTATTGTGAACATCTGGTCGCTTGTTGACCGATTCCGACGGAATCCGCATTGGTAGTCTCCCAATATTTCTTCTGCGTACGGTGTGATTCTCACCAGTATGACATTTGTTAGTATGTGGTTGGGAGCAATGATATTCCTCTGTAGTTTTCGCAGTCAGATCTGTCGCCTTTTTTGAAAATGAGGACGACTATTTGGTTTTCCATTCTTCCGGGGTGACTTCATTATCCCAATTTTTTTTAATCAGCTGGTGGACCTTACGAGGGGTTGCCTCTCGTCCATGCTTCACAAGCTCTGCCGATATGCAGTCGACACCGGGAGCTTTGTTGTTTTTCAATCGATTTATTGCATCTACATTTCGTTGAAGGAGGGCTCTGGGATTTGAGACTCGGCTGTATGTACGCCTGGAGCGTATATTTGTGGTTGATGGGTGCGCGCATTGAGCAGGTTTTCAAAGTACTGCTTCCATCTTGTCACGATATTGTTTGTTTCTTGTCATCAGACAACCGTTTGTGTCTCGAATTACTTTGGCTCTCTCTCAGTAGCCATTTCTAATTCAGTTTATCCCGGCATGCATACCTGTGATGTTCTTTGCTCTGGCATTTTCTAAGATTTTTTCGATCCGACTCTTCTCCCATTCGCGTTTTTTGCGTTTGAAGATCCTCATTGTCTCTTTCCGAATTGTCGCGTATCTTCCCCCGTTGAGTTCATCATATCTTTGTAAGTGGATCACTCTGAGGCGTTTACGGTCTTCGATCTTCGCCCTGCACTCATCGTCAAACCAAGGTTTGAACTTAGTTGTTTTCTTAACTCCTAAACCTTTTGGGCTGTTTGTTTGATTGTGTCTCTGATCGATGTCTATTTAGTGTCCACGCTATTAGCTTCCTCTTCCTCACTGCTCACATTCTCTAGAATGCTAAATCTATTCGTTAGTTCGTTTTGATATTCAGCCCTTTTGCGTAGGTCTTTCAGTTTATCAGTATCGAACTTTTTGCTCGTCTCCTGTGACTGCCCATGTGGGATTGCTGCGAGGCGACTCCTGATTTTGCCCATCACCAGAAGATGATCCGAGTCGCAATCTGCTCCTCTATATGATCTTACGTCAAGGATATTCGAGTGGTGTCTTTTGTCTATGAGGAAGTGGTCTATTTGGTTACGCGTTGCGCCGTCGGGTGATATCCATGTGGCTTTATGAATTTGCTTGTGCTTGAACATCATGCTTTTCACTACCAGCTCTTTTGACGCTGCGAACGTGATAATTTGAATACCATTATCATTTGAGACGTCGCGTAGGCTTTCTTTACCTATAGTTCGTTGGAAGATATCTTCCTTTTGAATTTTCCCATTAAGGTCCCCGAGGAGGGTTTTAACATCAAATGATGATATCCCACCAAAAACTTCCTCTAGGGTCTAGTAGAACGTGTCCTTCGTTTCTTCGTCGGTAGATTCTGTTGGGGCGTGTACGTTTATAAAAACATAATTGTACCATTTGATTGGTCATGTTGCTGAAACGAAAAGAAAAACCGAAACAGACAAACGGCGCTTCTCCAGCGCTGCCTCAGTCTCTCTTTCGAGTGGACTGTATTTTTCCCCTGCACTGGCCGCCCAACGATGATTTCTTCTTAAAGAGATTGCACCTCCAGAGCCGGACTCTTCTCTGGATTTGCGGGCGTCTTTGTCTTGCCCAGTACAGATCCCTGATCGATGGAAAGTGGAAACGACCAACGAAAGAAGACAAGCCAGAAACAATACGATACGCGCCAAGTACGAATAAATGTGTCGCTGAAATTTGGTTGAATATCTATTTATTCAAAGTATTTGAATATTAATTATTATTTGAATATTTCTGTTATTCTCTTTTGTTTATTTGTATATTTATTATTCCTGATCTCTTGACCTTAGTCTTTATCAAGACTGATTCTGTAGGAGTTCCTTCGACGAGTCCTGGTGTTTCGCTTTTTTTTTAAAAACTGTATTTATTAACCGAATTTTTAATTTGTACATTTAAGTGATACAGTGACTTAAAATTAATTTTGTAACAACTGTTTACATGTAATTATTTTTATAATACATTTTCCAAACAATGTTTTAAGAGTTACAGGATAGATGCGTGTTTATACATTTAGTAGGGATTCGTCTTCCTGGAAAAGGTCAGAAAATCAGGAATTTCTTATTTTTACTTTACTTAATCTAAACCTAACCCAAAATATAAATGTAGCATAACCTAACTTAGTCTGATTATTATAAAATGAGCTATAAACAAAACAAAGTTTTATAATTAAGGGGATATAGGTATTGCAGGATGTGGAGTGAAGTCAGTTATGGGTTAGAGGTAGAGTATTTCTTTCCCGTTGTTCGTTGGAAAAACCTAGAATGTTGGTAAATGGTTGGACATTACAGTATTTAAACTGGTTGGGGGTAAGTTCAGTGTTGTGGTATATGATCTCGTTTGAATCATTTACCAGTCTGGCTGAGGTGAACATAACTCTTGTGTAGAGACAGTTAGGATAGTTAGTGCTGATATCTAGAGGGTTCGCTAAGAGTGAGGATATTATGAGATTGGGGTTATGTTGTAGGTTTTCGATAAATTTGATAGACAGCTCGAGGAATCGTCTATCGAGGCGTTCAATACCAGCGGCATTGTAGAGTTGGACGTTGCTATAGTACTTATATGAGTTAGGACGACGATGTAATCCAGAGACATGCCTAAGGCATTTTCTTTCGAATGCTCGCAACTTCTCCATTTGGGAGGGTGTGATATGGTACCCCAATGGGCACGCGTACGTGAGTGTGCGTCTGATAATTTGTTTGTAAATGAGCAGTTTGACTTTGTGAGAAAGACTATTAGGTTTCCACATAACCCTTCTACAGAGATTAAGCTGAATTGTGGCTTTTTGAAGGCAATTTTTTTATGTTGGAGGAAAAAGACCTTTTATTAGAAAAAGTGATTCCCAGATATTTTAGGGTTTTGGAGGGTTTTATCAGAGTGTTGTTCAGTTGAATTTTAATTTTGTTGTGACAGCCTTTAGTGTTGTTTGTACAGTGCTGGTTTTTGCCCTTGAACACTATGAGCTGCGTTTTATTTGGATTAAGGTGGATTTTCCACTTATTAAAGTATGTTGATAGGTTAGGGAGGAAGTTGTTAATGTGGTTTCTTGCAGCCTTAACAAATTTGCTGCTAGAGTAAATTAATGTATCATCAGCATAGTTCAGCATCGCAACATTAGGAGATATGGGTTGAGGAATATCCGCGGTATATAACAGATATAAAATTGGCCCTAAAATAGAGCCTTGGGGAACACCCGCGGTTATGTTGCTGGTTTCTGAGACGGAAGAATTTATTCTCACAACGAATTTTCTGTCAGAAAGATAAGAGGCTAAGAGCTTTGTTGTGCGAGAGTTTAGATTAAATATGGAGTGCAGTTTGACCAGAAGCCCTGAGATCCAGACGCAATCAAACGCCTTAGAAATATCGAGATACATACACACATTAGGGATTTGGTTTTGGAGACCAGTTGTAACATCGTGTGTAAGTTTTAGTAGAGCATGACATGTGGATTGTCGCTTACGGAATCCGAACTGAGATTTAGGGATGAGAGCGTTTGTTTGTTTGTTTGCAGACGTATTTATTCACAAAGCCTTTTTTATGTTTTACAATTTTAGTCTAAATGCTAAACCTATCTTAATAATTTTACTACATAATGTAATTTACTGGCTCTTCACAAGCACTCTAAATTATACAATATTATATGCTTAATTTATACCTTTCAGCTTACATTTTCTTTTATTTATTCTTAATATAATGCACATACATTATAAAAAAAATAAACTATTATCTTAGAGGTCTACCTCTTCTTCTTTTAGAGGCATTATGACAAAAAAAAAATAAAGTTTTTTTTTTTTTTTTTTTGAGGATGCAAAAATTTTAACGGGAAGGAGGGTAAAGGAAAGGGAGAGAGGAAGCTGCGCCAGAGCTGAATATTATATCTGCGGACGTGAAGTCCTTTCTTCGTTTTGGAGCCACCACCAGTTGGGGTTGGTTCGGTCTTTTATTGATTTGTCTCTTTCACTGATCACCATACTGAAGCGAAGTCGGTCTGGCCTATTAGAGATATCGCTATTGTGGACAATTCCTTTATCCCTAGCACCACGGAAGCGTGGTATACGAGGGTTGCCTTTTATATTTCGGGATTAGAGAACAAAAACAAATATTGATCATCGAAAATCACTTTATTGTGTTTCAAAATATTCCCCATGAAGATCTATACACTTTTGCATGCGTTTGAACCAATTGTCGAAGCACTTTTGCCACACTGATTGAGGTATCTCCAACACATGCATTCTGAATGCAGCAACTGCTTCTTCAGGTGTCGAAAAACGTTGACCTCTCAGTTTGTTTTTTACGTACGGGAATAAAAAGAAATCATTCGGTGCCAAGTCAGGACTATACGGCGGATGACCCATCAAATCGATGTTTTGGGTGCTCAAAAATGCAGTTGTCGCAGCCGATGTGTGAGAGCTCGCATTGTCGTGGTGAAGAGTGATCCGTCTTCGGCGGTTGGTTTTCCTGATTTCTTGAAAGACAACTGGCAAACAAATGGTTGTGTACCACTCAGAATTGACTGTTCTGCGTTGTTCTAGTGGTACGGTTGCGACATGTCCAGTTTTTCCGAAAAAACAGGCGACCATTTGCTTGGAAGTGCTTCGTGCGCGAACAACTTTTGTTGGATTTGGCTCATCTTGAAACACTCAGACAGTCGACTGCTGTTTACTTTCGGGCTCATACGCGTAAATCCACGATTCATCACCTGTCAAGATGTCATAGACGTGTTTCGAAGCACCGCGACCGTATTTTTTGAGCATTTCTTTCGACCAATTGACACGAGCCTTTTTTTGGGCGATTGACAAATTGTGTGGGATCCAACGCGAACAAATTTTTTTGACAGTCAAATGTTTATGCAATATTGAATGTATGCTGGTCCCACTAACGCCTAAGGTTGTCTCAATCTCACGATAGGTCACATGACGATCTTCCAATATCAGTTCGCGCACAGCATCAATGGTTTTCGGAACAACAACTGATTTTGGACGACCTTCACGAAATTCATCTTGGAGTGAACTACGACCACGATTGAATTCACCATACCATCGATAAACACTGGTCCTTGATGGAGCTTCATCGCCAAAAATTGAATTAAGTTCATCCATGCACTGTTGCTGAGTTAATTCACACCGAAAGTTGTAAAAAATAATCGCACGAAAATGTTGACGATTTAATTCCATTTTTGGGCCGAGATGAATCTTTTAAGTTACTGTAAACAACACAAATAGCGCTCGTATGGCAAAACGTTCTGAGTGCGTATAACCTCAAAAATGTCCAACTTTACGACAGAGCTGTCAATTGCCGGATTGCAACACTAGGGTTGCCAAATCCCGAAACATAAGAGGCAACCTTCGTATAATAGGTATTCCACCCTCATCTTGGATTAGACCTTTTCCGTCCAAGAAGAGGAACGCCTCTGGGGGAATGAACCCGTTCTGGAGGGTACTCTCCAGATACATGTCGTTCGGATAATATGCTCCCACGATAAGATTATTTACACTGCACATTGCCCTTGCAATGTGGCCACGAATAATTTTTATAATGAAGTTTTCTATCCTAGTTAGTCCTGATTTATCATACAGGGTTTTATTAGGGTAAAATTTCTGGTATCGTGACTCTGGTGTTCTATTAAGTCCGAGGCAGGAACGCAAACACTGTCTATCGAACACGCGAATCTTTTCCATGTAGAATGGGGATATATTGTACCATATTGGACAGCCATAGACCAACACTGGTCGGCTGAATGCCGAATATAAGATTATTTTAACTTTTGGATTGAGAATGCTGCTTCGGAATAGACTTTTTGTGGCAACAAATGCGTTTCTTGCTGCAGAGAGAGTGACTGCTATATGCTTGTCAAAGTATAAATACTGATCAAGCCAAATACCGAGATATCTGACTACAGTTTTCACTTGTAGTGTGAGATTATTATTCCCTACGATAGAGAAGTTTTTCCAATTGTACTTTGTATCCTGAGAGGCCCTGGAGAGAGGTGTTCTGAAAAGGATAGTCTCGGTTTTGTGGAAATTAATTTTTAGTTTCCAGTCATTACAAAAACGTTTTATTTTATTGAAGTCGTCCTGGAGAAGTCTATTGATGACATCTATTTTCTCTCCTGTTCTGTATACCACAATGTCGTCTGCGTATGCAATGGCATTGTTAAGCGTACCCACTAAATCACTGGTGTAAATATTAAACAGAATGGGAGAATTAACCGCCCCTTGTTGTAAACCGTTTGTAATTTTGAAGGTCTTGCTTGAGAATATATCTCCGCATTTTACCGCAAACTGCTTGTCCGTTATTATTTCGTAAATGTTGTACAATAGATAATGAGGCATTCTCAGGTTTTCTAACTTATGAAGAAGTCCTTCTAACCACACGGTGTCGAAAGCCTTTTCAAAGTCAACTAAGCAGGCACCTGTGCATTGGCGCTTTGTCTTGTTCCATTGTATGTCGGAAACAAGCTTTGGCGCGGCATGCGCCGTACTATGTCCCGCTTTAAAGCCAAACTGGTTGTTGGGGATGATTTCATTTTCATCACACCAGTTCATCAGTGCTTTGTTTATGATCTTCTCGAAAACCTTGCTGATATTTGGCAGCAAGCTAATCGCGCGAAGGTTGGTTGGATTGGTCCTGTCTTTGCCCTTTTTAGGGATGGGGTGGACTATTGCAGTTTTCCAGTGGGTTGGATAGTATGCCTTATTTAAGGCGTTGTTGAATAGCGTAGTGTAGATTTTTACTGCTTCAGGAGGCAAATGTTTTAAAACTACATTTGGGATGCTATCTATCCCAGAAGACTTTTTGCTTTTGATTGACTTAAGGATGTTCGTAAGTTCATCCTTACTCACAAACATATTCATATTCTGATTACTCCTGGGGGAGTCCGCTCTGTTATTTTCACTGAATGTGGTAAAACTACGGTTTTGGTTCCTCCAGGTACAAAGTTGATTTCTCAGTGAGCTGTAGGTCTGGAATGCGTTGTTTTCGAGGATCGTATTGGAGTGAGTGGATTCGTTCACTCTGCATACTGCTTCGAAACATGCACCAATTAAGTTCACTTTGTTTTGCGGGTCTTCGACTAATATTACTTCTTCGTTGGAGTTGATATGGTCCAGATTGAGTCCTGAGTTCAGCATTGCTTGACAATTCTCAGGAGTCCGTGGGACTTGCAAATGTGGAATGTCATTGTGATCTTTCTTTCGAAAAGTTTTATTGATTTGTGAGAACATATTCGATCCGCTAGCTTGAATGGCTTGTATTTTGTTCTTCCACTCTTCATTTATTCTTGAACGGTAATTGTCACGGATCAATTTTTAGAGATTTTTGATTAGGGACTTAAGTGTTCTTATTTCCTGAATATTTGGGTCGCTGAACTGTCTACAAAGTCTTTTCAGCTTTGAGAGCATAATGCTCTTTTGCTTATACAAAGCGTCAATTGCTGATGTCCTGTACTTATTAGTATAACCGTCGGTATGGGGAACTTTAGGTATAGAACGATTCATTGCATTGGTAATAATATCGTCCAATGTTGTTAAGTAATGATCGATTTCGCCGTTATGGTGATTTCTAATAGTCGGTGGGTCTATGGCACTGTTACGAAGTTCTTTTTTTATTAATCGATCAAAGCGTGACCAGTGAGCTTTTCGGAAATTGAAAGAGTGGATCTGGTCGAACTGCTCTAGTGAATATTGTTCATTTGGGACATCAATTATGGCTCCAAATCCGTAGTGATCGCTATCGCAATCGATTGTGCGAAGACAGTTTCGCGTAGTTAGATCTGTGCCTGGCAAGTTTATTCTATCGTCTATCATAAGTAAATCCAGAAATGAATTTCCTTTAGGATAAGACGGTGTACTTTTGGCGTACAGTTCTAATCTGCGCTCGATGGCATTCATTTGCCACCAATCATATAAAGCATTGCCTCTTGTGTTCGTGGTTAAGTTACCCCAAGCACTATGCTTGGCGTTGAAATCACTCGCTATTAGGAAATAGATGTTTTCCGAGTCTAATTGCAGGTGTCGAAATAGCATATCAATTTCATTGATAAATTGCTTACACTGGGTAGCTTGAGGGGCATAAATGGAGACCACATACAGGTGCTTTTGACTTCTCAACGGAATATCTATTATGCAGGCTTCCAGCACCTGAAATTTGTGTACTTCTGTACTATAAATTACCTTATGATAAAGACCTTTTTTAATTAAAACTGCAACCCCACCCCCTTGAGTAGAATGTGGCCTGTCACGTCTGATTATCTTATAGTTTTTATAGACAATTTTGTGCCTTTGGTTTAGCTTAGTTTCACTAGCCAAAAGTACATCAGGGGATTCGACTTCAAGCATGTTGCCTAGATTATCTCTTCTGTCTTATGTGTATTAGTGAATTTACGTTCACCGAAATAATTTTTAGTTTTAGTTCAGTTAGAGGGTTAAAGATTTTGATGGAAGGAGTTATTTGAAAACACAGCCGAACAGAGCATATCTATTCGGGCCATTTGTTCCGTCAGTATTTTTTGAAAATTAGCAAATTGTGTTTGCATGGCCGATATCATATTTAATATCTCAGGTTGCGCATCTACTGCCGGTATTCGCCCATTGGCATGTGAGGATTCCACGGGGACTCGTTGCATAGAATTGCCCGTGATTTGTGCATATGATACACGCGGGGCAACAAAATTACGAGGGTTGCCTTTTATATTTCGGGATTAGAGAACAAAAACAAATATTGATCATCGAAAATCACTTTATTGTGTTTCAAAATATTCCCCATGAAGATCTATACACTTTTGCATGCGTTTGAACCAATTGTCGAAGCACTTTTGCCACTCTGATTGAGGTATCTCCAACACATGCATTCTGAATGCAGCAACCGCTTCTTCAGGTGTCGAAAAACGTTGACCTCTCAGTTTGTTTTTTACGTACGGGAATAAAAAGATGTCATTCGGTGCCAAGTCAGGACTATACGGCGGATGACCCATCAAATCGATGTTTTGGGTGCTCAAAAATGCAGTTGTCGCAGCCGATGTGTGAGAGCTCGCATTGTCGTGGTGAAGAGTGATCCGTCTTCGGCGGTTGGTTTTCCTGATTGCTTGGAAGACAACTGGCAAACAAATTGTTGTGTACCACTCAGAATTGACTGTTCTGCGTTGTTCTAGTGGTACGGTCGCGACATGTCCAGTTTTTCCGAAAAAACAGGCGACCATTTGCTTGGAAGTGCTTCGTGCGCGAACAGCTTTTGTTGGATTTGGCTCATCTTGAAACGCCCAGACAGTCGACTGCTGTTTACTTTCGGGCTCATACGCGTAAATCCACAATTCATCACCTGTCACGATGTCATAAACGTGTTTCGAAGCACCGCGACCGTATTTTTTGAGCATTTCTTTCGACCAATTGACACGAGCCTTTTTTTGGGCGATTGACAAATTGTGTGGGAACCAACGCGAACAAATTGCAACACTAGGGTTGCCAAATCCCGAAACATAAGAGGCAACCCTCGTATTATAAGAACGAGTTTTAATTTTTTTCTCTTCTGCCACTTGCTTTTGTTTTGATTCCCACTTTAACTTCATATGTTGAAATATGGGACAACCTCTAAAATTTGCCGTGTGTCCTGTATTTTTACATGACAGTGTTTCCCTATCCGGAAGCTGTTCCTTTCCCAGCGGACATTCGCCCATGTTATGGTCGGCGAGGCATTTTACGCATCTAAATTTCATATTGCAGTTTGATGCAACGTGTCCAAGTCTTTGACAGCGCATACATTGCAGTACGCGCTCAGATTTTCTAATTTTTTCCCAACTTATAATTTGGTGGCTTAGACATTTTATATGTCTAAGCGCATCAACTTTACTATTAGGACTTAGAGATACAATGTAGAAAGGCAATTTGCGGTTGCACTTTCTAGAATTCGCAGTTGAAAACGGTTTTACACCTGTAAATTTTAAACTAGCTGTTTCAACCGTTTTTAATTCCTCGAGTATCTCCTCTGGGGAGAACGAAGGATCAACTCCTTTTAAGAGTATGGAAATTGATTTTTCTGATTTTGGGGTGTACGTGTAGTACTCGGTTTTTGCCCTTCCCAAAGCAGACCTTACTTTATTGTAACCGTCTAGGTCGTCGCACAAAATTCTAGTTTTTTCAGCACTAATTCTTTTTGTTTTAAAATCTTTACAAGTCAACTCACCCAACTTCATTAAATCTTTCGCTTCTATGTAACTGATGACGATTGGAGGTATTTTTTCCTTTTTTGGTTGCTGTTGTTGCTCGTCCTTGGCTGTCTTTGTCTGCTGTAGTTATTTCTGATTCTGTTGTTGGGCGTCCTTTGTTTCGCTTATTTGTAGCGAATGTTGTTGCTGCCGCTGGTGATTTGTTTTTTGCTCTCTTTTTGCTTCGGTTTCATTCCGTCTTTTGTGTCGCTCTTCCAGGGCTGCTCGTACTTGTTTGGATAGTTCTTCGCGTTTTTTGATGAGATCAGCCATTAAGCTGTTTAGGTCATCGTCTCCTTCTGGAATGTTTGACTCCAGTATCTCCAATTCCTTAAATTTGTTCCCTGCTCCTGAGTAACAAGTATCCTTGGCAGGTACATTTTCTTCTGTGACGGTTTTTTTCATCACATTTGATTTTTGTCGTTCCATTGACAGGTTTGAGCGGACTTTATTTGCCACTGGGCTGTCGTCTATAATTGATACTTCGTTTTTTCTTTTGGTAATTTTTTTAATTGTTTTTGAATTAGCGACTACACCATGAGTGTGCCATTTTTAATTCGACGCTCTTCGTCTTGCCCATTTTGGTTTCGAAACACACACACACTCGTTTTTTTTTTTTTTTTCGCCGTGCCACGCCGGCCGAACTGCGAAAAACACAGTTTATTCACGAATTCACGCACACACGCACTCGATATTCTTTGTTTTAGAGCTGCTCAGCATCTTACGATGTTTGTCGCTTGACGAACGACGAGCGAATGAGGGATGAGAGCGTTCTCATTGGCAAATGAGAAAAGATTGTGATAGATCTTGCGTTCAAGTATCTTACTTAGTGCATTTAATAGGGATATTGGACGATAATTGCCAGGGTTACCACCGGGCTTCTTAATAGGAATTACTACCGCAGTTTTCCAGTTCTCTGGGAAGTGTGATGCATTAATCATATGATTAAGAAGAACGAGGATGGGAAGTAGATTCGGTGGGCGTAGCTTTTTAAATAGAAGGTGTGGGATTCCATCTAATCCAGTTGACTTTTTATTTCCTGATCTGACGATCTCGGATAATTCATCTGCAGTTAGAAAAGTTGTGGAGTCTAAGGGGTGTGAAGCTATGTTTGTGTTGTTAAACTCGCCGATGAAAGGAGTAAAAGATGGGAATAATCTGTTTGAGATGTATTCGTTTACGGTCTCCTCGAAGCCAGGAGTTGAGAGGGAATTATTTTGCTGATGAACCTGATGAAATGTTCTGCGAGGCAATTTGCTATGTCCATATCGGATTTGGCAATATTATTGCTGATTGGGTTGATGAGATGATCAGTTCGGGGTTTATATTTACGACCAGTGAATTGGTTGATGTTCTTGAAAAGATCCCGATTTGGTTTGATATTTTTAAGTGTGGAGATGTAGTTTTCATCTGCGAACTTTTTCTACTGCTCATTTATCAGAGTGGATAAGAGTTGGATCTGGCTTTAAATAAAGGGACAGTATTTTGTATGAAGCTTTCGGTGGAGCTGCTTTTTAAGGCGCAATAATTTGGTTAGGATGCTGGGCAAAGGCTTTCTTAAATAGTTATGAGGAATGGTTATCGGGGTGTTATTGCTGAGAGCCTCCCTTAGAATTTGCTCTATTCTTATAGATGCTTGATCGATTTCAGTAGGGAGCAAGTTAGATGCTTCTGGGATATACAAGTCAGAGAAACTTATCGCTATGTCCCTATTGACTTTTCTCCAATTTGTTTTGAAGAAATTTGGGACAGAGTTTGACGAGTAGAGTGGGTCTAGAGAGGGAATTTGGATCGTGATGTGAATGGAACCATGATCAGAAGGAAATATAAAGGAGACTGTAGGTGGACCCGCTAAATGAACATCATCGGACTTGAGGAAGAAGTCGATTGTTGACTTGGCTGTGCTACTGACACGAGTTGGCTGTAATGGGGAGTCAATGTATGTATAAAGATAAAATGGAAGGAGGGCTAGCAACTGACGACCATATTTATTGCATTTATTATCATTGAATGCTGTATGACGAGCATTCCAGTCTCCCCCGATTATAAATGGAGCGGGCAGAGACTATTGGATTATCTGAGAAATGTCAGCATCTGGGAAATCTGGTTGACGTGAAGGGTGAATATAAATGGATGCTAAGACGAGCACTTTATTGTTCTCACAAAAAAGTTCAACTGCTGTGTATTCAATGCTGAATATATTGGTCAATCTAATTTCACTGAATTGAAACTTTTTGTGTACTAAGATGCCGGTACCTCCGTGAGATCCATTAGTTCTGGGGTTAGAAACAAAAGTATAATTGGGAATGGAAACCTGTACAAACCGCCGCCGTTGTCTGCTTCAGCTACTACTTCCTTTCCTTGAAGGACCTGGCATCCGTTGTCCTTGAATATTATTTCGTATCCTTTATCGATGATTATCCGAACCGAAATTAAACTGTCATCGAGTTTGGGAATGTACAGGACATCTGTTAGCCTTACTTTCTGGACTTGACCGTCTTTCACGATGCATGGTAGGCAGCCGTCTCCTATCCCAGTTGCCATTATCTTTGATCCATCCGCCAAATAAATTGGTTTGTTCAAATCCCGGATGCCATCGAAAAAGGCTGAGTTGTTTGTCATGTGGCTCGTTGCTCTCGAGTCCACAAGCCAGCCATCTTGTCCGCTGTCTTGGATCCTCGTGTCATCTCTCGCTTGGAAGAGAAACTGCTTCTGATTGGCGTCAGCCCTCGCTGTCTTTGACTTTTCTATTCCTGCCCTGGCTTGTTCCTTCATTGCTTTGTACCATTTGCAATCCTGTTTCAGATGTCTTGGTTTCTGGCAATGGTAGGATGTACGAGTTTCCTGTTTGTTCTTCCTTTCTGTCTGGAAGTTTGAACCTTTGTCGAGATTTCCCTTCTTTAGGTCATGTTTACCTGGACTTGCTGATTTGAGAGCCACTTCTGAACCTCCGCTGCTCGAGCCTTGAGATTCTGTCCTTCTCTGGTATTCGTCCATAATCTTCCCTGTCACGTACTCGATTGTGAGATCCTTCTCGTCACGGCCCTCGAGCGCAGTGACTAGTCCCGAGTACGATTCCGAAAGACTCACCAGTAGAATAGCTACCACTTCCTCATCCTCGAGTGGCTTGCCTGATCTTCGGAGCAGTGCAATCGCTGTCATGATGGCATCCACGTGGTCACTCATTGGTCCGCCTTTGTACTGTATTCCGTACAGTTTCCTTCTCAAATATAGCCTGCTTCCGTACGTTGAACGTTCATACTTCTTTATTAGCGCTTGCCACGCTTTGTACGCTTCTTCCGTATGTTGGATGTGCACTAACTGTGATTATCTTCGACACTCAGAGTTATATATGCCATGGCTTTATTGTTTTGTCTTTTTCCACTCGGTGTCTTTCGGCGTGGGTGCCGGTGCACTCGCCACTTCCCATAACTCATCTCGTACCAGTACTACTTTAAGTTTTGTCTTCCAGGGTATGTAATTTCCTCCGTTTAACAACGGAATATTTGTCTTCATTCCGTCCTGCATCGTACCGATTACTTGGCGTCACTTTTGGGTCTTCACGTGTTGTCGCCACGTGTTCCGTTGACGCGTGCTTTAACCTCACTATTTATTCCGGCGTTAGACTGGGCCCATAACCTGTTGGAAATGAGACTTTATTTGTAAGAATGATATTTGTAAAAGAGAAGTTAACATTTTTTCTTAAGTTAAATCTTGAATTAAATTGTGTTGACGACAGGTTCAGCGGCGAAAGGAGAGAGAGAGAAAGTCATCGGTGCCACTGTTTATATATGCCCTGCTTGTTGACCTAAGCGCCACCTATCCGGCGCTAGAACTACTAAGGCTGTTACCAGAACACTCTGTAAGCGTTCCCGTTCCAACACTCGGGAATTTGGTTTGAGCCAGGTCTCTGAAAGGAAGAGGATATCTGTGGAAAACTTTTCAACAAACAACCGGAGGTGTTGCTTACGTATGTTAGAGTAAATGGATTCTGTGTTGAGGGAGATAATGGTTAGTTTAGAGAGAGCTGGAAAGAATATGGGAAGTTATTAGTGAAAGAATCTGACCTTTTTTTCCTGTTTCTGACATATGCTTCAGCGAAGGAAGCATGGATGTAACCCATGATGTCCAGATTGAAATTTTTAATATTGTCCTTAGAGGGAGTGGTGGTGTTGAGGTTTCCTTTTGCTGCATCTACGTAAGATATTCCGGGTCGGGTTGACTTTGTTTCCTGCAATACTGTTGGTTTCGTTGATGTTGATTTAATTGTTGTTACTAAATTCCGTCCTTGCAGAAGTTTTAGTTTCTGAGGGCATTGCGAAAAATTTGTCGGATGAGGGCCACCGCAGTTACAACATTTTACTGTGATCTTTTTGGTGGTAACGGATCCATCAGCGTTGACGGTTTTTACTGTTTCAGGTTCCAGGCCTTGTGAATTTACCTTGCATTCATCGAGCTCGTGTTCCTCTGCGCATCTGCCGCAACGTCTTTGCTGGTGGCATGAGATCGCCAAGTGTCCTGAGTCTTGGCATCGCTTACAATGAAGAATTTCTTGTTTGTGGGGCTCTTCGATTGCGATTTTTTGGGAAAACAAATATTTAATTTGTTTAAGTTGATTGATGTCCTGATTAGGTGGGATTTGTGTGATCCGGAGGTTTTTTACGTTGTTTGTCCTCATGTACGGCGTTTGGAAGTACTCCAGCTTATTGATCTTTATTTGTGGACATATCCTAGCGATTTCCAGTCCCACTTCTTCGTTGGTCCATTCGGGATCGATGTGCCTTATAATAAAGGTAGCTGGTTTGCTGTTCAGATGCTGGAAGGTGAAGAACTGAAATTGTTCCTCTAACAGTTTTTTAACTGCCCTATCATGATCGACTAATGATCTGACTGTTATGGAAGTCCTAGATCCTTTTGCATTGGTGCTAAAATTCCGGTGATCCAGGGCATTTTGCAGGGTTTGAATTAGTGATTTGGTGCTGGTCGGGTTTCTGATGTAGATTGGCGGGATCTTTCGTATTTGTGCTGGGCAGGCAGGGGGCTCGGTGCTGGCTTGGCTTGTTTGGTGGATTCCTTATGGGCTGATGATAGTTGTTTGGGTGGAGATGTTTTATGGTTTAAGCTTGGAGAAGGCGTCATCTCCATACTGGCATCGTCGCTGTTTTGGGTGGGTTGCTTTAGGGAGTGAATTTCCTCTCGGAGTTGCTTCACCTCTGCTGAAAGCTGTTGGATGTATTCCACGGCTTCGTGGAATTTTTGTACGTACTCCATGTGTTTTCCTGGATTTTCCATTTTTGTGGTCTTCTTAGATGAGTTTTGAAGAGTTTCAATGGCTCTTCTCTTCCGTTCCAATAGATATTCCCGGGTAGCGCTCGGGTCGTTGTCTGGCATCTGTGAAGACAGATTTCGACTACGGCATCCAGCGAAAATTACACGTGTTTGATCGTGTTTGTATAGTTTTTTTGTTTTTTTGAAATTGCCACGAATCTGGGGTTTCAAATAGTCCGCCATATCAGAACCCCGTTTTGAGATGGTAAGGTCTGATTCGACCCGGTGTCAGAGAGACGCCGTTATAATACAGCCGGTATATCCCTGGCTGCAAACCATCCAAGGGGCACGGTGACACGAAATACCCTGGATTAGGGGTGAGAGATCTTTGTGTGTTACTCCTCGCTAGCCTGTCTGACGTGGGTGGCCCTATTGGAAGCATATGTTCCGTCAGCATAGCCTGAGTGATTCATTGTAGTTTAAGCCTCCGCACCACGTCAGGGTTTCTACCAAGCGGGGGAAAAATTCAAACAGATGTTTCCAAATATAGTATTAGAGTAACTTCGGGTATTGTGATATGGTTGGGAAATGTGATATACTATCATATTTTCCGAAATAATCAATTCTCGACAAGAATTTTCTTGTCAACATGACGGCAATGGAAAAGAACACGTGCTGCAGTTTTAGGCGCGCTCGCGCTCATTGCGTTGTATGTCAGTGCATTGAAATTGTTTAAGGTGTACAGTCGACAGTTTTTTTGTGTGAGCTTTATGTTATATTTCAGCAAAAATTAGAGCAAAATTAAAAACTGAAGTAATACATTTTGTTTGTGTGTGAATAGAGCTGACAGTATATTGGGTGAGTTTTTAATTCAGTGAAGTGCATTTTTAAAAAAATCTCTTGATTGTTTTATCACATATATCACATTATCCGCCAATTTTAATAAGGGGGGTTACAGAGATTTTTTTATTTTGTTTAAAATAGCTGCAGATTGGCTTACGCTGCAGGGTTCTGAAAACGAAATATAATTCGCAATGTATCAAAGAGCTATAATGAATAGTGCGGCAAAAGCTATGTAATAAAAATTACGAATAATTGTTAGAAAACAAATACCTATATCACATTACCCGAAGTTACTCTATAAACGTATTTCAAGGTTTACAAGGCGACAGATTTTAAGCTATACAATAGAGCGGTTAAAGTATATCTTATTACACCAAATGGCAGCTGTGCATGATTCATAGTTCCAAGTAGCGCTCTTTAAACACATACAACTTTGGATCTAATGCTTAGATTCTTATAAAATTTGGTGAGAGTATTCGTGAGATAATGCATTCAAATAATATGCTATAAAAATCGATTTTTCTGACGAACACAACTAGTACTCTCCCCTTAATACATGTTAGGAACCTTGAAAAATATGTTGGTGGAACACAACTAGTACTCTCCCCTTAATACATGTTAGGAACCTTGAAAAAGATGTTGGTGTTTGGTACAGGTTGCGTTACTAGAATTATATCAGTGTAGCTTAAGGTGGTAGGACGCATCTAAAAAGAAGTCCCATACGCAAGGTGGAGTGACCATGCTACGTCGGCAAAAGTTTGTAGAGATTGGTTCAGAGGCTTCAAAAACAATGTTTTTTTATGTTGAAGTTACAAACCGCTCCGGTGCCCCGAAAAGTCTGAAGCCGAAAAATTGGACGGATTGCTTCAAGAAGAGGCTAAATAAACTTCCAGATTCATTTGGAAATAGTTTGACAGCAAACCGAATTGTAAAAACTCGTCACCGCGGGATCGGATCCACTCACGAAACGTTGTCAACATGCAACTAGTAATTTCACATGGATCTATTCCACAAATACAAACACTGTGTTCGATAAATACGCATCAGTAAACCCAATAGAGACTTTTTGCTTTTATCCACTCATATTTTATTGGCGACATACAATTCACTAATACCTTGTACAAAATTGGTTTCAATATCGTTGGAAGATCTTTATCATTTGCATATCATACCCATACCCAAGACACACCCAAGACATCCTCATACTACTCGAAGACATCATTCAAATTAAATATCTCAGGTCATACATCATAGTGGATCTTCACAATCGCTTTTGCGCATCGCTTCAAATTTCTGTAAAAAAATAAAATAAGTATAAAAAAAAAATAATAAAGGATATCCCAAAATTTAACTTAATATAATAACAATAATAAAAAAAAAAAAAAAAAACCTTGAGACTAGGTTTCTCCTCCTTTTGTTTTCGTTTGTTGGTTCTTGTTTCTTCTTCGTTTGTTGGTTTTGTCTCTTCCCAATCCTCCCCCCCCGCCCTCAAAAACATATTCAAGTCCCTAACCGACCTCCGGTAAAGGCCAACACGACGCCTCAAATTCAAGCGCCGGTTCAAAAGCCCCCGAGGGGGCAATCCTCAATGCTCGAGAAACTACTCAGTTTCTCCCGCTTGATTGAAGATATTCGACCCCGATATGAGAAACTATCAACCGAGGCTGAGAGGGAGGCACTCCTTTTCACTGCATATGCAAGACATACCCTCCACAATGGATTCCAAAATTAAAGTGATCCTCATAAATGTCAACTCCCTTGTTTCGCAGTCCAAGCGTATGATAGTCTCTGACTTCATAAAGGAAAACCGGGCGGACGTGGTACTTGTAACCGAAACTAGGTTGCATCCATGTCACCGTCCCGTATTCCCAAACTTCTCCATGATTCGAAGAGATCGAACCCTCACTGGCGGTCCCACCATCAACGGAGGTGGCACTTGTATACTGGTTAATAGCGGACTTCGCCATGAAGCTATTGACCTCCCACACCTAGAGTCCATAGAGGTGTCTGGAGTTGAACTGCATCTGGCTAATAATGGTAGAGTGAATATATACTCCGTATACCACTCGCATAAAACCAATAATGGCCCCATTGATTCCGAAGATATCGGCAAACTAATAAGGACCTCGGGGCATACACCCTTCATCATAGGCGGCGATTTTAACTCCAGGCACCCCCACTGGAACAACTCTGTCTCTTGCCCAAATGGCACAAAACAGTACCAATGATACACCACAAGCACGTATGCCCTCAACTTCGAAATAGTCGCACCTACGGTTGGTACTCGAGGTAACTCAATTCTGGACATATTTCTTGTGTCCAAGGACTTACTTCCACAAATCACTCCTCCTCAAGTTTCAGCGGGTGTATCTGACCACAACGCTGTGACCACATTCATTCGCGGCTATCGAGCATCCCGGGCTCATATCAGATACATACCCGATTATGGGCGGACAAATTGGGACAACTTCAATATTACATTGAACGATAAACTCCACCAATTCTCTCTTCCCACTGACAGGAACCTAACGACGGTTGAGATAAACAACGCTGCAAAACGACTTCACGAGATTGTAGTTGAAACCTCGGAGACTTATGTCCCGAAGTACAAACTTGAAAAGACATCAGATTCCCCAGGACGACATCACTCTTCGTCACCGCTTTACGCAAAGGGAACCATTATTGCGATCCATTATTCACAATATTGGTACACTGATAAAACAGAGAATCCAAAACAATCGTACCCGACAATTGGAAGACAAACTGAAGGGTATTCAGATGGACCTGCACGTTTATAAAAATGTTAAAAAGATATGTGGCACTTCCCGTATCACTGGGCTAATCGTGCACAATGGTGTTGTCGTCAATAACGACACCAATAAAGCAAATATCATCGGAGAGACCTTCGAAAACAATCACAAACTTACTCTCAAGATGGCGACCCGGATACTAATGCAATCATTAGTTCAGAGGTCCATAGTTAGTTGGACGACTTCAACGAGCCAATTGTTGTCTTTAACCAAACTAACAGTGCATACTTCGTGACACACGTGATAATGGTCACGGTTTCATCACACCAAATACCCTACAGAGCCTGGTTAAATCTCGACACCCTAAGAAGTCACCCGGTATCGACAACATGTCATACCACTCGTTGCGAAGGCTTTCTGCCTTATTCTTTATAAAACTCTCCATCTGTTCCACCATGCTTACAACATGGGGTACTTTCCCCAAGCTTGGAGGCACGCTATTCTTTGTCCAATAGCAAAAGTTGGGAAACCAACGTATCACCCTCAAGCTTTCGCCCGATTTCGCTTCTCACTTGCATCAGCAAAATATATGAAAAATTCATATACGAGAAATTAAATAATTTTGTCAGTACCAGGCACCTAATACCTGATTTCCAATTTGGATTTCGAAGAGCGCACAGCACCACTATGGCTCTCAATTTATTTCAAAACCACGTCTGCGTGCGGCTCTTCAATAAGGAACCCACCGTTGCGGTAAGCCTAGACATTGAAAAAGCTTTTGATACGACTTGGATCGAAGGTCTCGCCTTTAAACTACTGAATACTGGCCTCAGTAGAACGCCATGTAGTATCATCTACCAGTTCGTTCGAAACAGAACCTTCCAAGTTAGAGTGAATGGAAAGCTTTCCCGAACTTTTCACGCCGCTGCAGGCGTACCACAGGGCTCCATTCTAGGCCCCATCTTATTCAATATTTACACCTCCGATATTCCCCGCCCTGTGGACGGGAGAGTAAACCAGATATGTTACGCGGATGACGTCCTGGTGTACACGTCAACCAAAGGCCCTAACCTCGCAACAAATCGACTCAACCGTCACTTGGACGAACTGTATCAGTATTACAGTCGATGGAAAATCCGACTTAATCCGTCCAAAGCAGTAGCCATAATTCTGAGGAGTAAACACTCCCAACCTCCCTCTCGATATTCACAGAATATTCGAATAAAAATGGGAGATACTACGATTAGACCACAGGACAGGATGAAATATCTTGGGGTCACTTATACTTCAAAAATGAATTTCATCAAACATGTGACCCACATTCTCCAAAAGGGCCTCGGTCGGTCTAGGCAACTGCACAACATCTTGAAGTGGAGGAACAAAGTTGACACCAAAGTTAAGCTTCTCTGTTATAAGCAGGGAATCCGATCTGGAATATTGTACGCCTTTCCGATATGGTCCTGCATATCTTCGGCTCAAATGGGAAGACTTCGGGTTTTTGGAAAGGAAACTCCTCAGAAGATGCACCAATCATTCTAGAAGGCCTGACGGTCGTCATTACCCCAACTCTCACCTATACGAAGGCGCCTCCATTACCCCTATCGACGAGTACTTGCTTCAATTAGCATATAAGTACCTCGAAAACATTCAGAACAGCGAGAACGTACTTGTACGGGACTCTTGCGTTCTTGACCCTTCTCTCTCTCGATCTCTTCGGATCAAACCCCCACAATTTCTTCTTCAATACAAAACTGAAGAAAGCACCCTTCCCAACAACATTCCCCTCTATAATAGCGGATTCCTGGACCCATCCCATAGGGTCTACTAATAACAAACCACACAAACGAACGTACAGTACAAGACGGCACAAACACAAACATACACACCGACCAAAGCGCAGATTATCAGACGCCAAAGACGTGATCTGCGTTTACTACCGCACCCAAGACCTACCGGTCTTGTACGATTTCTTTCCCACCATCCCTCTATACAAGTAGTTAGAGAACACCTGGACTAACACTGTCCACACTATTCTTGGATACCCCCCCTTATTTCTTTTCTTTTCAGATGCCCCGAGACCGAGCCCAACATCCTCACGGATGTGGGTGATTCTGGTTATCGCAAGATGACCAGAAGTCAGAGACCAGATGAAGGACACATCTGTCCTGTCTCGCTAAAGTCGGCCCTCTCGCCACCAATTTTTATTTATCATTTTCATATCTGTCCGTTTGTGACGAGTGCAGAAATGTTACTTTTGATCCCGTTGATCTCCGGGCCATCACAAAAAGTACGTTTTGTCCACAGAAATTTCGTTGTTTGTATTTATCTTGTTTTTTTTTGTGTGTGCGGGGAATAGGTAGTTTGCCGCGCGACTTTTCTTTGTCCTCTCTGGAAATAGGCGGTGCCGGAGGAATTTTGTGGAGCCTTCGGCGGAGTGCAAAAAGTTGTTTGCTGCCCAGAGGAGTTTGTTGATCTTCGCAAAGAATTTTTTGTCACCCGGAAAAAAGAGTTTTATATAATAGGAATAAATGTAAATCACCGAATCATTAATAGTAGATATGTTATGTATGGACTTACGTGTTGTCACAATAATAATGATAATTATATCAACTTCTTGCGCTTGGATGCCAAACCGAAAAAATCATATTTTTTTCTCTTTTCAGCGGTGTTGTCTCTGTACCTTAACCAAAAGCTATTGTATACCCAAGACACGTCCACAGTTATATTTCACGTCTTTGCAATGGCAGTTTACTCCATGTGTATTTTTGGCGCTATAATAGCAGACAGTTGGTGGGGAAAGTTCAAAACTATTCTCTATGTATCGATTGTCTATGTATTTGGAATTGTTGTAATCACAATCGGAGCTATACCGCCCTTACACCTACCGGCGGCTACAATGACCATGATAGGATTATTCCTTATAGCAATAGGCTCCGGTGGCATAAAACCTTGTGTAGCAGCATTCGGTGGCGATCAATTTAAGATGCCTGAACAACTGAAGCAATCAGAGACATTTTTTTCGCTATTCTACTTTGCGATCAACTCCGGAGCTCTACTGTCAACCTTTATAACGCCCATTTTTCGAGAGGATGTTAATTGTTTTGGCGAACATGAATGTTATTCTTTGGCTTTTGGAGTGCCGGCTGTTCTCATGATTACAGCCTTAGGTAAATTTAAAAAACACCCCTACTGTTACAAATGATTAAAACAAAAAGGTTGCTGTGTCTTATAGTTATATTCGTCATGGGACGACCCTTGTACAAAATCTTAGCACCAAGTGGAAATATGTTTGCATTGGTTTGTAAGGCGATTGGAGTATGTTTCCTAATGTATGCAAAAGAAATTAAATAAGATGCAAATTGTATTACCTTCTTTTAGACGGGAGTTGCAACGTATTTCAAAGAGAGAAAGTCAAATCCACGTGAGCATTGGTTGGATCATGCGGAAAAGAATTTCGATAAGAAACTGATTGCGGAAATAAAAGTTTTATTGCGAATTCTGGTGTTGTTTTTGCCTCTGCCCGTCTTCTGGGCTCTGTTCGATCAACAGGCCTCCCGATGGACATTCCAGGCCACACGTATGGATGGTGATATAGGTATTTTTACGATTAAACCTGATCAGATGCAGCTATTAAATCCGCTTCTGATTTTGGTTTTCATTCCTGCCTATGAGGTAGTGATTTATCCCGCCATGGCTAGATTTGGCTTGCAGCGACCATTGCAGAAAATGACGTGCGGAGGCGTGCTTGCAGGGATAGCTTTCATTGCTTCCGCTTTCGTTGAGTTAGGTCTTGAGGTGATCATTAAGTAATTTACGTTGATGTGTTGCGTTATTGTATGCTTTTTTCTTCTAGAAAACTTATCCGGTGCTCCCGTCAAGTGGATCAATACAAGTACGCGTTATCAATGGAGCGCCTGGTTGCAAATACACCATCACGACGAATTTACCGGATCTTCCATCATTTGGCGTTGACTCAATGAGCATTTACGAAAATAAGAATGTGCCCCTACCATCCAGTGAGTTTACTTTGGAATACACGGTCACTTCCACAACAGGTAATAAACATCAATGAAACAAGTGCTGAATTGTACAATCCATTTTTTTCCTTAGGTTGTACTGACTTCAATAAAAAAACTGTGAGAGTGAAAGAGAAAACAGCAGAAACATTTTTCATTAGCTTTGATAATGTTGATGCATACGTAGACGAAGTTAATAAGCCGGACCGTGGCTTACCTCTTGTTCGAACACTTGCCAGCGTTAAAGGTCACAAGACTGTAGAGTGGCGGGACGCCGAAACAGGAAAAGTCGATTACAGTAATAGTACAGATGTGAATTATTTGGCAGTACTAGAGGCATCGGTTTATGTTGTCACTGTTGACAAAACTGAGGTGTTCGAAATCGAACTGAGACAAGGTGGTGTATACACGTTTGTTGTGGGAGAGCTTGGCAGTGGGAAATACATCGCTGAGATATTTGAAATTGCCCGGCCAAACTCTGTTCACATGTTGTGGTTGGTTCCACAATATGTTATCATCACATTGGGCGAAGTTATGTACTCTGTTACGGGACTGCATTTCTCATATTCTCAAGCCCCAATGTCAATGAAATCAGTTCTGCAGGCCAGTTGGCTGCTAACAGTGGCTGTGGGGAATGTCATAGTGGTCATCATAGCTGAGATGAAATTGTTCGAGTCTCAAGCAAGCGAGTTTATCCTTTTTGCGGTACTCATGTTCGTGGACATGGCTGTTTTCAGTTACCTCGCATATCGCTACATACCCAACGATCCTAATGCAGTTTAAGTGACCTATTATAACAAAATAGTTGCCAATCAAGCGTAGCCAATTGAAGTTGATCACATATTCGATCAGTTAAATATGTGAAAAACTAGTGTGTCGTAAGCTAAATTATTGAATAGATTATTGTATAGCTCTTTTGTGACAATAAAGGATACATATAAATGTAGTTGTTCTAATCACAAAGCAATTAACCATGTCTCCATTACATTAATACACTCAAATCTTAAGATTTGGAACATGAAAAGTAAAAAAAGTACGCCTACGTGCAGTCGAACCTGAGATTTTTTAGGTTTCGATTGTGATAATTATATTAAAGCACATTAATGGGCCAACCTCCCACTACATAACCCCATTTACCATCATCCAATTAACGAAGAAAATGCTCTCTCAATGAAGTATATCACTACATAACCCCATGGCATACGGTGCAATTTCTCATTGTTCCATTAACATACTTGATTCCACAAACAAGCAATTAACGAATGATATCGCACATCCAATAACGCATTCACTTCTCAAGCTACACGGTAAATTACTTCGTATTCAAAATTAAGCACTGCACCTGCCATAAGGCATTTTTGCACGCTCTCATATTACGAATGCAGTTTTTGATTCATATCTGAGAATAGGTGTCACACCTGCCATACGGCACTGCCGGCGCCTTCAAAGGCAATTGGCGAAACGTTTAATGAAGCGTCCGTCGAAGTACTGAACTGTGCGTAAACCCAGCCATAACGACGTAATGCAAATCGATTGAACGATACGAATGGCTTCAATCGTGGGCCATTTTAATTAATCGGTTTGGCCAAATGCGAAAATTAATTAAGCAATACAATTGCTTAAGACAAAGCCGCTGCACCTAAAATAGGCCAGTCAAGTGGCAATAGCAATTTAGCAATGCAGTTGACTCGTGCTAGGCAATTGGACTCAATATGGGTCATACGTTCTGGGTCGGAGTCCAAGCGGGATAGATTGCATCGCTTTCGCTCAAACCTAAGTTCTAATAAACAAGTAAAGAGTAAAGTAAGAGTTAAGTTATAATAAATAACACCAATTAAAAAAGCAAATATAATCAAAAGAAGAACGCCTTTCTCTTTACATTTAACTCTCCGGTTACTTGCTCTTCCCTCGCACTAGAGGAAGCACGGCGCGCGGTGTCATAACATAAATTAGTAGTCGTACCTGGCTGACTTTCAAACAGACAACTTGTCTCACAGTTTTGCTCGTGCTATTTATCCTAATCAACCGTTATTTTCACAATAATTATCACAATTTAATTACCATTATCTTGTTTTCTTTGCCTCGTTTTCCGCATACAAAAATTTGAACAAGTGTTAAAACCGTTAAGTTATGGTCCCTGGTCCACGTGTGTTAAACAAAATTAAGCGCAAACGGTTGCGTTCCGACCCCGTTATTGGAGGCCAAACTCCTCCCGATAAACTTTCAAAAGTGAACAATAAAGTGGTAGAAAAATCTAAAATGTGTTCAAACACCAACTTTTTTCAACCACTTCAAAGTCTGATGGAAGACTCTCCTGGAATGGATCCGACCAATGACGAACAGTGCACAGAACTTCCTAAAGAAACCGTTCCGCTAATTGTGGTGTTAAAAACAACTAGTGCTAAAGTGCGTGATATTTTGAGCAACATTAAGATAGACAAATACTTAATTAAAAACATATCGCTTGGAGAAAAAATATGTGCCCCAACAATTGACATATATAACAAAATCAGAACCGAACTCTTACGGTTAAAATGTGTTTTTTACCCACTCGCGTAAGGAAAATCGTCCATTAAAGGTAGTGTTATCAGGATTAGACTTGATTAGCAACGATATTGTGAAAAATAAACTAATTGCACTCGGGATTAAGTGCCTAGATGTTAAAACCATCACATTAAATCCGTCAACAAAGGCCCTGTACAAACACTACTTGTACATCGTCTGCATTCAACGCGGTACTGTTAAATTAAACGAACTAAAACGGAACTACTCCACCTTGTTCAAAACCATCGTTCGCTGGGACTTTAAAAGACATCATCCAGGTAAGGTCACACAATGTCACAATTGCCAGCTTTACGGTCACGGCTCGATGCATTGTCACATAAATAGCTTCTGTGCAATCTGTTCGGGAAACCATAAAACATCCGACTGCAATATGAATGAGGTCATCAAGTGTGCAAATTGTAGTGGGCCACATAAATCCACCGATCCAGAATGCACAAGCCGAAAGCAGTACATAGACATTCGCCGCAAATTATCCCCACGTGGACGTGGTACAGGAAATACAACGTCCCTACAGCCTCCGAGTAACAAACAGCAGCCACTGCTCGACCGATTATCCATTGATAATTTTCCTCCACTACCCCGATCTGTGCGTCAACCTTCATCTCCTTCATCCACCTGGGCTCCTGGCCTCCATCAAACCCAGCAACCTTCCAACAGTGATACGACACACACGAAGAAAAATCCGTCTAAAACTATAACTAATGATAACTTGTTCTCATTTAGCGAGATAAACTCTCTTCTTAATGAAGTTGTAACCAAGCTTAGTGCTTGTCAAACTAAAGCTGACCAATTTAACGTCATTACTTCGTTAGCTATTAAGTACATATACTCGGGAAAAACATGTTAAGAAACTCTCTTAACATCATAACTTGGAATGCGAGAAGCATCAAAAACAAAAAGCATGCATTTTTCAGTTTCTTGATAAATTTTAATATTGACATTGCACTTGTTTCAGAAACCTGGCTCAAACAAGACATTTCTTTCTCACATCAAAATTACATATGTTATCGCCTAGACAGGGTACATGCTAGTGGTGGAGGTGTCGCCATTGTTGTGAAAAAATGTATAGAACATTCCTTGCGTCCTTCATTGCACATTGCAGGTTAATTGAGGAAATTAGTATATATGTAACATTAAGTGATAACTCCAAGGTGAGTCTTTTTTCGGTCTATTTCCCTGGTGGAAATGGAAACATTGAGAAATCTACTTACTTTAAGTGGGATCTGCAAAAATTGTATAGAGTCAACACTCGAAACAAGGTAATTATTGGTGGTGATCTAAACTGCAGACATCAGTCGTGGAATTGTCTTAGGGCAAACTGCTGGGGTAACATTTTACTAGATGTTACTGAATCCAGCCCAAGTTTTTCCATACTTTATCCACTTCTCCCCACCTATATCCCAGCGAGTGCCAACAAGAACCCTCAACTCTTGATCTATATATCACTAATATTCCAAATTACTGCACACCATTAACTCTAAATGCTTTAAGTTCAGACCACCTTCCGATCAGCCTCACAGTGAATCATACAGTAGCTGTAAATCGAACCAGTTTATACCACAACTATTCCGCCGCCAACTGGAATTGTTATAAATCATATATAAACACGAACTTGGTTCTAGGTGATACCAGCCTAAATTCTATAACCTGCAGCGAGCACATTGATATCCTATGTAACAATTTTGTTTCTGTTATCAATAGAGCGGCCGATCTTGCGATACCTAAATGTTCCACTGCTCCAGTTGATAAGGCACCGCTTCCTGAAAATATCTTACATCTGATTAGGCTACGAAACTCAGAAAGAAGAAAATGGCTGCGTTATAGAATCGATTGTTTTCTAGTTAATGTTAAAGTCTTAAATAATATCATTAAAAACGAAATCTCAACATATAGGAACAAGTGTTGGAATTAAACACCTTTCCTCTCTTGACAAAGCAAGCAAACCGGTCTGGAAAATATCAAAAATTATGAAAAAGAGAGGGTGAAGTATGCCTCCGTTTAAAGTTCACGACAAGTTGTTTATTTCTTTAGTGGAGAAATCGAACCTACTTGCTAACACGTTTAGTAAGAACCACTCCATATCTATGCATCTAAGTGACGCGTATATTGAAGCTGAAGTTGCTAACACTACCCATGTACTTTCTCAAACACCAGCTGAAAGTACTTACGCAACTAATATCAGTAAAGTTAAAGAATGGATAAAAAAATCGAAATCAAAAAAGGCTGCTGGTCTCGATAATATTAACAACAAATTAATCAAAGCACTTCCACCTGCTGCAAGTAACTATTTAACATTCATTTTCAACGCTTGTCTTAAGAATTGTTATTTTCCGTTGGAAAACAGCAAAAGTAATACCTATCCCGAAACCCGGCAAACCGAAAAACAGCCCCGAAAGCTACAGACCTATTAGTCTACTTAGCTGTCTAAGTAAGTTCTTAGAAAAAATCATTAAGGAAAGGATTGATCGTTTTGTGGAAGACAATAACATCTTACCAAACTTTCAGTTCGGTTTCCGTAGTGGTCACAGCACAATCCACCAAGTCTTGCGCATTAAAAACCACATAGCTGGTAAATTCATCGACAAGGAGTCAACGGGACTGGTTCTACTAGACATCGAAAAAGCCTTTGATACGGTATGGCACAATGCCTTGATTTATAAGCTACTAAAACTTAACATGCCAATACCGCTTATCAAAATTATCCAGAGCTTTCTTCATTCGAGAAAATATGTTGTGAGTATCATCATCATCATCATCATCGGCACTACAAACGGGAACCGGTCTTGGCCTTATTTAGCAAGTCCCGAGGCTTGTTAAATTTCCCATAATGATTTATTTTTTCCGGGCAAGGTCATTGGTCTTGCGCCAGATGTTGTGAGTATAAGAACCGACATATCCTCTACTCACCAAATCCACTATGGTGTACCCCAAGGCTCGGTCCTTGGTCCCATATTATTCACATTGTTTGTCGCAGATTTACCATTTCTAGGTGAAAACATTCAGGTAGCTATGTTTGCCGATGATACGGCCATTTTCTCTTCGGGTGCCTTATTCACTAATGTCTACAACTCTTTGCAAGCAGCTCTTGACAAACTAGCAGTATATTACAGGAAATGGAAAATAAAAATAAATGGTAATAAAACACAAGCTGTCTGGTTTTCGAGATGTAGGAAACACTGCTACCTACCAAATGGCACTAAACTCAGTATGTGTGCAGTTGATATTGATTGGTCCGAAGACTGTAGATATCTAGGTATTATTCTAGATAAAAAACTTATCTTTCAAAAACACATCACTACCACAATTGACAAAATAAACAAAGTCGTAAGAGTTATGTATCCATTAGTGTGTAGAAAGTCAAAGCTTAGCATCGAAAGTAAAATTATAATATTTAAAACCATTTTCCAAGCTATACTCCTGTACGAGGCCCCTGTATGGTGTAATTGTGCTCGCACACACAAAATAAAATTGCAAAGGTGTCAAAATAACATATTGAAAATGTTGCTGAATTTGCCATGGCATTATTCGACACATGAACTACATGAAAACGCTAACGTTAAACCGGTAGAGTTCCTTATTGACAAAATCAATCGAAACTTCTTCGTCAATTGTTCTTTTTCTGACAATGTTCTCGTTTCCCGTCTTGCGTTATCCTAAGTCACTACATATGTACTCTGTCTATGAAAATTATATCGAGGTCATTACTACATAAAATAACCGGAAGCCTGTGCAATATTAGTCTTAAGATTCAAATAAGGGTTTTTTATTGTAGTTTTCCCTTAATTTATTATTTGTTATTCATTAAAATTGTGCTATTGTCGTTATATAGATTTAAGATTATAGTTGTAAAGGAATTGCTATCCTAAATCTCTTAAGTACTAGTTGTAAAATATACCATAAATGTAATTATCTAATTGAATAAATTAGTAGTACCGGTGCGATATCCATAGATCTCGCTATCTACCCTAAAGAATAAACAAATAATAAAAGCTTGCCAGAGGGCTAAACACCGGCAACAGTGCAAAAGGTAAATTAAAAGTGAACAAATAAAAAAAAAGCACAGCAACATCCACCGACTGGAAGTAGACATGTGGGTGTTTTACTACTCGTGCGTCAACACGGACGCGGATTTAGCAGTAACACCACGGATAGTTCGATGAAACAATCGCCCACAAAAGAAAACCAAACGAACAAAAATTAAACACTCTGTCACAAGAAGCAAGTGAAATGAAACGCACTGGAGCCTTTTTATTTTTGAACAAAATGTCACTTGTTTATTTTAATATTAATGTTTCCTATCGGTTAACATTTGTCCCTGGTGCATAGGGTGAATTTATAGTTATTCACTTTCGCGAACGGGGTTAAACACTAGTCCAGGAAGGAATTGTTTTTCACTACACTTTGGTGTCGAATATCTCAACACCGATGAGGGATCGCATATACACAACGACTATTTTTAAATCAACCGAGAACGCGTATACAAAATGACTATTGTTAAATTGACCGAGATACCCGCGTTTAGACGTTCTCCGTTTTAGGTGACTCCACTTACATGAATTAAATCTGACTGACTTGACTCCGTAAAAATTGGTCCAGCCTCCGGCGATTGTGATGGATTTCCACCGCATACCATCGCAGGAGAAACATCCCTTCCGACATGCATGACTAATGGGAGCCGATCAGCATCCCATTGGAAAGTCCATGCACAATATCTTCTCTATGGAAACGAATGTCTTCCCATTGGAAGGAAGGACAAACGAACGCGCATCGAAAAGAATAGTTGGGAGATGTGAAGCTGGATAAACATAAACATTGGAGGGTATATTGAATACCGAAACGTAATCCAATGCCTAGGTGCTGAAATGCGGCTTGTTTGAACAAGCCAATAAAAATACACTAGGAATGTCTAAGCAATGGTGATCCGCGATAATTGGATGCAGCTGCATGGGCATCGATTTGCATGATATGCTCTTGGGGATCGATAATTGCTTTGAGAAAAACAAACACAGAAGAATTTTCGTGAGTATGATTGCAATGAATTGCGATAAGGGGACTACGGAAGATTTCCCAATGGTTGGCAATGGACATGGGTGCCTACCAGAGGAAACAAAAAGTTTTAAAGATTACAGCGATGTGGATAAAGCTGTGGCAAGATGATGATCTTGCCATGGAATGTTTTGCAGGAAGCTTAATGCTGCCTAATTGCAGGTAAGTACCATGGGGTAAAATAGAAAGAGGAAGATTTAAGAGGGTTAAGTGATGGGTGCTTCTTCGGCGCCTTGAAGAAACCCCACAGACACACCAAACACAAACTATACCGATATATGAGAATTGAGACGAAAAACCGGGCGATCGGTAGACAGGAGCTCCATTGAGATTGTGAAATCTGGAACTAGAAAAACCCGATCAAAGTCTCAGTCTGAACAGCTGGCTACTTGTCCAGTCTGCTATGCGGTCATACGTCAATCGAGAAACCTGAGGCGTCATTTAGAGCTAAGGCACTTCACAAAACCTGGTATAAAGAAAGAAAGAAAATCTGCACCGACCACAATAAAGAAGCAGGTGACACCTTTAGTGACTTGTGGTATTGTGCCGCCAATGTGGTACAACGCCACTAGTTCAAAGAGTGCATTCGCTATATACACTCCAAGCAGTCCAAGTGAAAAAGGATCCAGATTCAATATCATTAGTTAGTAATAATCAGCTGTCGGTAGCCTTTAGTACTTCAGCTCAGCAGCACATACAACAGCAAGAATAGATCCAGCATCAACAACATCGAATAAGTAACCAAAGATCTCAGGTATTTATGTATATTTATGTTTTTTCTTTTTATTCAAATGGGACAAATAATAGAACCACGAATACAAGTTTAAAATTTCTTTTAAGAAAAGAGGACGCATAGTAATCTCAAAAACATATTAAATTCTGTCTAAATTAATCTGGGGTTTTTCAAGAAAAAGCAACTCTAAAAAAAAAATTTTTCTTTTTTAAAACCAAATTTTTTAAAAGTATCCATTCTAAAGGGATAAAAGAAAAGTCTTAAAATAAATTTTAAATTTTCATCCTTTATACATATAATTTGAACAGATTTGAAATCTTTCACACATACATAGATATATTTTTACCAATAATTTAAATTTTCCGAGGTAGAATTTCCATGTTAGAAAACCTCTGAAATTATTTCGAGTTTAGCATTTTCTTTTCTTCTTCGGCCATCTTATCTCAGGACCACTGAAAGTATCTTCTGTGTGATCTCTCCCCACTTTGCCCACATTTGAGAAGAGTTATTCTACAAATACGTCATAAGCGATACCACAAAACCGGGTACTCGGTTACAGACGCGAGGTTGAGCTTTCGGAGAGCCTGCCCACCGAGACACGCGAACAGAGTTCCAGAATGAAATTCACTATCGAACTGGGTGATTTAATGGGATTCGTACTGGCATTCGACGGCAACCCGGACGAATTAGTAGGATTAATCTCTTGTGGGGATATTTTGTTTTCGCAAGCGCAGGATGACCAGTATACTTTCTTCCTAAGCGTGTTGAAAACCAGACTACAAGGGCCAGCATACGCCCACATTCGATACTGGGTCATTTCAACTTGGAATGATCTTGCTTCGGAATTAAAGAAAATTAAAGGCAAAAAACCAGGTGGGAAAAAGACGAACAAGGTAGCAAGGAAGATATAAGGGAGTTCGGAGATAGACTCATACATCTCTTGCATCAGTTGGACGGAACCACGTTCGAAAGCTCTATCGAACATGAGGTGCGAGTGTATCTCCTGGAGGAAAATAAAAAACCCGTCCTCCATACATTCGAAGATGGACTTAAGAATCCTAACGTAAAATTTTTAGTGAAGCGCGAAATTCTCCAAGCTTAAGAGATGCAATAAATTATGCCCTCGAGTAAGCCCCAATGTTAGGTAATGAAAACGCTCTTTCAATCTCCTAGAAATTCAAATTTGAATCAACCAATAATTTGCCAGGCATGTAATAAGAAGGGACATGCTTCTCCGACCTGTATTCGCAACACTAATTGTTGGCGATGCAATTTCCCAGGCCAAGCACTCAGCACAACGATCGCCTGTAAAACCACGCAAGAGGGAAGAACACGACAATCAGCTGTATGCCGATCGCGAAAAATCACTCAGGAGGAAACGAGTGATTGAGAAAAACAAAGCGAACGAGAAGACAGCTGCTGACTACAAAAGGCGAGCGCAACGGTGAAGCAGCAAATATACACACACACCGACCAAAGCACAGACACCTACCGGTCTTGTACGAGTTCTTCCCACCATCCCTCCATCCAGGTAGTTAGATAACACCTGAACTAACCCTGTCCACCCTATCCTTAGACACCTCCCCCCCTTTTTCTTTTTCAGGTATCTCGAGACCGAGCCCAACATCCTCACGAATGTGGGTGATTCTGGTTATCGCAAGATGACCAGAAGCCAGAGACAGGATGAAGGCCACATCTGTCCTTGTCTCGCCAAAGTCGGCCTCTCGCCACCCATTTTTTTTTTTGAAGCAGCAAACGCACATTCACTCGCCTATCGTTCAGTCAGTCGCAATCATACATACATGCATACATATTAGAACGGAAGAGAAGAGCCATCGAAACTCTTCAAAACTCAGCGAAGAAGACCACAAATATGGAAAGTCAAGGAAAACACATTATATTATTATTTATTATTTATTGGCCTGTAGGAACCCGGAAGTTTATGACCTCACCGGCTCGACTCCGCCATCGTTCCCCATCCTGTGCACTCTCTTTCCACGCTTGACCATTTGATCCGACCTCCTCAAGGTCAAACCTAACATTGTCCCCCCATCACCGTCGCGGGCGTCCGGCCGGTCTCTTTCCCGTTGGTCTACCGTCAAGAATGCTATGCAGGGTCCTATCGCTGCCCATTCGCGCCACATACCCGACACATCTTAGTCTTCGCGACTTGATTACTCTCACTATTGTAGGTTTGAGATACAGCTCTTCCAATTCGTTGTTGTGGAGTTTTCTCCATTCTCCTGCCTCCTCGTCATATTTGCCGCCGAAGATACCCCTTACACTTTATTCTCGAATACGCGGAATTTTTTTTTATTTCCATCTTGTGAGAGCCCATGTTTCGCATCCATATAGAACAATCGGCATGATTATGGTTCTATAGACACGAAGCTTTATGTTACGTGATAGCAGTCTGGATTTCAGCAGTTGACTGACTGCGTGCCAACTAGTGTTGCCGGAATGCAGTCTTTTGTTAATTTCCTTCGACATTTCGTTACTGGCCGTCAGTATCGTTCCCAGATATTTAAATTCTTTAACTTTTTCAAATATCTTGCCTCTGACGTTTATATGTAAGGAAAACACATTAACTACGAAAAAAATTCCACGAAGCCGTGGAATACATCCATAAACTTACAACACAGGTGAAGTAACTTCAGGAGGAAATTCACTCCCTAAAGCAACCCACCAAAAACAGTGATGATGCCAGTATGGAGATAACGCCCTCTCCCAGCTTCAACCATCAAACATCTCCACCCAAACAATTATCATCAGCCCGTAAGGAATCCACCAAACAAGCCAAGCCAGCACCAAGTCCCCTGCCTGCTCAGCACAAAAATGTTAGACCATCACCAATCTACATAAAAAATGTGACCAGTATCAAGGAAATAATCATAGTAGTAGAAAATGCCATTGGAGACCGCAACTTCACCACAAACGCTAAAGGCTCCTCTGTCTTCATTGCAACAACAAATCTAGTTGATCACGTGAAAACCATTAGAAAACTTGTGGAACTACGACACCAATTTTTTGCCTTCCAACACCATCAGCTCAAACCAACAACATTCATTATTAGGCACATTGACCCAACTTGGACCAACGAAGAACTAGCGTCGGAGATCCTCAGGATTTGCCCAGAGCTGAAAATCCACAGGCTGGACTATTTTCAAACTCCGTACATGCGAGAAAACAACTTAAGGACCCTTGAAATGAAGACACCAACAAGCTCAAACAAATTAAGTACTTGTTTACACATAAGATCAGCATCGAGGAGCCTCATAAACAAAGCATCCGTCATTGCAAGAGATGCCAAGACTCGGGACACTTGGCAGTGACTTGCCACCTAAATATACGATGCAACAAATCCGCACCAACCAAATCCACATGGCAGAACACATTACCACAACCTACAAGGCCAGGAACATCATATGCAGATGTCATCACAAACAATCCAAACACGCCGACGTCAAACAACCCCAACTCTATTGGCCTCAAACTGAACATCGTGGGCTACATCAAGAGTCTACAAACTATGCTTCCTACATTGAAGCATATGTCGGATATCGAAAAAAAGGTCAGATTTCTCACTTATAACTTCCCATATTCTTTCCCTCAATGGCTGAACTAACTATAGTCGCCGTCAACGCAAAGTATATATACTCCAACATCCGTAAGCAACACTTACGGCTGTTTGTTAAGACCTTCTCCCCAGACATTCTTCTCTCAGAAACGTGGATTAAGTCCAACTCCCCAGTGTCCATCCCCAATTATACATTTATTTCAAATCCCAGAACTACTGCTACTATTAAATAATAATACTTCAATTGACCGAATTCAGGTTCGCCAATGTTTTCAATATCGAATACACGGCAGTTAAACTTTTTTGTGAAAACAAAAAAAATTAATGCTATTAGCATCCATTTACACCCACCCAACAGGAGACCCAGACTTCCCCGACTCTGACATATCTCAAATAATCAGACAGTCTCTCCACACACGATTCATAATCGGTGGAGACGCTCGTCATCCAGCATTCAACGACATCAAGAACAACAAATACGGTTGTGAACTTTTGGACCTCATCTCACCCATATACGTACATGGACAGTCCACTGCAGCCAACTCGTGTCACCAACTCGACGCAGTCAACAATTGACTTCTTCGTCAAGTCGGCTGATGTCAGCTCAACGCCCCCCCCCTATTTATCCAGCTGACCCTCATTATCGAACGATGCATAGGTCGCTTTTCCTTGTATTGTAATTGCCTTGAATCCATCCCTCATTACTCCGATGCATAATCAAATACGAAACAAGTAGCATCCCACGAAATTCGATTTGTTTGTTTCAACGAACACACATCTCCTGGATGCACATTATGCCCCTTCTTCGTGTTTCAGATTCGTTATCATGGTGTGTCCCATGAAAGAACCCATGTACACACATACATGTGTACTACCAACGATTTTCACCCCAAACGATTGGATATCGTTGAGTCAAATACCATCCGCTGACTGCAATGGTCACGCGATCTCCCGCGCCTCGTCAGCCAATTAAAATAAATACCGTCGTGTGGGTAGTCAACTAAAATGATAAAAAACCCAATTTCGTATTAACAATAAGTTTACGCGGAGTATAACAACGCTAAAATATTTAATAATCTCTTAGAACAAAAGTAATGATTGTGAAATATAAGAACCATTAATAATAAATAAAAAGTGCGTGTCAATTATAGAGACAAACTTGAGTGTTTCATTTACTTTCCTCCTGGTGAACTTCTTGTGGTCGGTGTGTTTCGGAGTTTCTTTTAGTTTTTTTTTATGCACAGTTGCTGCGGTGGAACTTACGTTTCATGATTGATGGGGGAAGAAGTGAACCGTGTGCCCGTGGCCGGCATAATACTTCTCCTCCCCACAACCCCGGGGCAGTTGCCCAGCGAATTTCCAACTAAGGCCTAAGATCCCATGCAAGTTCCAAGTAGTGAGCAATATGCTCGGTCTACCCGAAGACGGTCTACTCGGAAATGACTTCTTGTAGAAGTATTGCAATGTGGAGGGCCCAAGACAACGTGTCACGTTTTCTCGCACAGAAATGAACGCTGAAGTATTTAGTGTGCCATTTAAACTCTCGACTTGTGAGAAGACTGAAAATAAATATAGGTGAAAACGCAAAACCACGAACACATCTTTAGGGTAAACTTTAATCGAACAGGAAAGAGCCCTGAAAAAAATAATGTCCCAGCGAAATGCTGTAATCTGAAAACTAGTTCTCAAAATTCCTTTAACTCATTCCCTTCCTTCGCGGAAATCATGCATAAACCAATTATTCAAAGAAACAGTCCCAAACCTGAAAAAAAAAACAAACCCGATAGAGATAGCTGAAATGGTCAGAGCTTACCACAATTCCCCGCCAGGACGACATCTAGGCGTCACAAATCATATGATAAAAGCCGAGAAAGATATTGCTGGCTATTCATACTGCCTGATATACAGAAATATATATTGAGAAATGTGGGGATTGCAAATCAATTAAAGGAGCGCTCCGAGCTGAAACAACAGAATCTACAAAACTACAAAGGTTTCGTGTGAAAAAGGGACCCGTGTGGTCCATGACAACAACTCAAAAACATTTATGAACAAATCCCCTTCAGGCTCGAGATATGAAAGAGGGATTTTCCAAAAAGTAAAATCAAAGGAGCACCTCGATAGTATAGTGGTCAGTATGCCCGCCTGTCACGCGGGGGTTCGATTCCCCGTCGGGGAGCCTCTGGAGCAAGACTAATGACCTTGCCCAGAAAAAGCAAATCATTATGGAAAATTTAACAAGCCTCAGGACTTGCTAAATACGGCCAAGACCGGTTCCCGGTTGTAGTGCCGATGATGATGATGATGATCAAAATCAAAGGAAATGAACTTCATCTTATCGAGGTGTTTGAAAAAAAAGAGAAATATGTATATGCATATTTATATGATTAAATAAAATACAAAAATATGAAAGAAATAAGCAAATTAATAAAATAAAACAGAAAACTGTCAATCTTGAATACTAATAACAATTAAAAGAAAAAGATTTACAACAAAATCTTTAAATAGCGTATATACGAGGGTGGGTTGAAAAGTTTCCGACCTAACAAAGATACAAACCATTTTTTCTTAAAATGTATTTTTATTTTTGTACATAATCTCCTTGTAACTCTCTCCCAACGATCCTCCCATTTTTCTAACCCGTCCAAAAAGTACTCGGCGTTTTCTCTGCAAAATAACTGTTCACGAAGGTGATTGCCTCCTTATTTGACGAAAATCTCTGTCCTCCGAGCACAATTTTTATATTAGGGAACAAAAAGAAGTCGCTTGGGGCTAGATCTGGTAAGTAAGGCGGGTGATCAAGCAGTTCAAGCGGTAATTCATGGATTTTCGCCATGGTAACCGTTGAGGTGTGAGACGGCGCGTTGTCTTGGTGAAACAGGATTTTATTTTTCTGCAAATGTGGCCATTTTCCCCCAATTCCTGCCTTCACTTGATCAAGTAGTGATGCGTAGTATACTCCTGTAATGGTTTTTCCTTGTTCAAGATAATCTATTAAGATAATGCCATGACTATCTCAACAATAAGTCGCCACCACTTTTCCAGCCGAAAAAACAGTTTTTTTTTTTTTTTTTTTAGCCGATTCCCACTTTCGAGTCCACTGTTTTGACAGTATTTTTGTTTCGGTCGTATCCAAGTTTCATCGACAGTGATTAATCGGTGCCAAAATTCGGATTTATTGCGCCTAAACTGCGCCAACAGAGTGTTGAAAATGATCATTCGAACATGTTTTTGGTATAACGTGAGCAAACGCGACACCCAGCGCGCGGACAGTTTTCTCATGCCTAAATCTTGATTTAATATGTGACAAACACGTTCTTTGAACATTTTTATAGCCTCTGTTATCTCCCTCACTTTAATTCGGCGGTCGTCTAGCACCATTTGGAAAACTTTAGCGATGATCGTCAGTTGTTGCAGTTTTTGGTCGTTCCGAACATTCATCGTCTCCCAAGCTTTCACGGCCACGTTTAAATTCAGCTGCCCAAAAATTCACTGTGGTAAATGATGGAGCAGAGTCCCCATATACAGAGTCCTGCTCATCTTTGATTTGCGAAGGCGTATTGCCTTTCAAAAATAAAAATTTAATGACCGCTCCATACTCAATATTGTCCATTTTCACAAAAAAACACATCGAATCACTCAAACGACTGCCAAATAGAAACTACACATCCAAAATAGCTGAAATGTTTGTGAGTAACTGTCAAAAGATGCACAAGTACATTCAGTAGCCTTTATTGACGATTGGTGCTATCTTCACATTGAGGCCGGAAGCTTTTCAGTCCACCCATGTACTATGAAAAGTTCTCTAAAATAAAAATAACCAAAACTACTTTGATGAATGAATGCACTCAATACTAATTATAAAAACTTATATATAATAATGAAAATAATAAATTGATGAAATATTAAAAAATAAATAAGTTTAAAAAAATATATTAAAAAAAAATGTTGTTTTTAATATATTTCTCTCGGGCGAGGCGAACCTATAGCGCCGACACGGCGCCCTGAGATGCCACCAAATAACGGTTACAGTTCCTTTTGAACATTTGCAGGTGGTAACGGTCCGGGAACAACTGCGCGGGGGGATTCTACAGCTTCCCCGCTCTGTAACAGTATAAGTTCTGATGCAGGGATGTTTCCGCCATCGGGAAATGAACCGAAAATTTATGTGATCCGTCGGATGGTCTTGTTAAGCGCATATAAACCGAATTACGCGGAACAATACAACGAATCTCCGAAGAACAGTGTGGGGGTTCCTTAAGGCACCCGAAGAACCTCCCATCGGCCTTACCCACCTCCCCTTTCCCCTACCTGCAAATCTCATTGCCTACCATAAGCAGTTTACCTTCAGATGAGCAGTCAAGCTCCTCTGCAACAATACTTACCTGGAAGACATTTGCCGTGGGAAAATCATCTAGAACGATCACCGTTCGCGACATCTATAGAAATTCACCAGGGGCATGCTTGCATACAAACCATCATGTCCTAAAATCCAATTCGGTTTTCCCATCGTGTAACCGACATAAACATCCGAACATGTCAATGCGCTTGGCTGAGGAGCATTTTCTCCATATCTGGCATGTCATGCTTACCCTTGCCTTATCGGCAGACCCATCGGCCGATCGTCCTATCGGCAATATACAGCATAGCCATCGCTGGCTATCCACAAGCCATCGAGTGTTATTTAAAGTAAACACACACTCGATCCATCGACCTAGGAGACTTTACATTTCGAATAGAATCAAAATGACGCTTCACACCATGGCAGAAGTGTAAACAAACACTGCCTCCATGCTCACCAGATACAGCTGCAGCCGATAGTTTCCTTTCCACTCGGTAATCCTATATCGCACTCATATCCTGAGGTTCGCAACACTTGCGACCAATTCCCTTTCATCAGCTATCAATCGACCATGGAAGTTGGGCATGGATATGATCATTGTTTAGACAATCTTACCCATGACATGTCCTATGATGATCCACCAGCAAATCAAAGCAAACACACAGTACCCCACTGCGTTTGTTTTGTTTACTAACCGCTGGTCCATGGTTCCCCTGGGTGAGACGTTAGCCTGCCCATCTGCAGGTCAAATCCCTCACCACCATGAATAATTTCCCGCTTTGTGCTCCAGAGCCGTACGGCTAAAGCAAACACACCCCAAATCTCCGGCTGAACTAGCATCTCCAGTACATCTCATCATTTGACCCTTCAAATAGCGTTTTTGTTTACTTTGAGGCAAAAACCTATTTCGTTCTCAGGCGTGGATCATCCATGATTTATGACCACATTGCCTGCAGCCTCTGATGTTCGTACATTTGTTTGATCAGGTGTCGGCGATCGTTGTCTGTATTGCAGGCAAAAGGGGCATTGTACGCGTCCCTATGCAGCATTTGGGAAATCCTCCCATTGAACCCTTTCCTCGATCACCATTGGCCGCTGCCAAGCTGATCCGGTTCGCTCCCCCCATATCGATGTGATCCACCACCGTTGAATCTGACGGATGTGAATTGCATCGATGAGTCAAAATACCATCTTCAAGAAGAGAAGTCGGGTCCCTGCTGTCGCGCTATCCGGTTTTTGTAACCCTAAAATCAATAGTCAGATTTTAACCTTATCACCAGCCACACGTGTCGGGGACGTTGTGTTATCGGACTCAAGATTTTAAATCGAGTCAAATGTACTAGTTGTTAACCGGGTCAATGCTGTGTCTAAGTAAATTCGCTCGCTGTTTATTAATAGAACAATACAGTGCTTAATTAAGTCCGCTCCTTTTTTATCAATAAGAACAATACAGTGCTTAAATGGATACGTTCGCTGATTATCAATAAGAACAATACGGTGTTTACACAAATACGTTCAATAATGTTCGCAATAACTATACTTTGTGTAATTAGCACATTCACCACCTGCTAATGAGAAATATACCGTGAATCTTTATAAGTAATATGGATCACCAAGTGTATTGAATAAAATTACTTCAGCGTGTTAATAAAGATTCTTTCATCGAACGTGACGTGTTTTATTTGTCCTTTGGAGAACAGTTGCAGCATTATACAGTGGGCTTTTGCGATCGATCTGTGGGCGTTTTCCGAATCTGCGCCCGTGCAGGTACACAAGTTAAACACCACCACAACAGTACCAATGATAATATCTGTAAAACAGACAGAGGTCTGCTATGCAGCTTCGATGTGATAGCGACTGTAATCCCGATGTCAGCGTCGTGTCACCGATTAGTCGGATCGCTCGTCTCTGTATGCTCTCAAGTAGATTTAGGGTATGTTTAGGAGCAGAGCTCCAAACATGAGAGCAATATTCGAGCGTGGGTTTAATTTGGGATTTATATAGGAGAAGAAGTTGGGCCGGAGTAAAATATTTCTTGGCTCTGAAAAAATAGCTCAGTTTTCCTGACGCGGATCTGGCGATGTTCGACACCTGTTTATGCCATGATACATTCCCACAGACCGTCGAGCAATTTCAAGCTTTCCCCAGATTAGAGGGTCTGGCCATTCATCATCAGCTGTGGAACCGATGATCCACTTTTCTTTGTGAATATTGTGTACCGTGGTTTCGTTGCATTGAAGTCAACGAGATTGGCCTTTCCCCACTGCAAGACGTTATCCAGATCCCGATTCAGAGAGTTGTTCTGGCTACATCTCAGCTGGTACGACGGTGATGCACTAATCGGGCGGTCACTTGAAAAAGAGGAAAGAAGCGCGCTATCATCCGCGAAACTGAACACCCAGTTATCCGTCAAATCGAACAAATCATTCATGTGAAGCAAAATCAAGGTAGGAGCCAAAATAGAACCTTGAGCCACCCCGGAATCAACAGGATAACGATCCGAACACTCGCCATCCACAACAACCCGGATCGATCGATTTTCGAGGAATCTCTTTGTCCAGTCGCAAAGCTGCTGAGCAAGCCCATATGAACAAAGTTTGTTCAGCAATGCTTCATGCCAGAAGCGGTCAAAAGCCTTAGAGATATACAGTGCGAGCACTCTTGACACACTATGCCCCTCAATTGCAGATGTCCATATATCGGTTATAAGGGTCAAAAGGTCTCCCGTGGACCTCCTGCCACGGAATCCGTATTAACGATCATTCAGAAGTCCGTGGCGCCCCAAATACTTAATTAACTCGGCATTGATGACTTTTCCATTACCTTAGATAACATAGGCAATAATCCTATCGGTGGGGAATTTTGTGGAAGACACTTTTTTCCCCTCTTTGGGATTGGCTGAATTTCGGGGTCCTTCCAGCAGGCAGGAAAGGTTCTTCGTTCATAAGAAAGAGTTACAGGAACCGACGACAGCTCTGGAGCACACTTCTTAAGAACTGTTGCTGGTATTCCATCCGGGCCGGTTGCATTCCTACAGTCCAGTCTACGTAGAATGCGTTAAATAGCACGCGGGCGAACCTCACATCCAGACTCGAGGACCAAACCGGCGCGATCACAGGTGGCTCCAAAAGACCGGTATCGAGGTTTGAACTCGTGAGGACGAGAACCAGTCGGGCACTCAAAGAGTTTACTAGAAGGCTTACGCCTTCTTCGCAGTATCCATCGCCTGGTTGCACGCGTTTCTGATTTTAACAAAATTCGTTCTGTACAACTCGGTGGGATTTGGAGCGCCATTGTTTAAAAGATCTATTTTTTTCCGCTGTAATCTGGTCACATTTTTTATCAAGCCAAGGCTTATGAGATGAATTTCGTTTGATGGAATGCGGAATGTAGATCTCCACCCCGAGAAGAATTATCTCTGTAACCGACTTCGCGCATGCGTTAACACCAGAGTCTCCAAAGCACACCTCCGACCACAGAAAGGATGCGAAGAAATCTCGCAAATCGTTCCAATTGGCAGCTTCATACCTCCATACATGGCGAACCTTAGGAATGGAAGTGGTTGCGCGACCGATACCAAGAAGGGATCTGAGTTTCCCAGTATCGCAGCAATCTCCACGGTATAAATGCTCGGCTGTGATGTCAAAAACAGATCCAGCGTGTTCCCATAATCACCTCGAGTATCCGGCACTCGCATAGGTTCCTCCACGAGTTGAGCCAAATTGCGGTTACCAGCGAATATCTCCGCCAGCGTCCCAGCCGTGTCGGTTCTGTTAGAATGTAACAACCAGCCGGAATTGTGCTCATTAAAACCGCGGAGGACGACAATTTCAGAAGCTGAGTAGTTTTTTTTATTTTTTTTTTATAGACTTCTCTCGGGAGAGGCGAACCTATAGCGTCGAGTGGGCGCCCCGAGATGCCATCAAATAACTGTTGCAGTTCTTTTTGAACAGTTGCAGGTTGTAACGTTCCGGGAACACTCGCGTGGGAAGGCAGTTCCCGCTCTGTAACGGAACGAGTTCTGATACTGGGATGTTCGCGCCGTCGGGAGATGAACCACAAACGGGTGCGATCCGTCGGATTGTCTTGTGGAGCGCATATAAACCGAATTGCGTGGAACAAGGCCAAGAATCTCCGAAGAACAGCACCCGTGATAATATCTGTGATATGTATCCAGTCGACACTACGTGAAAGATGTTCGAAAAATATCCCCGGTCGATCGTCATTCGAGGAGCGGTAAAGACAACAAAGATGTGTAACAGAATTCCTCAGCACGGCTTTCCACCACATGATGCCCATGTTATTGGGTTCCAACGCCTCTATCTTCTGGCGAGCCAGATTGGTCCGCGAGAGGACGAAGACTCCACCTTTAAAACGGAATATCAAATGTAAGTCGTATCAGAGCAGATGATATGTCGAATCAGTTGACGAATCGACATGGGTCTCGGTTAGAGTAAGGATATTAGGTTTCGCTGTTTGCAAATATTGGTGAACGGAGTTTACATTCGTATTGGCGAAACCGATGCCTCTGATATTACAAAATCAAGTTATCACTCGAACGTCGACAGAGTTCCGAGAACGAGCCCGATTATCCAAGGACGAATTTCTTACAGTTCGGTTATTTATCATAATACTCGTATCTGCGTGATGTTCCCCCCGACAAAGTGCTTCCCGGAGATCCGAATGGGAATCTAGTTTACCTCCGGAATTTTTGATCTCAGGAGGTACCGTCATGACTTGTGTCAGTCTGGACCATCAGCCATACATCCGAAACATAGTCGTAAATGTCTCCCGACGACATCGCGGAATGTACAGCTTGACGGAGTGGTTTCTCACCTTGGAACCGACTACTACCTAAACCAACCTTTTCTCGAACCGGTCCATCAGCCAATCTCCGAAAGATGGCCAGGGATCTCTTCCGACCATTTTACAAAGCGTATAGCTTGATGGGGTGGTATTTAACCGGGCGACAGGGCGTTGAGACCCCACCTATCACTCGGCCTTTCATCGCCTCTTACGACAAGTCGGCCTAGCTATGAGTATATTCTAATGCCCTACCCTCAGGGCCGAACTGTGGAAAAATATACATAATAGGAATTTTTGATAACATATTATGGATACATAATATTGTATATACAAATAACCAACGCAAAAAAGGGGGAAATGAAAAATTTTACTTCTGTATTAGGAAAGAGATTAGTTTTAAAAAACAAAAACTCAGGACTTGCTAAATAATGCCAAGACCGGTTCCCGGTTGTAGTGCCGATGATGTGATGATGATGATTAAGAAGGCTATCGCAAAACTATATCGGCACTGGGGAAATCGAAAAGCGAGTACTACACGTACACCCGTAGATCAGGGAAAACCGTATCCATGCTCCTGAAAGGAGTTAATCCTTCCTTTACTCCCGAAGAACTAAAAAGCTTCGAAAACGATAGCCTGAAATTTACAGGTGTGAAACCATTTTCTACAGCAAATTCTTGAAATCGCAACCGTAAGTTGTATTTCTTCATTGTGTCTCTAAGTCCCAATAGAATAATTGATGGACTTAGATATATCAAATACATTAGTTACCAAACGATAACTTTGGAGAGAATAAAGAAGTCCGACCAGGTATTGCAGTGTACATGGGTTGGCTGAAAAGTTTCCGACCTCAGCGTGAAGATAGCAGCACCCGCCAATAAAGGCTAGTGAATGTAGTTGTACAACTTGTGACCGTTATTCACCAAAATTTCCCCCATTTTGGACCGTAGTTTTTATCTGACAGTCGTTTGAGTGATTCGTTTTGTGTTTTTGTGCAAATGGACAAAATTGAGAATCGCGCTGTCATTAAATTCTTGTTTTTGAAAGGCAATACGCCTACGCAAATCAAAGATGAGTCGGACTCTGCATGGGGACTCTGCGCCATCATTTACCACAGTGACATTTTGGGCAGCTGAATTTAAACGTGGCCATGAGGACTTGGGAAACGATGAAAATTCGCGACGTCTAAAAACTGCAACAACTGACGATAACATCCCTAAAATTCACCAAGTGGTGCTAGACGACCGCCGAATTAAAGTGAGAGAGATAGCAAAGCCTATAAAAATGTTCACAGAACGTGTTTGTCACATATTAAATCAAGATTTAGGCATAAGAGAGCTGTCCGCGCGTTTGCTCACGTTCAACCAAAAATGTGTTCGAATGAACATTTCCAACGCTCTGTTGGTGCGGTTTAGGCGCAATAAATCCGAGATTTGTCGCCAATTAGTTACTGTCGATGAAATTTGGATACACCATTATACGCCCGTAACACAAATACAGTCAAAACAGTGGACTGCAAAGGGGAATCGGCTCCAAAAAAACTAAAAACTGTTTTTTCGAGTGGGAAAGTGATGCTGACTTTTTTTTAGGGCAGTCATGGAGTTATCTTATTCGATTAGCTCCAAAAGGAACAACCATTACAGGAGCATACTACCCATCATTACTTGACCAACTGAAAGCAGAAATTGCGGAAAAACGGCCACATTTGCAGAAAAAGGAAATCCTGTTTCACCAAGACAACGCGCCATCTTACACCTCAGCGGTTGTCATGGCGAAAATCGTCGAATTACGGTTTGAACTACTTGGCCATCCTTACTCAGCAGATATAGCCCCAAACGACTTCTTTTTATTGCCTAATCTAAAAATTGCGCTCGAAAGATAGAGATTTTCGTCAAATGAGGAGGCAATTATAGTGGTTAGTATACCCGCCTGTCACGCGGGAGACCGGGGTTCGATTCCCCGTCGGGGAGCTTCTGGCGCAAGACTAATAACCTTGCCCGGAAAAAAAAATCATTATGGAAAATTTAACAAGCCTCAGGACTTGCTAAATAAGGCCAAGACCGGTTCCCGGTTGTAGTGCCGATGATGATGATGAGGAGGCAATCACCTTCGTGAACAGTTATTTTGCAGGGAAAAATGCCGAGTATTATTTGGACGGGTTAGAGAGATAGGGAGCATCACTGGGAGAAGTGTCTAGAGTTACAAGGAGACTATGTAGAAAAATAAAAATAAAATTTAAGAAAAAATGTCTTGTATCTTTGTTAGGTCGGAAACTTTTCAGGCCACGCTCGTATGCGCTGTCAACGCTTCGCCCATGTGGCAGCGAATTGCAATATACATTTCAAATGCGTCAAATTCCTAAATAATCATATCATTGGAGAATGTTCATTGGACAAAAAACAGCTCCCGGATAGAAATATGCTATCCCGTGTCCTCTGTAAAAACACAGGTCACCTTGCTAACTTTAGAGGTTGCCCTCAGTACCAACAATTAAAATCAAAGTTGGAAGCCAGAAAGAAGCGAGTTGAAGAAGAGAAATGGATGAAAACTCGCTCTTACAACAACTTCGTGGCACCAAGTGTGTCATACGCCCAAATGTCAATACAACGATACACACTGACCGAGTGCGGACGTGTTTTCAATTCGCCGATCGAGATAAATGTAAAAGTTACTTTTATGAGTCGCGAGTGAAATTTGAAATAATAAGACTATTTATAAATAAATCAATTCTAGTGACAAGAATAGTCAAAACAAAGTTATTATACATAAATATAAACAAATAAAAGAGAACGAAGCCACGTGTTTGGACAGTCAAAACAAACACCGTTTAGTACTAATCAACTGTGAGAGTGTATGTGAGCACGTGTTTAGCGGGAAAAAAAAAATAAAGTAAAAGAAAAACAAAACAAAAACAATAAATATAAATAAAAAAGAAACAAAAGGAACTAAAATATATAGCGAAATTACAAAGTGAACCCAACCTAATAACTGGTTTACAACAAAGACTGGCCAGCTATCTTGGATGCAACAAGCTCGGTGTACTGACCCTCAGCATGCAGAATGGCAGACAAAAAACAAAATATTAAAAAATTGAAATCAAAGTCCGTGTTAATAAAACGCCCGGCGAGCTCCCCACTAACACGAGCGACAACAAAAGTCAACAAGCCAAACGAGGCAATAACAGACTTGCTCTGTTCCATATAATGACGGCCATGTAACCAATAACATGTTTGCATGTTTAGCGACTACCGAGACTGAGGACGAGGAAGAGGAAATCAGCGATCTTGAAACAAGGCTAGCCCGAGCAAGGGCGCAAATAGCAGAGAAGCGTGGCAGGAAAAAGGAATCTGCTGAAAAGGAGCAGCTAATAGTGAAACAACAGCAGCAGAAAAATCAGCAACAATGTGCAGAACAGAATCCAAGCCAACAAAAAGGATGTCCACCGCAAGAGATTACACAACAACAACCAGAACAAGAGCAACAGGCAGCAAAAAGGAAAGCGAAGATGCCACCCATCAATATTACAGATATGGACTGTAACGAACTGGTAAGTCTATGTAAGCTTTGTATTGGGGAGGATTTTTCAATTAAAAGACTGACCGGGAACAGGTTTGCCATACAGACAAATTCGGTTGAGGACTTCGAAAAAATGAAAAATGTGCTAAAAAGGGCCACCGCGGAATTTTACACCTACACCCCGAAAGAAGTAAAGAATATAACGGTTCTACTAAGAGGCGTCGACCCTGAAACAGAACCAGAAGTTCTATTACAAACGCTACGAGAGCTTAACTGTAATGATATTGAGTTTATCGCGGTAAAACCTTTCAATACAGCTAGGGCTAGACGGGAGAATCGAAACTTACCATTCTTCCTGGTGCAGCTGGGCCCTGGGAGCAAAATTCGTGGACTTAGGAAAATCACTATCCTGAACCATCAAATTGTCACATGGGACAAATTGAAAAAAGGCAGAGATATAATCCAATGTCTTCACTGCGAAATGCAGTATCGATGCGTAAGATGCGGACAGGACCACAGTGCAGAACAATGCACGTTAGGTAAAGAAAGGTTAGACGACAGATCTCTTCTAAAGTGTGCAGTTTGTAAGAGTGAGGGACACCCCGCTAATTATCGGGGCTGTCCTAAGTTCCGCGAACTACAGGAAAAAAAGTTTTCACAGCAACGAAAATTAGAACGCCCGATATTTCAAGGCCGACCAGCACTAAATGTAACACCCCAGTTCTCGTATGCTCAAGTAACAGCTGGTAGGAGAAAGACGCCACAACCCACCACACGGGTACCGCCGCCACATACTGTTCCTCCAGAAACAGTAACACTAGCAGATGTGCTCACAACCTTGCTCGCTATACAGACGCTGATGACACAAATGTAAAAACAAATAAAGAACCAGGACACTAGACTAGACTGGGTCTATTCGCAGTTGCCTAGCCAGCCGTCAATATAAACCCCCCAACAGAAAGCACAATTAAGGCTTTAGTCGTGAATGTAAATTCACTTATCAGAATCGAGAGAAGAGCCGCCCTCTTTAAACTGTTGCAAGACGAAAGTCCTGACGTGCTTCTGGCTAGCGAAACTAAGCTGAATCAGAGGCATAAACTATGTCACACAAACTACGACATTATACGAAGAGACCGACCCAACTCCACACAAGGAGGAGGGGTGGCAATCTTTGTTAAAAAACAACTCCAACATAAGGTAATATATAGTGGTGAGATACGCAGATTTCAGGTGCTTGAAGCGAGCATTATCCGCATCCCCCTCCGACAAGGTAGGGGGATGTATGTGATATCTGCCTACGCACCAGAAGCACATCAATAAAATCAATTTATAGTGGAGCTAGAGACTCTTTTCCAATGCTTACAACTTTACTCGGAAGGGAACAATTACATCGTAGGTGGCGATTTGAATGCTAAACACCCAAATTGGGGAATAGCATATCCAACACGAGAGGAAATCAACTAGCTGGTTGGCTAGATCAACATCACATTGAATATAAGGCTGACCTGCTAGCTACAGAATATCTTTCCCCAGAGGGAGATCGTTTCTCGATATTATGCTTATTGACACACGACTTAAACATACACATACTAACAGACAAAATATAAACTGCCTACGCACAATTAAGTGTGACAGCGACCATTGTGCATTATCAATCGTGATAAAAACACCAAGCGAAGTTGTGGAACTCGGTGAATGTATGATACCGCAACCCTATAACTATGGGGGTATGCGATGGACGCGTTTCACGACAACCTTAACAAGAGAAATTCGCTTAAAAGATATTAACCCTCCTACCAACAGAAACATATCCAACGACAAATACATACAAAAAATTGACGAAACCATAAAACAAACTATGGACAAAACAATACTAAAAACCACACCTACGGACAACATGAACATGTACCGAAACGCCACAATAAACGCACTCCACAGAAAAAAAAGTAGACTTCTGTCTCAACTAAAACTACGGTACAGACAATTTATTGATAGGCACGACCAGGAGATAATATCACTGAAGTCCAGATTAAAAAATCTCCAACAGCTGATAAAAGCCAACTATAGGCTATCAACTAATTTGTATTGGAACAACAAAGTTCGGGCGGTAAAATACAACAACCCTAGTATGTTGCCGCAAATTAATAAAATATTTAGACGGAGTAATGAAAACGAGATTCAGTGTCTCCAAATACCACGAACTGACGAAAACCAACGAATGCTGACAAATATAGGCATCGACACAAACAACGCCATCCTAAATGCCGAAGTTTTTTGTTTGAAGATCCCTTGGAAAAAGTGAATGTTGTAGCGGCCGTCTTTCAAGAACTGTACAAGGCAAATGAAGTAATTCGCCGCAACCATGGCTTGGAAGATAGAGTTTTAGTGAATTATCGTCTTCTTCGAAATGACATTTCACAGTGGCGAGCAGAAAACCATGGTTTTATCGAATTCAGTAATGAAAATACGGCAAACGTCGGGATCACTGTCGAAAGCGCTAACAGCCTTTTGATCACTAGTGAAGACATCCAAGGCGTCTTTGCATCATTAAGAAACAAAAAATCAGTTGGAATCGATGGAGTACCCAATATCATACTAAAACATCTTCCTCCAATCGCAATGGACATTTGGCGGTTAAGTATGGTCGAAGTGTCACCGAACTGTTCCGCCGAACATTGTTCACGAATAGAGAAACAACCTGGAACACAGGGGCATTGTCACAAATAAAACGCTGAGAGATATTTTCACTTTCTATTTTATTGTAAATGTTTTAGCATCTTTCGTCACACATAAACTTCAACGTATAAATCCGAATTACACGATAACCGACACACATTTCCTTTTTACGTCACGGAAGGTTTACTATTACCTTTAATAGTTTCGCGGTGAGATACTCTAGCGCAAGGGCGAAACGACGGATACCTCCTCGTCGAGTTCTCTCTCGTTCTCGACCTCCTCGGATGCTCGAAAGTTCAATCTCGACCGTTCGATACAGACCTCTCGTCCCGGTGGCGATCCCAATTAGACTGCCCGTCTGCCCACACAGATATCTAGATTCCAAACCGGTATCCGTATCTGTACGGAAACATTTTTCTATTCGATCTGCTAACAGAATACCGGAAATCTCTGTTAGCAGCATGCTATTTCATCCCAGGGGTAATTTCCTATTTTCCTGAAAGGAGAAAGTCATTTCTTGCATACATCATTATCCTTGGTGATAGAATTTCATTTCCACGGCCTTCTGTTTGCACAGAACATCTGGCGCCCAGACCAGAGATATTCGGCGATTGTTTTGACGTGCAGTCCGTGGGTCTTATTTGAACTTGGTACCCGGAATCGAAATCCATTAGATCTTTATAATGGTGCGAAATTCTAGCGTGGCCGTGGGACCGGAGTATTGCCTTTGTTGGCTTAACTCCTCATAAATTATCGGATATCTCGTTGGGATATATTCGATTGCGATAGGTCGTGGCTGCCTTCTGTTGTTCAACGGATTTGGGTGGTCCTTGCGTTAGATTACCCGCACGTGCATCCGTTGATCGGCTCATTCTTTGATGATAGCAATTCTTTTGTATCGAATTTCGGAATTGCCGGTTCGCTGAGATGTTCCTGGGCACAGGCAGCATGTATGGCATTTTGGGAATTGTTTTTTTTTTAGGAATAGAACGCATGGATGTTTATACCTTTGTTTCAGGCATGATGAATTATAATTGTTGAGCTTGACCTTAAAAGCTTTGGGGACGTTCAGTTCCTTGCTTTTTGGTGTCAGTCTCAACGTTGGCTGCGAGTTGCAGGCCCTATCGTGGGACTTTGGGACACGCGTCTGTGGGCGCGTGCAACGTTCTCAGGTAAGTAAGCTCTTTGAAGGTAGGAACCTTACCTGAGCGGTAATAATAACAATAATAAAAACAAAGTTTTTTCTTTTCTTCATTTTCTTTGTATCCAATTAAGTTCCCTAAAAATTCATGTAAACAAAATAACCATAATGTCGAAAGACAAGTTTTCATGCTTTAAGCGTATGCATGTAACTTAGAGAGTCCGCAAGGGACCAGTAAGTTAAGAAATAAGATAAAATAAGCTAGAGTTTAATCATTTTTGTCTAGCAAGTAAGTAAATTATAATAATAGGAAGAAATAAAAAATATGTTAAAAAAAAAAACGCCCAAATGCCAGGTGGAGTAAAAAATCCAACAATCTTAGAACAATCACGCAATATCATTAAAACGCCTGCCTCAGAGGCACAAACTGATATAACAGCTAAATTACTGTCCATAGAAGGACAGTTTGCTGCGTTTGATAAAAAATTCGAAATGATCGGGGAAAAAACTGACGGAACAAATGGCTCGAACGGACATTATCTATTCGACCTTGTTTCCAGACGAACCCGCACTTTAATCATAACGTTCACTGCGGCTAAATTAACTCTAAACATTATTGCTGTGAATGTTAATTCACTAATCCGCATGGAAAGAAGGGATAATCTGAGCAGTCTGCTGGAAGCTGAACGTCCAGATGTGCTTTTGGCTAGCGAAACTAAGCTAAACCAAAGGCACAAATTGGGCTATCCGAATTATTAAGTAATTAGACGAGATCGTCCAAATTCAACTCAGGCGCTATCTTAGTAAAAAATGCTTATGGGTGTATAATGTTTTGGGATGAGTCCTACTTAATCTATAGTGCGTTATCGGTGGAATACATATCAGTTGAGTGATTCATACGTTAACTCGCTCGACTTTGTAGTGAGTACAGCCATGAGACAGCAAGAGGCACACACGTGTGTTGCGCAAGGGATTATTATACATTTTTTAACAAATGAAGGCGTTTAACCCTGAGACATTATTATCGATTGAAGGCATAGTTTGGTGATGATACATTGTCTCAGAATCGTGTGTATACGTGGGCCAGAGAATTTAAAACTGGACGAGAACGTATCGAAAACGAAGGTCATGATCGCCGGAAAAGTTCTCGTAACGATTTTTTTCGACTCAAAGGGAGGTTTAGTGATTGATTTTCTTCACGAACAACGAGTAAATGCAGTTTACTACTGTTAGTTCTTACAGTCGACAAAGGCCGCATATCGAAATAAAAGAGGAGGTATGCCCATTCGAGATCTCATCCTTCTTCATGACAACGCCAGGCCTCACACCGCGTCCTTGACAAGGGATACATTGGAAGAAACGGGCTGGGAAACCCTCGAACACCCTCCTTATAGCCCAGACTTGTCTCCTTGTGGCTGTTTTTTGTTCGCACCGTTGAAGGAATCACTTGGAGGAAGGAAATTCGAAAGTAATGAAGAAGTCGTGGAGTAAGTGCTCAATTGGCTATAAAATCTTTCTACAAACAAGGGACATTAAAGCTTCCAAATCGGTGGCAAAAGTGTATAGATCACGCAGGAGACTATATTGAAAAATGTTGATAGTATAGTTAGTGTTTAACATTTTGCAATAAATGTATAAAAGGAAATTACTCTTTATTATTGATTCACCCCCGTATAATCTGAAAAGTGTATATTGATCGGAATATGTCTTGTAAACCTTTTGTAATTCACTCAGATAACACTAAAGCATAGATCATCTAGAGACTGCATATCAGTTGAGATAAGGATAGACACACAAACATTTGTTTTTATAATATGAAAAGAGGCAACAAGGGAAACGCTGTGAAAAGTAATTGTGAAGTAGATTTAAGAATACAGCACATACGAGGCTACCTAAACAATTTCCTTAGTGTTTAAGTAGTTAATAAAGTTAGATTCGTGGAAGCCGAGAGGTCGACACGAATCATTAATTTTTACACCAACGAGTACTTGCAATGATTAACTCGCGCATACACTTCACCCAGTCCAAATAACATTAAAAACCCACCAACAAGACATGAGTAGCTTGTGGATACAGCAACAGCACTTGCAAGAACATTATGCCATCGAAACAAAGCAGCAGTAGCAGTTGCACAGAAACTCACATCACAGTCGTGAACATAATACGCTAGACTACCGTCCCAGGAATATATCACGGACGTCTAATCGCAAGGGATATTATTATTACCAAAATAGGTGGAACAATAGCGCTTGATAGTACACGAAATCCAGTAAATTCGCACCCCACATCAAATGGTCACAGAAACTAAATCCGTTGTCGTTGATGGGGGAAGCTGGCGACAACAACAGCAAATTACCATCCCAAGAGCTCTGCTTACACATATATGAATTCAATACTCATCAAAAATACCCGATTCACTCAGAACCGTAGTCTCGATCATCCCGCTCAACTCCTTCGACAAAAAATCTGTACCCGAGCCTCTCAAGCTGTACGCAGCAGGTTTTCTTGGTGTAATCAACTAGTACGGGTCATTTTTTTTTACACAAACTTGCGCACAAACAGGGATTTTGGAGTACCCTTAAATGTCAGAGCACAGTGCTGTAGTGATCCTAAATCACTACTCTCTCCCACGTACCTATAATCCCAATCCACGTGAATCATATGAGCGACAGGTTAAACCAAAAGTTAGTTTGCCGCACATTGATTCAATTCCCGAATACCTTACCCTTACTCATAATTCCAATTGAATCATATGCGCGATAGATTTAAACCACAAGTTAATTTGTTGCGCATTGATTCAATTTCCAAGTACCTTACATCTCGATCCAATTGAATCATATGCGCGACAAAATTAAACGAAAGTCCATTTGTCGTGCATTGATTCAATTCCCTATAATTTGAAATTATGAAATGCGTAATACTAAATGCATTTCATGATTTCTCATTCCGGGAATTAGTTCAGATAGAGTTCGTGTACACTTCCACAGAGTATAAAAGGCGAGTGCATTTTGGATTCGAGATCAGTTTGGATCCGGAGGCCAGAACGGTCACAAGGAAACTTTGAAATAAATAAATTAAATATAACAACAAATAAAATAAATATAAAAACAAATAATCGTTTTTTAAAATATTAAACACAAAAACAACCGGATCTCCTCAACTGAGGTAAGAAAAACAAATCAAATCTAAATACAAATATAACCCTACAGTGCGAACGGAAGGAGAGGAAGTGGATAAGGAAAGGAGGTATCGATGTACATTGCTCTTAAATGCCTGGACATTACAACGACGAGGAAACATGATCAGGTAGAGTAATCCACATTCGTGTGGGTCGGTTAAATAATGACTCTCTATATTTATCTGTACGCCTGAAGTTTACTTTCAACGTGAATTGATTCGTATTCTCATAGACGTTGCGCCTATGTTCTACCGACGGAATTGATCGACTCACAGCTGGGTCCCCAATTACTTTCATTCCTCGTTTTTGCATCCTATCGAGCATGTGTAATAAAGTTTTGGATGCGCCTGACCAAATATGGGAGCTGAACTCCAAACTCCAAATAGTGGCCAGGTTGGATGGAGAGAATTTTTTTTTGCATCTCTTAAGGAACTCCATACATTTGGCTGCACTTTCCGCAGCTTCAAAAATGTGGTCGCTGCAATTAAGAGTCGAATTAATTCGAGTCCCAACGCTTGATATGTGTTCGTCGATGCAAGTGCTGTTTATCGACGGTGTATTTAGTTTAGGGTTCGTCTTTGACGACAGGAGACAGCACTGAGTTTTTAGGGTTTTGAACTCTACTCGGTTAGATAATCCCTATTGATATATCTTGTTGAGGTCGTTATTCAATGTATTAAGCATAATGACGTTCGAACGCACACACCAAGAAGAACATACATATCTTTTGCTCAATAATTACCTCAAATGTCCTGTAAATTCGCTAGACATCCGAGGTCGACAAAGCCTTCGAGGACTGCAATTACAAACTAGCTAACGTCACATTTCTGGCTTATCCGTCTCCGGATCCACACATGGCTCCTATCAGTGATACCTCACCCACGGCAATTGGAGCACAACTTCAGCAACCAGTCGACGACTTATGGCAACCGGCAGGATATTTTTTTCACATAAACTCACCATTACAGAACAACGCAGCACTTACGATCGCGAATTTTACTATTTTCGCTTAATTAAAAATTTTCATCACTTTTTAGATTTCCGGAAATTTACCGATCATAAGACTATACGTTTAAACAAAAACTTGAAAAGCTTCAGAACGTCAACTCACATCAGAACTCTGCATCAGAACTCGTTCCGTTACAGAGCGGGGAAGCTGTGGAACTCTCTTCCCACGTGAGTGCTCTCGTAGCGTTACAACCTGCAACAGTTCAAAAAGAACTACAACAGTTATTTGGTGGCATCTCGGGGCGCCTGGACCCACCCCATAGGGTCTACTGTTAACAAACCACACACACGCGGACGCACAGTACAAGACGGCACAAACATACACACACCGACCAAAGCGCAGATCATCAGAGGCCAAAGACGTGATCTGCGTTTACTACCGCGCTCAAGACCTACCGGTCTTGTATGATTTCTTTTCCACTATACAAGTAGTTAGAGAACACCTGGACTAACACTGTCCCCACTATCCTTGGATACCCCCCTTTTTTCTTTTCTTTTCAGATATCTCGAGACCGAGCCCAACATCCTCACGGATGTGGGTGATTCTGGTTATCGCAAGATGACCAAAAGCCAGAAACAAGATGAAGGACACATCCTTGTCCTTGTCTCGTTAAAATCGGCCTTCTCGCCAACCCAAATTTTTTTTTTTTTTTGGATCCGAGGAGCAATTGGCGTCCTAGGACTAAGGACACCAATAAACTAAATAAAATTAAAAATTTGAAATTATGAATAAAATTATATTCAACAATCGGTTGTCACTCTTCTCGGAGGCCCCGGAAGCGCGGTGGCGATCGCAACGAGCCTTCTCAGGAGCGGCCTATTAAAGAGATCCCACATCCTTTTAAGTACAAGGAGACACGCTCCCTGAGTACAAGGATACAACACAGGGATCTTCGGCGAAAAGTACCGGGAATACATGCGTGAGTTATGATACGCAGAGAAAAGAGCTTTGATCTTCAAGATTGACCTCCAGACTGGCTCCGTTACACATTTTTATTGTAACAGCTTTCTTTTGATGACTAAATCGTTTGCCCTTGTTTACGGGATGACAGGAGGCTATCGTAAGTCGCGGAAAAGGTCCAACTCAGGCGGCGCACCACGAAAAGAGCAGAATCTTCGTCCAAAGAACCTCAGCACATGTCTGGTTACGCAGTGAACATGTAAAAGCTCCTCTCGAGCCACCCCATCAACGCCTTTCCAGGTAAAGTGACTGCATTTTTAAAATCAACATCACCGGTGAAGGAAGAAGCGTCCCAGACTGAAACCCGGCTACATCAGCAAAACCGACAAGAACTTCGTCTAGGAAAGCACACTTTCAACGTCTCGACAAATAAAACTACATCAATAGGGTTCCTCCGCGGATTCGCCAAATGGAACATACCCCCGAGGGTGACTTTTAAGCAACTCTCTAAAACCGGTGGGAGGGGGTTTGTGGCGGCGCCGTCTTCTCGGTAACGTCACTGTTATTTTCCAAACTTATCCAACCAACCGCACCGCCATCTACAGTTCAGAATAACAAACATTCTCACGCAGACAATACAGCGTTGTCATACAAATTTCCTTTAAGTCATTCACCAGCAAAGCTCACGGACGTTCAGCGGGCTTTCCGGACGGTATGCCGGGATGTTATATACGCCAGGCCCGAAAGGAAGCGGCTTGAATTCGTAGCTAAGGAAGTCCGTTGCTATGTAAGAGGTGACGCACGTAGCCCACAAGACAACTCCACCTAAAGAGACACATTGTGGATACCTGATATGGTAAATGCAAAGACATGTAACATTGTGTCCTAAAAGTAAAAACTAAGACCAATTTTCAAGTTATAAAAACGTAATTAAATTAATTGTATAAAGTTTAAATACCTTGCCCGGAAAAAACAAATCATTATGGAAAATTTATCGAGCCTCAAGACTTGCTAAATGAGGCCAAGACCGGATCCCGGTTGTAGTGCCGATGATGATGATGATGATAAAGTTTAAATATTAAACAGAAAAAAAAACCGGATCTCATTCTTTGATTTAGTTTTTTAATTGTATTCATAAAAAAGTAGCTTCCATTGCATATACAAAAGTAATTGTGTAGTAAAAGCTGATGATTAAACAATTTCTTTTTTTCCCTTAAAATCAACAATTTGAATTTCCATATGGATTGGTTGTTTTCCGTCGCCTGAAAGGATGTTTAAATCACCTTCGTTCAGCATTAAATAATTTGGGTCGCCTGTCAGAAATTCATCCGGATTTTGGTTCAGTTCTAAACCACGCACCTAATAAGTTGTCGAGTTAACAAACAATTCGTACATTTAGTTTCGAAAGTGTACATGTTTTTTGTTTAATTTTAATAAGCCTATCGGACAATACCAAGAGAAAGTCAATATCATAGCGCGATCAGGTCGTATTTTTTTATCGATTGCTTTTCTCCTTGATAGAGGAGATATGTAGTGACCAGCACGATGCTAATTTTTATGGGGTTACCTGAAATCACTTGGTTACTGATCCTCTTAGGACCAAAATTTACCTAAAGGGAAACCTTTCATCAGGCTGTTGCCACATATCTATCGATATGTTGGAAAGAGTAGAACAATTAATGCAGTGAAATAAATGAAATAACTAGATCAATAAACTCTAAATGTTGAACTTGGTGACGGAACAATAATCAGCAATAATTGTTTTTGAAACAGAAAGTTCCTCTGCCCCACCATGTACCATTATACATCACTGCGGTATCGAGGTCATGATTTTATGTACACTTTCGAAACTATATATTCAATTAATTTTACAATTTACCTTGATGGTAGCGGATCGAGTCGAGGTCATATTCTCGTCAAACACCGACAGAGTCACATGTATTGGAGACGTCGTTTGAGTGGATAGCAACCATATAACTAATATGGTGGTCGAGTCATTTTTCGGGTCCACTATCGGTTGAATCTATAAAAAAAAATAGACGTAACAAAGCAGGCTTTCTAGAACAAAAGGTATTTGCCTACATGTTTTTTATTTTTCAATAAAGCCCAGTAGGAAGTCATGCATCCCAAAACAAGTATCGGTAGATAGTGCTCCAGGTGCGTGTACGGCTTAGGTAAAAAGGAGTTCTGTTTGCACAAGCCCCGCAATACTGGCCTACTCCAAACATCACTGCAGAGAAAATACAAAAAGTAGTGTATCAAAATACTACGAAACCCATAGCCACCTACCTCTGATCTCCACCGTAAAGTATTACATCCTTGCACATAGTTTTACCGAATTGGAATGTCTGCCGATGAAGTAACAGGATTGCTCGGCCGCCACTGTATACATTCTGATATTGCACCTTTAATTTCTTATTATGGTCTCGCAGAAAGTGTGAAAGAAGCGCAGTAGACCCGATTGTTTGCGTGCACATAGTAACCGGACAAAAGAATGGGCTGCTGGAAATCGCAGTCAAGGACTTGGCTTGCGAAAGTTCATATTGAGCCTCCCACTCATCTTCAGCCTGCAACGGTTCCTCGTCACCTTTAAATTTATTTTCTTTGAGGAGCTTCCGAAATTTCGCTATGCTTTGTGTACTGAAGTTCTCGAGAGTTTCATCGTCTTTGGGCAGTTGTAGATCGGTGAATCTTGTATTGAATGTAAGAAGATTGTCCTTGGCAGCTTTTATTTTGTTGGCTTTCTCTTTAGCATCGGTAAATTGTATGAAGTCCTTCATATGATCGTACATGGTGGGTTGACAGAAAGGCTGTCGTAAAGGCGCAGTGCCCACAGATCGGGGCTGAAGACGCTCGCAATTTTCACAAGGATCCGTCATTACGTACAATAATTTTCAAAAAAAAAAATTAACAAATGGAAAACACGGCGAACAATTTCTTCTAATCAAAAATTCAGCTGTCACTTGGAGAATTCAAATGTAAATATATCGCTAGATAAATCGAACAGCATCCTAGCCTACTTTGACTGGATAATGTATAGTGGGGCGAAGCATATTCGCCACGCACCTCTGTTATATGCTTGACGATGAGTATAATTGTAGTCTTCGGCAGAGAGGCACGCTTGAAGCTTATAAAAGCTGATTAAATCCCCCTCTTTTTTAGAACCCTCGTTGTTTTTATTTGCTGCTAACGGGTAAATCGGGTTTTAAAAGGTATAAAGAAAAAGCAATTCAGTGGGCTCTTCAGTATTAATATATTAGGAGCAGTTGTTTCCAGCTGGAGAATATAAACTGCAGCAAAATAGGAATGAATCTTAGTGATAAGAACAAATCCTGAATATAAGCAGGAATCCTATGAATGATACTAAGCAATAAAAGTGAAAAATAGCAATCCTTTGGGTAAATACTTTTTCTAAACCCACAAAGATGGGAAACCTTCATTCGCTATTATTGAAAGGTGTCATCACTGACAGAGAAGTAAATGGACTTGATGCTGATAAAAGGAATAAGAAAAAATCAACTTTTTAAATTATATTTTGAGATAAATGCGTTTAAAGTTTTCAATAAAGATAGAGGCTGGTCGATAGGATGGGGCTTAATAATTTTTCATCTCATTCAATTTTCTTCGAATCGACTCTCGCATTTGCTGGAGAATATTTCTAAGATGTTGTACTTTCGAAAAAAATACAACAAAAATAATAAAAGAATTAATTGATTTCTTATAAATGATGATTGAATATGCCCCCTTAAAACTAAGTCTACTTCTTGTCGTCAAAGAGATACCTCAGTGTAGGAGTATTATCAATGAACGGCAGTTGCGTCGTCGCAATACTCACCGGTTAGAGAGTGCACCAAATCTAACCATAAAAACTAACATCAGATATACGAATAAACATAAAGGTTTGTTCTTTTGTCAAATCACACAATTGTGGAATGCGCTGGTTACTTATGGGTTTTCACGAAGTAGGAAGATCTCCAGTTTACCGCCGTAAAACCGTCCACCACAACCAGGGCAAGAAGGGAAAACCGCAAGCTACCCTTCTTTTTAGTTCAGCTAACACCCAGCAGTAGAATTGGTGGTCTAAGAAAGACTACAGTATTGGATCATCAAAGTGTCACATGGGACAAATTAAAAAAAGGCAGAGACATCCTGCGATGTGTCCGCTGCCAAAGGTTTGGTCACGCAGCGCCGAACTGTGAAATGCAGTACCGTTGCGTAAAATGCGGAAAGGACCATAAGGCAGATATATGCCCTCTGGGAAAAGAAAGGGTAGAAGACAAAGCCCTTCTAAAGTGCGTAGTGTGTCGGGATGAGGGACATCCCGCGAATTATCGAGGATGTCCTAAATTCCGAGAAATAATGGCAAGAACTGTGAGTCGGCAAAAAAACACAGAGCCAGCTCGTACAACAACAAGGCCCGAAACATCGCAGCGGTCGTACGCACAAGTTGCGTCGGGTGGGAGAACACCAAATCAGGCTACAACACTGGTAGCCACAAATACTCCCACTCAGACTGAAATAACACCACAAGCAGACGTGCTCGCAGTCCTACTCAATCTGCAGAGACAGATGACACGCTGCAAAGTCAAATAAACGAGATCTACTCGCACTTGCCCAGTCTAAATAAAAAGTCGATATAAACCCTCTAACCAAAACATCAATCAAAGCTCTTGTCGTGAATGTAAATTCACTAATAAGAACTGAGAGAAGAGCCAATCTTTTCAACCTGTTGCAAGAGGAACAACGTGATGTACTTCTGGCGGTGGAAACAAAGTTAAACCCGAGAAACAAGATAGAACATAAAACCTACGATATTATACGAAGAGACCGACCTAACTCCACTCAAGGAGGGGGAGTCGCAAACTTTATTAGAAAACGAATCCATCATAAAGTTATATATAGTGGAGAAGTGCGCAGGTTCCGGGTGCTGGAAGCCTGTATCGTGCGCATACCCCTTCAGCAAGGAAGGGGTTTGTATGCGATTGCGGTCTATGCACCTGAGGAGCACCAACGTAACCTATTTATAACAGGGCTCGATACGCTCTTTCCATGCCTACAATTGCACCGGGACAAAAACTACTTTATCGTAGGGGGACATATGAACACAAAGCATAGAAATTGGGGAAATTATATATCTAATGCCAGAGGAAATCAGTTGGCTGGTTGGTTAGATCAGTATCATATTGAATATAAAACTGATCTGCTAGCTACGGAGTATCCATCGTTCCCTAGAGGTAGATCGTTCTTAGATATCTTGCTAATGGACTCACGACTGAGACTACTTAACACCAACAGTCGAAACAGAAACTGTTTACAGACAATTGAATACGACAGTGACCACTGTGCATTCACGGCAGTAATAGAGCTTCCGAGCGAACTCGCAGATCTGGAGGAATTCGTGATCCCGGAACTCTACAACTACGGGGCAATGCGATGGCCGCGGTTTACCAGATCATTAACAAGAGAACTTCGTTCGAACGACTTTAATCTGCCAGTAAACAGAAACCTGACAAATGACGAAATCGACAAATACATTCAACAAATGGACGAAACCGTAAAACAAACAATGGACAAATCAATTCCCAAAACAACTGTTACAGATCACATAAACATGTACAGAAACACAACAATAAACGCACTCCACAAGAAAAGAGGCAGACTGCTATCGAAACTAAAACAATTACACAGACAGTTCACAGACAGACTAGACCAGGAGATAATATCACTGAAATCCCGATTAAAAAACCTCCAACAATTACTTCAAGCTAACTATAGATTAGCAACAAATTTTTATTGGAACAACAGAATTCGAGCTATAAAAACTAATAACCCGAATATGTTCCCACAAATAAATAAAATATTCAGGAGAAATAATCAAAACGAGATTCAGTGTCTCCAAATTCCACGTACTGATGTAAACCAGCAGCTGCTAACCAACATTGGCATAGATACAGAGAACGCTATCCTCAACAGTGAGCTCTTCGTAATCGAAGATCCTTTGGAAAAGGTGAACGCTGTGGGAGCTGTCTTTCAGGAAATGTACAGGGTGAATGAAAGCATTCGCCGAAATCACGACTTGGAGGACAAAGTTCTACTGAATCACCTGCACCTCCGAAATGAAATTTCACATTGGCAATCGGAGAACCCGGGTTTTACCGAATTCAGTGACGATAATCTATCAATTGACATTAATGCCAATGGTGGGGCTAATAGCCTTTTAATTGCTAGGGAAGGAATCCAGAGTATATTCGACTCATTAAGAAGCAAAAAGTCAGTGGGAATAGATGGAGTACCTAACATCGTACTCAAGAACCTGCCCCCAATGGCAATAGATATATACACGGTCCTGTTTAACAACGCGTAGAATAATGCATATTATCCCGCGCGTTGGAAAACGGCTATCATTCAGCCCATCCCAAAAAAGGGCAAAGACTGTACAAACCCAATGAACATGCGTTCATTGCATCAATAAAGTATTTGAAAAGACCAATAACAAAGCTCTTCTAAAATGGGTAGGCGAGAACAATATTATTCCAAATAACCAGTTTGGCTTTAAGGCGGGTCGTGAAACCACACATGTCGCAGCTAATCTGGTCTCCGACATACAATGGAATAAATGTAGGAACCAATGCACAGGTGCCTGTCTGATCGACTTGGAAAAAGCCTTTGATACCGCCTGGATTGAATGGTTATATTACAAGCTGATCAGACACGGCATACATAAGCCTCTACTATATGTACTTTACGATATGTTAAAGGACAAGAGGTTCGTGGTCAAAAATGGTAATGTGACCTCTAATAAAACGTATAACATCAAGAATGGCTTGCAACAGGGCGCGGTACTTTCTCCGATTCTTTTTAACATTTACATTAGCGACTTATTAGATGCACTCCCGCAGGCTATTGCGTACGCAGACGATCTCATAATTTACAGAACAGCTCCGAAAGTTGAGATCATAAATAGTTTAATACAGCGAGACTTCAACAAAGTGCAGCGCTATTGCGACGACTCGAAACTTATGATCAACTTCCAGAAATGTGAAGCCATCCTATTTAGAACTCCATTATATAAAGCCACGTACGACACAAGGAAAAACTGGCGAAAGCTAGTTATCGTGGGACCGCGTGGAGATAAACTGGAAACCAAGAGTTTAGTTAAATACCTTGGCATCTGGCTAGACCAATATCTGTATTTCAAGAGACATGTATAGGCTGCTTTGCTCAAAGTGAGGAAAACTTTTGCTATGAGAAGGAGGCTATTTCACAGTAGCCAACTTGACAGTAGGGTGACTACATGACGCTAATCAGGCCAATGCTCATATATGGTTGTTCAGTATGGTTTAACATAGGTCCAAATTTGATGGAAAAGATTCGGGTGTTCGAAAGGAAGTGTCTCAGAACCTGTCTCAGATTATATCGGACACCGGAACCGGACTATAAAAAGTATTACTCAAATGAGACTTTATATAATGAAGCGTACATAAATAGGGTGGATAATTTTATGATTAAATTAATCAGAGGACATATTGCGAGAGCAATAAGCTCGTCCAATGACCTAATTTTCGGGGCTTATTATCCAAATACCCTGTACTATGAGAACGTGCGTCGCAACGGTTTTGTTCCACCAGAGGCGTTTCTTGACTTGGACATGAAAGGGCTTATAGAGGATAGATCCGGAATTCCGCTGATCTATCATGTAAGTAGATCATGCGTAGACGGGCGATTGTGCTACGACCGGGAAGTAACGCGCACCGAAGAAGAGCTCCTGCGCTTCAGTAGGGCTATCTCCCACAGAGACCGGGACGGTAGTATTGGACAGCGTCAACAGTACTGGTGGTTGAATGGCATATAAAGACCTATATACCAAAGTCGGTATAGAATAACAATATCATCAGCCAGCTTACATAGACTTAGCTTTTCTAGAATTAGGGTAATATAAGATTTAGATTAAGTTATGTTAAGTTCTTTTAAAAAAAATATTTAATAAAAAAAAGAACGTTATATATATATATATATATATATATATATATGTGTATATATATGTGTATGTATATATATATATTAAACAAAAAATAGACACAAAGTTTTCAAAATTTTTCTTTGTCATGTAAATAATAATAAGTACTGCCACAAACAAAGTTCTGTCGCCGAAAGGCAAATTATACAATAGTTATGTAATGTTTAGCTTAGAGCGTCTGCTTAGGACCAGTAAGTTATAATATAAGATAATTAAGCTAGAATTTAAGCATTTTTTGTCTAGCCTTTAATTTAGAAACTAAGAATATAAAAAGAAAATAAAAAAAAAATTTAAAAATGAGATGGATATGCGTTTTCACGTCATTATAATCTCCGAGATCAACATATATCGGGACATGGTTTCTTAATCATCTTCCTCTTCAGTTCGCTCTGGACTTTCACATATAAGGGCAAATGATGAGCCGGTTTTTCCAAAGTTTCACGCACTTCTTCTAGTTAAGATTTACTCGGAAGTGGATTTCTCTTTTCAATCATTATAAATTGCCCTGTGTGTTCGCTCCCACCCGCCTGTTAAGTTTTATACCACCAGACACACTTGCCACACCTTTAAAATAAAACTGCCTTTGTTTTTTTTTTTTTGGTTAACTAAATTTTAATGTTATTATTTTAGTACTCATCTGAACAAAGACACTCTTTAGCTTATTCTTCACTACAACGCTCTTTAACAACTTAACAAATTATTCTCACTCAACTCCATGCACCACTTTAAGACCGTCTCGATCAGTATTCTCAAAACAACCAACTACTGTTTTTCTTCTTTTCGCCGAACAAAGACTTTTCTCGTGCAGGTCAAAGGGTATGTCCTTTTGTCTGCATGGCCCTTTTGCCAGCCGCCATTTCCTTTGTTTATCTTTCCCGGCTTAGGATAAAAAGAGGAAACACGATAGTATAGTGGTTAGTACACCCGCCTGTCACCCGGGAGACCGGGGTTCGATTCCCCGTCGGGGAGCCCCTGGCACAAGACTAATGACCTTGCCCAGACAAAATAAATCATTATGGAAAATTTAACAAGCCTCAGGACTTGCTAAATAAGGCCAAGACCGGTTCCCGGTTGTAGTGCCGATGATGATGATAATCTCCGAGATCAACATATATCGGGACCTGGTTTCTAAATCATCTTCCTCTTCAGTTCGCTCTGGACTTTCACATATAAGGGCAAATAATGAGCCGGTTTTCCAAAGTTTCACGCACTTCTTCTAGTTAAGATTTACTCGGAAGTGGGTTTCTCTTTTCAATCATTATAAATTGTAAAAAAAAAAAAATTGTCAATTTTTTTAATCAAAAATCGTGGTTATGAATTTAAAATTCTCTAAATAATCTAAAGGGGCTGTTACGTACAAAAACCCTCCACCTCTTAATACCAAACGCTTTGCAGCTAGCCTCCACCATTAATCGCGCATACGTTAAACATCGCGATATCAATTCAATATTAAATAAATTGAACTACACGCTCAATTTGCTCATATTGAATTTAACATAAATCCAAGACGTGATAAACGAACCATATGTTCCACACGCAAAATTCCCTGGACCCAAATCTGCGGACCAGATGACGAACTTTCAAGTAAAGGTGTTGAAACTCATAAAATGCGCGTCTGCAATTTTATGATCCTTCTAAGGTTTGTTTAACCAAACCATTTCTCATAGACAACATCCTTTTCCATTCCCAAGATAAAACAAACAACTTGCGCCATAAAGCGAACCACACGTTCGTTTTATCGCCCACCGACATAGAGATCCTCTGTTGATTTTTCCTTTGTGTTTCCTCTTTTTATCCTAAGCCGGGAAAGATAAACAAAGGAAATGGCGGCTGGCAAAAGGGCCATGCAGACAAAAGGACATACCCTTTGACCTGCACGAGAAAAGTCTTTGTTCGGCGAAAAGAAGAAAAACAGTAGTTGGTTGTTTTGAGAATACTGATCGAGACGGTCTTAAAGTGGTGCATGGAGTTGAGTGAGAATAATTTGTTAAGTTGTTAAAGAGCGTTGTAGTGAAGAATAAGCTAAAGAGTGTCTTTGTTCAGATGAGTACTAAAATAATAACATTAAAATTTAGTTAACCAAAAAAAAAAAAACAAAGGCAGTTTTATTTTAAAGGTGTGGCAAGTGTGTCTGGTGGTATAAAACTTAACAGGCGGGTGGGAGCGAACACACAGGGCAATTTATAATGATTGAAAAGAGAAATCCACTTCCGAGTAAATCTTAACTAGAAGAAGTGCGTGAAACTTTGGAAAAACCGGCTCATCATTTGCCCTTATATGTGAAAGTCCAGAGCGAACTGAAGAGGAAGATGATTAAGAAACCATGTCCCGATATATGTTGATCTCGGAGATTATAATGACGTGAAAACGCATATCCATCTCATTTTTAAATTTTTTTTTTATTTTCTTTTTATATTCTTAGTTTCTAAATTAAAGGCTAGACAAAAAATGCTTAAATTCTAGCTTAATTATCTTATATTATAACTTACTGGTCCTAAGCAGACGCTCTAAGCTAAACATTACATAACTATTGTATAATTTGCCTTTCGGCGACAGAACTTTGTTTGTGGCAGTACTTATTATTATTTACATGACAAAGAAAAATTTTGAAAACTTTGTGTCTATTTTTTGTTTAATATATATATATACATACACATATATATACACATATATATATATATATATATATATATATATATAACGTTCTTTTTTTTATTAAATATTTTTTTTAAAAGAACTTAACATAACTTAATCTAAATCTTATATTACCCTAATTCTAGAAAAGCTAAGTCTATGTAAGCTGGCTGATGATATTGTTATTCTATACCGACTTTGGTATCCAGGTCTTTATATGCCATTCAACCACCAGAACTGTTGACGCTGTCCAATACTACCGTCCCGGTCTCTGTGGGAGATAGGCCTACTGAAGCGCAGGAGCTCTTCTTCGGAGCGCGTTACTTCCCGGTCGTAGCACAATCGCCCGTCTACGCATGATCTACTTACATGATAGATCAGCGGAACTCCGGATCTATCCTGTATAAGCCCTTTCATGTCCAAGTCAAGAAACGCCTCTGGTGGAACAAAACCGTTGCGACGCACGTTCTCATAGTACAGGGTATTTGGATAATAAGCCCCGAAAATTAGGTCATTGGACGAGCTTATTGCTCCTCTGATTAATTTGATCATAAAATTATCCACCCTATTTATGGAGGCTTCATTATATAAAGTCTCATTTGAGTAGTACTTTTTGTATTCGGATTCCGGTGTTCGATATAATCTGAGACAGGTTCTGAGACACTTCCTTTCGAACACCCGAATCTTTTCCATCAAATTTGGACCCATGTTAAACCATACTGAACAACCATATATGAGCATTGGCCTGATTAGCGTCATGTAGTCACCCTACTGTCAAGTTGGCTACTGTGAAATAGCCTCCTTCTCATAGCAAAAGTTTTCCTCACTTTGAGCAAAGCAGCCTATACATGTCTCTTGAAATACAGATATTGATCTAGCCAGATGGCAAGGTATTTAACTAAACTCTTGGTTTCCAGTTTATCTCCATGCGGTCCCACGATAACTAGCTTTCGCCAGTTTTTCCTTGTGTCGTTCGTGGCTTTATATAATGGCGTTCTAAATAGGATGGCTTCATGTTTCTGGAAGTTGATCATAAGTTCCCAGTCGTCGCAATAGCGCTGCACGCTGTTGAAATCTCGCTGTATTAAACTATTTATGATCTCAACTTTCGGAGCTGTTCTGTAAATTATGAGATCGTCTGCGTACGCAATAGCCTGTGGGAGTGCATCTAATAAGTCGCTAATGTAAATGTTAAAAGGAATCGGAGAAAGTACCGCACCCTGTTGCAAGCCATTGTTGATGCTATACGTTTTATTAGAGGTCACATTACCATTTTTGACCACGAACCTCTTGTCCTTTAACATATCGTAAAGTACATATAGTAGAGGCTTATGTATGCCGTGTCTGATCAGCTTGTAATATAACCATTCGATCCACACGGTATCAAAGGCTTTTTTCCAAGTCGATCAGACAGGCACCTGTGCATTGGTTCCTACATTTATTCCATTGTATGTCGGAGACCAGATTAGCTGCGGCATGTGTGGTTTCATGACCCGCCTTAAAGCCAAACTGGTTATTTGGAATAATGTTGTTCTCGCCTACCCATTTTAGAAGAGCTTTGTTATTGGTCTTTTCAAATACTTTATTGATGCAATGAACGCATGTTCATTGGGTTTGTACAGTCTTTGCCCTTTTTTGGGATGGGCTGAATGATAGCCGTTTTCCAACGCGCGGGATAATATGCATTATTCTACGCGTTGTTAAACAGGACCGTGTATATATCTATTGCCATTGGGGGCAGGTTCTTGAGTACGATGTTAGGTACTCCACCTATTCCCACTGACTTTTTGCTTCTTAATGAGTCGAATATACTCTGGATTCCTTCCCTAGCAATTAAAAGGCTATTAGCCCCACCATTGGCATTAATGTCAATTGATAGATTATCGTCACTGAATTCGGTAAAACCCGGGTTCTCCGATTGCCAATGTGAAATTTCATTTCGGAGGTGCAGGTGATTCAGTAGAACTTTGTCCTCCAAGTCGTGATTTCGGCGAATGCTTTCATTCACCCTGTACATTTCCTGAAAGACAGCTCCCACAGCGTTCACCTTTTCCAAAGGATCTTCGATTACGAAGAGCTCACTGTTGAGGATAGCGTTCTCTGTATCTATGCCAATGTTGGTTAGCAGCTGCTGGTTTACATCAGTACGTGGAATTTGGAGACACTGAATCTCGTTTTGATTATTTCTCCTGAATATTTTATTTATTTGTGGGAACATATTCGGGTTATTAGTTTTTATAGCTCGAATTCTGTTGTTCCAATAAAAATTTGTTGCTAATCTATAGTTAGCTTGAAGTAATTGTTGGAGGTTTTTTAATCGGGATTTCAGTGATATTATCTCCTGGTCTAGTCTGTCTGTGAACTGTCTGTGTAATTGTTTTAGTTTCGATAGCAGTCTGCCTCTTTTCTTGTGGAGTGCGTTTATTGTTGTGTTTCTGTACATGTTTATGTGATCTGTAACAGTTGTTTTGGGAATTGATTTGTCCATTGTTTGTTTTACGGTTTCGTCCATTTGTTGAATGTATTTGTCGATTTCGTCATTTGTCAGGTTTCTGTTTACTGGCAGATTAAAGTCGTTCGAACGAAGTTCTCTTGTTAATGATCTGGTGAACCGCGGCCATCGCATTGACCCGTAGTTGTAGAGTTCCGGGATCACGAATTCCTCCAGATCTGCGAGATCGCTCGGAAGCCCTATTACTGCCGTGAATGCACAGTGGTCACTGTCGTCTTCCATTGTTCGTAAACAGTTTCTGTTTCGTCTGTTGGTGTTAAGTAGTCTCAGTCGTGAGTCAATAAGCAAGATATCTAAGAACGATCTACCTCTAGGGAACGATGGATATTCCGTAGCTAGCAGGTCAGTTCTATATTCTATATGGTACTGATCTAACCAACCTGGCATTAGATATATAATTTACCCATATTTTATGCTTTGTGTTCATACCTCCACGTCGGATAAAGTAGTTTTTATCCGAGTGCAGTTGTAGGCATCGAAAGAGTGTCTCGAGCTCTGCTATAAAGAAGCTATGTTGGTGCCTCTCAGGTGCATACACTGCAATCGGGTACAAACCCCTTCTTTGCTAAGGGGGCATGCGTACGATGCATTCTTCCAGCACCCGGAACCTGCGCACCTCTCCACTATATATAACTTTATGATGGATTCCTTTTCTAATAAAGTTTGCGACACGGCCTCCCTTGAGCGGAGTTAGGTCGATCTCTTCGTATAATATCGTAATTTGTATGTCCTATCTTATGTCTCTGGTTTAACTATGTTTCCCACGCCAGAAGTATATGGGGTCTTCGTTATGCTGTGGTGCCTACACGGGAACTGGTTCGCATTCCTCCCCAACTTCATCATCATCATCATCGGCACTACAACCGGGAACCGGTCTTGGCCTTATTTAGCAAGTCCTGAGGCTTGTTAAATTTTCAATAATTATTTATTTTTTCTGGGCAAGGTCATTAGTCTTGCGCCAGGGGCTCCCCGACGGGGAATCGAACCCCGGTCTCCCGGGTGACAGGCGGGTGTACTAACCACTATACTATCGAGGAGGAGGAGTCCCAACTTCACATCTGCCCAAAATCTGTGTCGTCGAAACAGTTTGACCTGCTCACTAGATAGTTAATGAAACGAACACTTCCTTTGCTTTTGTTTTATTTTTCTGATTCAACTAAAAGATATAAGATTTTGCATATGCATATCATTTATTCAGCACACTGTCATTTAACACATAAGGATTAATAGACTTCAACTCATTTGAACTTAATTCAACTTCGAGGTGTTGTTCAGTCATACGTACATTTAATTTATTCAACAACTATCATTTAACACATAAGGAATAATATACTTTAATTCATTTGCACTTAATTCAACTTCGAAGTGTTGTTCAGTCATACGTAAGGATATACATTTAATTTATTCAGCCCACTGTCATTTAACACATAACGAATAATACTTTCATTTAACACATAAGGATTATTAGGCTGTAATTCATCTTAACTTAATTTAACTTGCAAATATTGTTCGGTCATACGTAGGGTATACATTCAATTTATTCAGCACACTGTCATTTAACACATAAGGATAATTAGACTTTAATTCATTTGAACTTAAGCACACGTATACGGGAATTCATTTTACCAAATTGGTTATGATTTGCGACTACTAGCCCGGCGGGGTGACTCTCACGTGATTCTATGAAAGAAAAACCGACTCCTGGTGTTCAAGCTTAACGTGGAGTATCGACTTCACTCCACGGATTCACTTTTAAGAATGGTTAGGTCATCGAAGACGACAGCATAGCGAAAATCATCCATCGCCTCGGTCCCCACAATGGATGATTTACTTTGCACCAGCACAAAGGGCGCGAAACATACACGATGATTGTCTCTGTTGCTCATGGTGTGTGTGTCCACAAGTATGCGGACCGTGGATCGACCGAATCCATAAGGGCAACAGTAGACGGTGTTACGAGCCGACCTTGAGTCCAGGTCCCCCCAACATCCACTAATCCCCTTTCGTTAGTTTCCCCTCTTTGCCTTTAAACGGAGAACAACTCGCCAAGTAGTTAATTGGCATAAACTACTTTATGCAAATTAACTACTTGGCGAGTTTAAAGGTAAAGAGGGGAACTATCGGAAGGGGATTAGTTGATGTTGGGGGAACTGGACCCAATGTCGGTCCGTAACAATGGCATGGTTGCAGCTGGTGCAACTATCTCGACGTAGATATTTTGGCGTTTACACGATCAGCAACTGCGTACAGTATTTATACTGATCGTGCGCATCTTGGCGGCATCTCCAAGTAGTCGAATTCTCGCTGGTAATTTTTCATTTTTGAGAACTCGACTTCCTTTGGCGGTATGCCATAATGTATTTGCCGATCGGATGACCGAACGATGTGGGCATAGTTAAAAGAAAAAAAAAGAAGAAATATCTCCTGCACGTGTGTGGCAGACTCATCAAGAGATATTTCATCGGTGTGGTTCGGGTAATGTTGGTTGCTTGATGGGGCAACCAAATTGCTTTTCCTAGTCGAAAATACTTATTATTGCCGATGGAATTTTATGTCAGCGAGAATTATTGATTCAAAGTATTTCAGAAGATAGTTGGTACAACTATGGGAAGGTAAGTACATGTTTTCCAGGGTTTATGTGTTTTAGGAAACTGTTTCCTCATTATAGGTTGCAAGGTAAGTAGTGGCGTTCAATGGAACTGCCACAATACTTGTTTTTTATGCTTTTTGTATCCCCTAGGGGGAAGTTAGGTGTCGTGCCTGTAAACGGTGAGCGGTGGCGTTTTGAAACTGCCACAAGTACATCAGGGTTTTCATCTTGCAACAGGTTGACAAGATTTGCTCTTCTCTCAGTTCTTATTAGTGAATTTACATTCACGACAAGAGCTTTGATTGATGTTTTCGTTAGAGGTTTTCTGCTGAGTTTTTGCGTAGACTGGGCAAGTGCAAGTAGATCTCGTCTATTTGACTTTGTAGCAGTGTCATCTGTCTTTGTAGATTGAGGAAGACTGTCTGCTTGTGATGTTGTCTCAGTCTGTGTGGGAGTATTTGTGGCTACCAGTGTTGTAGCCTATTTTGTTATTCTCCCACCTGACGTAACTTGTGCGTACGACCGTTTTGATGTTACGGGCATTGTTGTTGTTCGAGTTGTCTCTGTTTTTTTTTTGCCAAGTCACACTTCTCGACATTAATTCTCGGAATTTAGGACATCCTCGACACTTATTGGGATGTCCCTCATTCGGACACACAACATACTTTAGAAGGACTTTGTCTTCTATCCTTTCTTTTCCCAGTGTGCAATCTTCTGCCTTGTGATTCTGTTTGCATTTTACGCAGCGTAGCTGCATTTCACAGTTCGCCGCTGCGTGAACAAACCTTTGGCAGCGGACACTTTGCAGAATGTCTCTGCCTTTTTTTAATTTGCCCCATGTGACAATTTGATGATCCAAGACTGTAATTTTCCTTAAACTACTGTGGCGGTTCCGCCAAACCTCACTGCTACTCACCCTAGGAACCCCCATAGCTGCTACCCAACTTTCATAATTTCCTGCTATTGCAATCGCATTCGCATCTGTAAATGCTCCACGCATCAAGCTTATCAAATTTATTTATTTAAAAGCTTGTGGAAAAGAATTCTTACCTGCATTCATTCATTCGAATCCAAAAACTCCACATAACAATTCTATCCAAATTTATCACAGATCTCAATCACAGGGGCATTCATGCAGGCATCAATGGGTCTCTACGTTAGCGACCAAGAACCGAATTCTCGTTTAGTGTAAACACTCACACTAGAGTTCGACACTTGAGTCGCCTTAGATGCCATATACAATTGGCATAGATGTTATACAAACCGTCTTTGTGTAACCATCTGAATTGCTTCGCAATAAGTTGCAACTATCGATACAGTTGCAAGCACATTACCCAGAAATGCTCCCTTGTTTGAATCTCCAAACAATCATCGACATCGCGCATAGCCGCTGGATTGAATTCCAAGCATAAATAATGCAAATATAGAATCCGTTTCCCACAAACGAATTTCCCTGCATATACAAATGCAAGCAAGGGATTCGTTTTGGCCACCGACCCAAGATACGATATACAATTCTCGTTGTATAAAGTATTGTAACCCATTACCACCTCTTTCGAATGGCTATTCACCTATTTACACAAGGGCATCACTCATATAAGACTTTTATGATGCCCTGGTCCCACCTTTGCTTTTAACACCATTTCTTCAATGCATCGTCGTCTATTTATTTAGCCGCGATGCACGTCCTAGACAACGATCTACACGGTCCCCTCGACTTTTAATTTCCCTGGATCCGCTCCTCATGACTCGAGGCATGAGCAAACAAACACCCAATTAGCACCCGATGAGATTCGGCTTGTTTGCTTAGCCGAACTCACATCGTATGGATGCACATTATGCCCTTTCTTTGTTTTAGATTCGTTCTCATGGTTTCGTCCCATGAATGAAGCAATGCTCACACATACATGTGTACCTTAATTTGAGAGAGCCGGTTTCACTGGTCGAATTTCTATTGATAGCGATTTAATATCGCTAAATCGTATTCCAACCACCGAACAAGATTCTGCGCGAGTGCTAAAGTCTCCTAGTTAGTTAAGTCGTCAGTTCACACCAATTCCTTGTACATGTGAATGAAATAAAACCGAGTTAAAAACAAACAATACCAGAGTGCTTGTACTCGCCTAGTTATACTTCGTGAATGTGTACCATGTTTAAAATAAATACAAACATTTTTCATAAATTAAAATTAAATTAAAAACGGATCACCAGCCATAAAATCAGTTATATTAAACTACATACAGTGCGCTTTATTAACTTTCGCTTCGGTGCCATCGGTGTGTTTTGTTTCGTTCCTTGGGGACAATTGCTGGCGAACAATTTTTGGCGGAACTTCCTTATAGTGATGATGGAGGAAGAAGAGAATCAGCGCCGTACGCCGGTGCACAAGGCTTCTTCGCCACACTACCAATTCTACTGCTCGGTGTTAATTGGAACAAAAAGAATGGTAGGTTCCGGTTTTCTCTTCTTGCCTCGGTTGTGGTGAACGGTTTTACCGCAATAAGCTCGAGATCTTCGTGCTTCAGCTCTTGAAGCATTTCAAGCAGAACCTCCGGTTCCGTTTCAGGGTCGACGTCCTTTAATATCACTGTTATCCTGTTTGTTTGTTTCGGCGTGAACGAGTAAAATTCCGCGGTGGTTCTATTTAAAACCTATTTTATTTTATCGTAGTGTGTCACAGCATATGTTCGATTGGCATGCCTGTTACCTGCCGGTCTTTTAATCACAAAATTGTTTCCTACAGCTAGCTTACAAAGGCTTACCAATTCCTTACACTCAATATCGATGGTGTTGATTGGTGGCATCTTTATTTTTCTATTGTTGTTATTGATTTGTTACTGTTGTGCTGCTTGTTATTCCTGTGGGCGATTTTGTGTAGTAATTGCTGTTGATGTTGAAATTGTAGTTGCTGCCCGACTTTTGGCTTCGGATTTTGTTGTTCTTGTAGGACTTTTTGCTTTTCGATCGCAGCTGTATTTTTCTTCCGGCGTCTCTCTTCATGCTCTTGCCGCCGCAAGTTTCGCTTCCAATTCGCTTATCTCATCTTCTTCATCCTCAGACTCTGACGATGCAAGAGAAGCGAATACATTATTTTCCCCACACAAGTTAAAGTTGTAGGGGGGGGGGGGGGGGGGGGGGCTCACTGCCCCCCTCGATTTGCTGTTTTTTTTCTTCTCATCATTAGTTTTGCGGCTTTACTTGGCGTTACAATTGCGTTTTCGGAGCGCCTATCCTTTTGTCTGTTGTTGCCGGTTTTTCTTCGTCCGTGTTCATGCTGGTACTCTCCGTTTTGTTTTCACTAAAATAAAAGCAAAGGCGACCGCTTTCCTGTACGAACTGTGGTGGTTCTTTTGAACGCCACTGCTTACCTTCTCATTGACCATCCAGGTAACTGCTCTCTAGAGCACCAAAACCTGGAAAGCATATACTTACCTTTTTTTTTTTTTTTTTTTTTTTTTTTTATTAGACTTCTCTCGGGAGAGGCGAACCTATAGCGTCGAGTGGGCGCCCCGAGATGCCATCAAATAACTGTTGCAGTTCTTTTTGAACAGTTGCAGGTTGTAACGCTCCGGGAACACTCGCGTCGGAAGGGAGTTCCACAGCTTCCCCGCTCGGTAACGGAACGAGTTCTGATACAGGGATGTTCGCGCTGTCGGGAGATGAACCACAAACGGGTGCGATCCGTCGGATTGACCTTTACATAGTTTGTACCATAAATACCTGAAATGCTGTAAATCTATAATAGTCGCTGATGCAAAATCCATCAGCACCAAACAGACATGTTCCTTATAAGCAATTTGGTTGCTTCACCAAGCAACCAACATGACCCGAACTATTTCATTACACATGTCTCCGAACGAATTCCGCTGCACACATGCAAGAGATATTCCTTCGTTTCCTTTTACCTACAAGCACATCGGTCGGTAAACCGATCGACAAGCATCAACATTCTTTAAGCATTGCTCCCAGGGGCATACCTGCATACAACGAACCCAATTCGGTTACGACATTACGTAACCGATATGAATCCTCAAACTTGTCCATGCACACAGACGGAAAATATTGTTTCCCACACACGTGCATGGCAAGTAATATCAGAGGATGCCAGCAACGTGCGCCCGATCGGCAGGGATCCCGTACGCGGTACCAATCGGATAAACATTTCCTTTTATGGAATTATTATATCCACGGTTCGCATGCATGACACAGCATGAGCGTGCGAGGTACCCGCATCCTCACATGAAAATCATCCCTTTATGTCGACAAGCGGAAGATGATATTGTATCTTCTGCAATCAACTAATCGCATTACGGATTCGTGCCTCCACGTTAAATAAACTCAGTGAGTCGAATATTACCAACAGTCGGTGGACGAGCTCCTGGAGTTTTTCGGTGTACTTAAAAATTGAATCAGTAGTTTTGTGGAAAATAAAATCTTTAAAGTCAAGGCAGTTCATTTTGGTTGTAATTAACACTGTACCTTTGTAAAATTAAACTAACGTACCAAGTTGTAACTTCTATTTCGATCGACAACAAAACGACAATAGGTTCGTCTAAAATTAAACTAGTGTCCCATTTTGCAACTTCGATTTCGATCATCAATAAAATAAGTTTGTAAACAGTTTATGTATGTAAAAGTGAACTCTGTACATATTGGCAAGTTAAAACCGCATTAAATTTAATCCTGATCTTTACGATAGAAAATACGTTTGTAATCATTTTACTTATTTCTACCGGGACTTGAAAGCCAGCCCCTTAAGTTAACGTAATTTAAGTTATATCATTTGTGAAACAGTCACATGATCAATAAAGAACCATTGATTGCATTTTTAATTGGTGCAAAAAAGAATCGTATTATTTTGAAGAAATTACGGAGCGTGCCGGTGAATAACAGCATTGCGACGGTGTAGGCGTTGCAATCCAAACCATTTGTTGGGAAACTGGTGAACCTGTGACCTTGAGGCACCCTACCTAAGAGACGAAGTACCCACATAACCTCGACGGAACTCATTTTCTCCGTGACGTGCACTCGAACTCGCCTAGCGCCGATTAAGAGCCAGTCACTTTACACTCCTTTTTTTTTTTTTTTTCAAAACTGTATTTATTAACCATAATTAGAATTCGTACATTTAAGTAATACAGTGACTTAAAATTAATTTTGTAACAATTGCTTACATGTAATTATTATAATAATATATACATTTTCCAAACAATATTTTATGAGATATAAGATAGATGCGTGTATATAAATTTAGTGGTATTATCTTCCTGGAAAAGGTCAGAAAACCAGGAATTTGTTTTTTCAACTTCACTTAATCTAAACTTAATCCTAACTATATAAATAACTTAACCTAATTTAGCCCGATTACAGTATGATTTTCATAAAGCCATAAACAAAGTTTTATAATTAATGGGATATATGTTATGAATTAAAGGATGTGGAATGAGGTTAGTTATGGGTTAGAGGTAGAGTATTTCTTTCCCGTTGTTCGTTGGAAAAGCGTAGGATGTTGGAAAATGGTTGGACGTTACAGTATTTGAACTGGTTAGGGGTAACTTCGGTGTTGTGGTATATGATCTTATTTGAATCATTTACCAGTCTGCCTGAGGCGAAGATAGCTCTGGTGTGGAGACAGTTGGGGTAGTTAGTTCGGATATCTAGAGGGTTCTCTAAGAGCGAGGTTATTATAAGATTGGGATTATTTTGTAGGTTTTCGATAAATTTGATAGATAGTTCGAGGAATCGTCTATCGAGGCGCTCGATACCAGCGGTATTATAGAGTTCGACGTTACTATAGTACTTATATGAGTTAGGACGACGATGTAACCCAGAGACATACCTAAAGCATTTTCTTTCGAATACTCGTAATTTCTCCATTTGGGAGGGAGTGATATGGTACCACAATGGGCATGCGTACGTGAGTGTGGGCTTGATAATTTGTTTGTAGATGAGCAGTTTGACTTTGTGAGAAAGACTATTAGGTTTCCACATAACCCTTCTACAGAGATTAAGCTGAATTGTCGCTTTTTGAAGGGAATTTTTAATGTGGGAGGAAAAAGACCAGTTATTAGAAAAAGCGAGTCCCAGATATTTTAGGGTTTTGGAGGGTTTTATTAGAGTGTTGTTCAGTTGAATTTTAATTTTGTTGTGGCAGCCTCTAGTGCTGTTTGTACAGTGCTCGTTTTATTTGGATTAAGGTGGATTTTCCACTTATTAAAGTATGTTGATAGGTTAGGGAGGAAGTTGTTAATGCGGTTTCTTGCAGCCTTAACAAATTTGCTGCTAGAGTAAATTAATGTATCATCAGCATAATTCAGCATCGCAACATTAGAAGATACGGGTTGAGGAATATCTGAGGTATATAACAGATATAAAATTGGCCCTAAAATGGAGCCTTGGGGAACACCCGCGGTTATGGTGTGGGTTTCTGAGACGGAAGAATTTATTCTTACAACGAATTTTCTCTCAGAAAGATAAGAGGCCTAGAGCTTTGTTGTGTGAGAGTTTAGATTAAATATGGAGTGCAGTTTGTACAGAAGCCCTGAGAGCCAGACGCAATCAAACGCCTTAGAAATATCGAGAGATATACACACAGTAGGGCTTTGGTTTTGGAGACCAGTTGTAACATCGTGTGTAAGTTTAAGTAGAGCATGACATGTGGATTGGGCTCCTCGATAGTATAGTGGTTAGTATACCCGCCTGTCACCCGGGAGACCGGGGTTCGATTCCCCGTCGGGGAGCCCCTGGCGCAAGACTAATGACCTTGCCCAGAAAAAATAAATCATTATGGAAAATTTAACAAGCCTCAGCATTTGCTAAATAAGGCCAAGACCGGTTCCCGGTTGTAGTGCCGATGATGATGATGATGATGACATGTGGATTGTCGTTTACGAAATCCGAACTGACAGTTAGGGATGAGGGCATTCTCATTGGCAAATGAGAGAAGATTTTGGTAGATCTTGCGTTCCAGTATCTTACTTAGTGTACTTAATAGGGATATTGGACGATAATTGCAAGGGCTATTACTACTACCGGGCTTCTTAATAGGAATTACTACCGCCGTTTTCCAGTTCTCTGGGAAGTGCGATGCATTAATTATATGATTAAGAAGAATGAGGATGGGAAGTAGATTCGGTGGGCGTAGCCTTTTAAATAGAAGACGTGGGATTCCGTCTAATCCAGTTGACTTTTTGTTATTTCCTGATCTTACGATCTCGGATAATTCGTCCGCAGTTAGAAAATTTGTAGTGTCTAAGGGGTGTGACGCTATGTTTGTGTTGTTAAATTTACCGATGAAAGGAGTAAAAGATGGGAATAATCTATTTGAGATGTATTCGTTTACTGTGTTCTCGAAGCCAGGAGTTGAGAGAGAATTATTTTGCTCATGGATCTTTGCAAAGTGTTCTGCGAGGCAATTTGCTATGTCCGAATCGGACTGGGCAATATTATTGCTGATCGGGTTAATGAGATGGTCAATTCGGGGTTTATATTTACGACCAGTTAAATGGTTGATGTTTTTGAAAAGATCCCGATTTGGTTTGATATTTTTAAGTGTGGAGATGTAGTTTTCATCTGCGAATTTTTTCAACTGCTCATTTATCAGAGTGGATAGGAGTTGGATTTGGCTTTTAATAAAGGGGCAGTATCTTGTATGAAGTTTACGGCGGAGCTGCTTTTTAAGGCGCAATAATTTGGTTAGGATGCTGGGCAAAGGCTTTCCTAAATAGTTATGAGGAATGGTTGTCGGGGTGTTTTTGCTGAGAGCCTCCTTAAGAATTTGCTCTATTCTTAAAGATGCTTGATCGATTTCGGTAGGGAGTAAGTTAGATGCTTCAGGGATATACAAGTCAGAGAAACTTATCGCTATGTCCCTATTGACTTTTCTCCAATTTGTTTTGGTGAAGTTTGAGACAGAGTTTGACGAGTATAGTGGATCCAGAGATGGGATTTGGATCGTGGTGTGAACGGAACCATGATCAGAAGGAAATATAAAGGAGACTGTAGGCGGACCCGCTGAATAAACATCGTCGGACTTGAGGAAGAAGTCGATTGTTGACCTGGCTGCGCTAGAGACACGAGTTGGCTGTAATGGGGAGTCAATGTAAGTATATGGATAAGACTGGAGGAGGGCTAGCAATTGGCGACCATATTTGTTGCATTTATTATCATTGAATGCGGTGTGACGAGCATTCCAGTCTCCTCCGATTATAAATGGAGCGGGAACGGACTGTTGAATAATCTGCGAAATGTCAGTATCTGGGAAATCTGGTTGTCGTGAAGGGTGAATATAAATGGATGCTAAGACGAGCACTTTATTGTTCTCACAGAAAAGTTTTACTGCTGTGTATTCAATGCTGGATACACAGGTGAATCTAATTTCACTGAATTGAAATTTTTTGTGAATTAATATGCCGGTACCTCCATGAGATCCATTAGTTCTGGGGTTAGAAACTAAAGTATAATTGGGAATTGAAACTCGGGAATTTGGTTTGAGCCAGGTTTCTGAAAGGAAGAGGATATCTGGGGAAAACTTTTCAACAAACAACCGGAGGTGTTGCTTATGTATGTTAGAGTAAATGGATTCTGTGTTGAGGGAGTTTACACTCGCACTAAGTGTTTATTTAAATACCAATTGCTTGGCGAGCAATATATTGTTAGATCACCCATCCTTTTGTCTGTATCACGCTTGTGACCGGGGTGATATAATTTATTTCTTTTCGTTGAATTTTTTTTTCGCACTTCACTGCACATTTGTTTTTAGGTTTTATTTTATTTTATGCAGTGTTTTTTTTTATTTCACTTAGTTTCTGGGATTACGTTTTTCGGTGATTATTTTTTTTTTATTTTGAGTTTGTTTGATTTTGAGTTTCATTGTTTTGACTGTCTTGTATGACTGAATGAATTTTGTTGCCAATGTGTTAGTTTGTGTGGATTTATCGATTGCCATTTTCTCAGTCCTAATATTCAATAATTGTTTTGCGGATCATTCCGGGGATTCATTATGTTGTAATTTTGCAGACCTATTTGTCATCAAAGTCACCGTACGTGTTGATACATCAGCGAATGACTTGTCCCAATGTTTACCATTTTCAAGAACATTTAATTATTGGCAAACTTCAAGATGAGCTGCTCAGAATTGTTTATGAGGTAATTTTCTTAAATAGAACATAGCGAACTAAACGTGGCATCAACAAAGTCATGAAAGATGAATATTCTTAATCATGAAGTTTTCCTTATTATATGTCAAAAAACAAAATTATTGTCATTCCTTTTGGCTACAATTTTAAACGGATGAATCTTTGTAATAACTTCTTTCACCACACACACACTTGACACACATTTAAAACAAACGCTTTTTGTTGTTTTTTGTTTTTTATTTATTATTTAAACGAATCCTTAATGTTATATTGTTTCCTTAAACACCACTATTGTACCACATACCATTGTCAGTAAATACACTTTTGTTCATAGTCACCTTTAGCTTAACTTGACTGGAATCATCATCATCATCGGTACTACAACCGGGACCCGGTCTTAGCCTTATTCAGCAAGTCTCCCCACCGGTATCCGGTCCATATCCGAGACTTGTTAAATTTTCCATAATAATTTGTTTTTCCGCGCAGGGTTATTAGCCCTGCGCCGAACTTGACTGGAATAATGTTCTAAATGCACTTTACAATGTTAGTTAAAGTTAGAGGCACTTTATTTATTTCTAACAGACTCAACTTAAGACACTTTTAGTATTTCTCACCGACTTAACTTATCCTCACCAATTCATCATAATTCACCAATTCATCAATTCATCTCATAAGCCAACTCCTTTGCCGTCTCGGTGAATCGTCTAGAACCAACACCTTTAACGAAGACTTTTTTCATTCCATTCTGCAGATCGAAGGATATGTAATTTTTTCTGCTCGGCCCTTTTGCCAGCCGCTATTTGCTTGCTTTATCTTTCCCGGCTTGGGATCAAAAGAGGAAACACAAAGAAAAAATCAACAGAGGATCGTGCAAATGCACATTTATGATCCTCTATGTTGTTGGGCGCTAAAACGAACGTGTGATTTGTTTTATGGCGCAAGTTATTTGTTCTAGGCGAATGGAGAAGGATGTTCCTTGTGGGAAATGGTGAGGAAACACAAAGGAAAAATCAATAGAGGATTGTGCTAATGCACATTTATGATCCTCTACGTTGTTGGGCGCTAAAACGATCGTGCGAATTTTTTTATGGCGCAAGTTGTTTGTTCTAGGCGAATGGACAAGAATGTTCCCTGTGGGAAATGGTTTGTGTAAACAAATCTTTAAAGGATCATAAAATTGCAGACGTGCAATTTATGATTCTCAACAACTTTACTTGAAAGTTGGTCATCTGGTCCACAGATTTGAATACAGGGGATTCTGCGTGTTGAACATATGGTTCGTTCTTTCGCATTTTGGGTTCAAGTTAAATTCAATATGAATTTGATATTGAATTGATATCGCGATATTTAATGTATGCACAATTAATGATGGAGCTTAGCTACAAAGAGGTAGGTATTCGGGGGTGGGGGGTTTTGTGTAACATCTTCAAATGGGTTCAACCGAATAAATTCTCTGGCATGCTTTTTCGTGTATTGCGTATCTAGTATGTGTGGTGAATGTGAATTCACCATTTGTTCGGTTAATAATATTGAACGACAATTAATATTCTTCAGGATACGGTATTTCTGCACGATCGACTTCAATTTGATTAGATGGGCGGTGCGTGATCCGATACGATTCAAGCGCCATCTATTTGACATTGCTGGTGAAATGTCAGAAACCCTCACCCAAGTGCCAAATTCTGTACAAAGTCTCGGATACACGATGCGTGAAGGAACAATTATTTGGTATAACTATCCGCGTCACCTAGTGTATATTGGTGGTATTATATCAGTATTGCAGCACAAGCAGCAACATGTAAAAACAAGGAATAAATCGATCTCCCAGCAATACAATAAAAGAGAACGAATCAGGCGAAGATTCAAAAATTCAATCCACCTAACCTCAGAATAGACAAAATCCACCTCGAAATATGCAGATTACGACCTAAAGGTATGCACGAGAAATCGCATCATAGGTTGTCATCTGTGCTAATTGGTTTACACTCACATCCCAGTACACTCAAGGTGGTATGATGACTTGATCAACGGTGACTGACAAAAGCGCTGATTCCATAGAACATTTGATTTTGTTCTACGGTAATTCCCTTTTGTGATACGGTGCTTTTGTTGGTCGAGATCTGATGATCCCAACGGCCAAAGAGAAACCGTAAAAAAGAAAATGCAAGACAGCATATAAGAAGGCGCAGGAAGGTGATAAAGCTTTTTTTCGTCTAGTTGTTTCAGCTGGTGATAGCGATGCCAAGTGGCAGTTTGCAACGTACTTGAAGTATTGTTTAAATTGTGAAGTGAAGAATAAAGAAGAAAAGAACCAAAATACCTCAACTTTGCCATCTTTTGATTTGTGTAAAAGGTTTGTAGCTGGCGGTTTGGCAAGAACATCTTTGCTATCTTTGATTTGTGTAATTCTGTTGCTGGCGTTTTGGCAACACAGTTTCTGGTCCGAGAGAGAAGCGAATCCAGATCTCCATTGGATATTCCCAGTTGGCGAACCACAACTGGCAAGTCTGGATCTAAATTGGCTATTCCCAGTTGGCGAACTACAACTGGCGAATTAACATGGTCCTTTGAGCCGGATCCCAACATCGGCAAATATCAACAAGCAGTGAGCCGGATTCTAACATCCGCAAATATCATCAAGCAGTGAGCCGGATTCCAACATCCGCAAATATCATCAAGCAGTGAGCCGGATTCCAACATCGGCAAATATCATCAAGCAGTGAGCCGGATCCTAACATCCGCAAAATTCATCCGAGGAATTATTGGCGTTTTGAGGAGTCGGACATCCGCCAATTCAACAGAGTATTACGTCCAGAAAGCGAAATGCAGATGTGTGTATCAAGGTAGGTGGCAATATATTTTTTCCTTTATCAATTAATTCCGATCCGAATTGGATCTTAACAAATAAAGTGTTGTGTGGTGGGACCAAAGTGCTTGTACATTGTTGAAAGTAAGGAGTGAATATTAAACCTCAATCGGACATATTAACAAGTTATAACAATTAAACACGACGGATTAGGACATTGTTTCTACGTACCACCTGGCTACTACATTTAGGCTGGCCAGGGAACTGTTTTACCTCGATTCGTGTCATCGCAGAATTAGGATCTTGATTGCTGATGTTATATAACAATACAGTGTGTTCAAATAACCGATAAAATACGCTTATAGGAACGAATTTCTAAATTGTAAAATCATTCTGTATTTTACTGGAATTACAATGACTTTCGGAACAGGTTGATCAGTTGGTTGCTGAATTTGTGATAATGAAGTGCTAATTTGGGACATATACAGACGTCATAGTTTTACTCCGGGAAATAATTGTTGCACTCATTTTAACGCAATTTTAAATTGGAAAATTATATTGTGTTTCTTACTGGAACCACAATTACGTTCGGAACAGTTGATTATTGGGGCGCTGGATTTGTGAAATGCTAGTTGGGCCATTTAAACGCTATAATTTTGTCTGTGCCGATGAACGTTGCCGTGTAACAGGTTCCTAACAAATCGCTTTGCATCATCCCCGTTAAAATTATACGCAAACACAAGGAATTCATAAAAATATAATAAAATATATACATACACAAACTAAAACATTGTTTTTTTTTTAATAAAATAAAAATAAAATTACAATAACTATCTACGTTCGTACTGAGCAAGACACCTTTCCCCTTTCATCCGGAGCTGAGTCTGGCTTCGGAGGTACGAAGCGCGAAACACCACCACACTATAAGGGGCAAACATACATTGCAACCAACAAGAAGAATTCTACCAAATAATATTATAGTTAGCAGCAACTCAATATACAGTCCATTTCTAAAACTACATCTTTGTTGTTATTTGTCTACAATCTACAAAATTCAGTTGAAGTAGATCTGTAGAGGTCTTCTCATCGGTCGCAGCATTTTGGGTTGCTCACATCAATCGGTTATCAGGTATAGAAGAACCTTCTACGCAGGTCATCCGGGCTGCATCTCATCGCACGGGCCAGCATCATATAGATATTCTCGGTGCCGGTTGTAATCTCCACAAGGCAAGATGAGCAAGACAAAGATCTCGATGCTAATTGATGGCATACAAAATGCCTACATCGAATTGACAGCCGATTATAAATCATATGCGGCTTTGGAACAATCATTTAAGTCACGACACATGAACGAGGCTCGTCTGAAAAACTTGGAGCACTCGTTCGGGGAAGCGAGAGGACTGCACCAAAAGATTATTGCAGCTCCAACTGATGACAGCAAATCGAAATATATGGAAGAACTAGTCTTCCACAAGCTGAAAGAGCTGTATTATACATATTCTGCGGAGCTCAGATCACAGTTGGAGCAATTCGAGACAAGTACACTAGGACACCATTCTTTTGACAGCTCAATGGGAGGAACAAATACGCCAACAGCGGAATTAAAGCTTCCCCCCATCAAAATACCAACCTTCTCCGGCTCTTATCAAACTTGGCCAGAGTTCAAAGGCTTGTTTGAGAGCCAGGTCATCAAGAACCATACCATCTCCAATGTACACCGGCTGCACTACCTCAAAGCGAACTTGAGTGGAGAAGCAGAACGGCTGCTAAGAAACACGGCGATAGTCGACGGTAATTTCGACTCAGCATGGGCAACCGTGGTCAAAGGATATCAAAACCCTCAAGGATACCCAGTTCGATCTGGTGTTCGATCAGGCTGCACTCACACATGAGTCGGCTAGAGGAATTAAGGAACTCATGGACACCACCAATGAAGCCAAGCAGTCACTGCAGAACCTTGGGGTTTCGGTCACTGCCTGGGAGGACGTGTTGATCTACCACACGGTCCAGAAGTTTTCCCCAATACGCGCGGTTTATGGGAATCGCACATTGCATCGTACGTGGACTATCCAGCTTATGACGTGCTGGAAGACTTCTTGATGATGAGGGCAAGGGCCTTGGGAGTGATGGGCCCATCCACAACAGAGTTATCGCAACCAAGACCAAAGAGGCACACACAAGGTACAGTTCGCGCATTCAATTCAACTATTGGCAAATGTCCCATGTGCCGGGCCTCACATCCCATCAAAAATTGTGACAAGTTCAAGGCATTGAATCCGAACCAAAGACAGGAAGGAGGTCGTTCGGAGAAATAACCTATGTTTCAACTGCCTTTCAGATACACATACTGTACGAACCTGCACCAGCATGTTCACGTGTTGGACATGCAAGAAGAAGCATCATTCGTTGCTGCACAAACCTGACTTTGCCAACCAAATGAATGCTCATGAACCCCGTTCAACGTTGGATAGCTGGTCACCGTCTCCATCCATTTCCTCTTCCACTCAACATACACCGTCAAACCAGTCTCAGAATTTTATACCCCCCTCCAGGACTGCTTCAGTAAATAATACGTACGTAGCCGAAAACCATAAGGTACAAACGGTTCTTCTGGCTACTGCTTTACTCAAGGTCTTCCCAAATGTTGGACAACCTGTGGTGCTGAGAGCATTACTCGATCCTGGAGCGGAGGCTTCGTTCATCTCTGAGTCTGCTGCACAACTGCTAAAGTTAAAAATGGAGGAGAATCATACTAACATCCGTGGCGTCGGAGAAGACAATACTAGTGTATCCAGGCATGTGGTATCATTAACGATACATTCGAATGTGAATAAGGATTTTAACATTCAGTTGAGGGCGTTGGTCTTACCCAAGCTTACGTCTATGCTCCCGACGCAGAATATATCGTCTGACAACTGGAGTCACATCCAAAATATTCAGCTCGCCGACCCACCGTTTAGTAAACCAGGTGAGGTCGACATGTTACTTGGTAGCGATGCGTATCCAGCTATTCTACTCGAAGGGATTATCAAGGGACCACCAGGAACCCCCATGGCCCAGCAAACAGAACTTGGCTGGGTGCTCTCGGGCGGAGTCAATTTCAAGGTCCCCCCAACAATAGTTCAGCCGATGGTCCTCCTGGTCAGCGAACTGTTCTTCATAATGGAAACCTAATTACGCGACCTGTCTCCCTCAGTCAAATGCCAGTTCCAGTTCAACAAAACCTAAACCACAATGCAGTTGCTGATGGGCACCAGGCGCCGTCACAGCATATGCAGCAGCAAGTACATTCTATGGAAAATCATCATGAAGATGATGTCGGTTCTCAAGTAACGACTATAACTCATGGCCGCATTATACCTTCATCAAACAAAGGTTGGGTTCAACGACGTCGACGGCGGAATTACGAATCAAGTGGAAACACTAATTCAAATTCTAGAGTGACCACTAATACTGGAGGACTAACTTCTACGATCCAGTATCAAAGGAATAAGACAAAGAATTTTGGACGAAAAGGAAATTCAGCGAACTCTAGCAATTCGAAGAACGCAGCGGCGTCGCCTGGTTATCAAGGCCAGCAAGGCTATCCCCACGGCTGCCATCATAGTAAAAACCGAAATGATCACTCTCGACGACATCACCCGACCACTGGACCGAATCCACCATCAGGCAATGCTGACAACACAAATTGTAGTCGCCACCGAGAAAATCGCCCAAGGCCAAGCAGTAGCATTAGCGGCGTAAATGCGACACAGCTCCAAATGCAACGGCATCAGCCACAGCAATCACGTCGGAAGAATATTACACGACCGGCTATAACCCAACTAAGCGGACGTCCGGCTGAATCAGCAGCCTTATCTGCGGCATATCGATCTCAGCAATTGCTAAACGGCCGCATTCCAAGGCAAGGTAGGACTGCACAACTACAAGGTCCTCAACTCAACGACATCTACACCGCTCGAAAACAAAGGCCAAATAATTTCAATGGTCCGATCTGTTCGCAACTGCCAACGCAGTTTCAACCGAGCTTAGCAAATTTTAGTCTAACCAACCAGAACATCAATCTGAACCTGTGGAATAGTACAAATGTTCATCAAACAATTGCCGGGCCTTACAGGCATCTCCCCCGCAAGATGTCGAAGATTTACAAACGTCGACAACCTCAGTTATTACGTCAGCCTAGACTATCCAGTTATCTGGCATGGCCTCGCTAGCAGGCTCCCCGCATCACCAAACGGTTCAATTAGGAACCCCTGGACCGGCCAGAAGTTCAAAGCCAGCTGATCTACGAAAGGTGAAATCAGGTTCACAACACATCAGTAATGGCAAACCAGCGAATGTGTTCCACAATCGCAAACAACGACATACGAGGACCCCATACATTAGGTTAAATGGCGGAATCCTAAACAGCATAAAAAGAGGAGAAAAACTATTCCTACTGTAGCTGTCTCACCAGTTTTATCTAAGTGATACCCTATTAACACCGCCCAGGCACCGCGAATCACGTGTCTGGGGGCACCACTCTCACGGAGTCGGTGTCTAAGTTGGACTTTCGGTAACAAGGTTAGGGGGCATAGAAGATGAAGAATAGGAAAGATGCCGGCACCCTTCGAGAATTCATACAACGGAAAACGAATTGTGGACACATGGTCCAGCCACCAGTCAAGAAGAAAGATACCTGGCGTGGGGACTATTTCATCCTGCGGCACAATGGAACGAAGGCTGCTATTGATCAACAGATTATTCTTCCGGATAACAACCTGGAGGTGCAACCTCTCTGGCTCAATCAAGTGCCAGTTATAATTCAACATATTCATACTCTACTTATGGATTTACGATCCGACATGGGACTACGTCCAACCGATTTTTACGCTATGTACGGAGTTACGTTACAACCCACCCAGACACACGACTGTCACGTGTCTGGGTTTCATCACTTCTCGCCGCCTGGACGCAACGCTCTGGGGGCACCCTCTTAACACCGCCCAGGCACCGCGAACCACCTGTCTGGGGGCACCACATCAACAAAGTCGGTGTCTAAGTTGGACTTTCAGTAACAAGAGTAGAGGATGTAGAAGATGATGAACAGGAAAGATGCCGACACCCTTCGGGAAATCAGACTAACAGAAAGCGAACTATGAACACACGATCGAACCAACACTTCAACATATTGACAACTACGTCGTTCAACTACAACGTCAAATGGTCAAATTTCCGAACATTTATGAAAACCAACTAATGGAGTTGGTCTTGCTGTGCCCAGTGGGCGAAAATTCGGAGCTTGACAAATGTTCATCAAATCAACCGGAATAGTGACCTCAACCAATTGAATAAGGTAAGGGCTTATTCAAATCGTTGCCGCGGTTGATGCGGCAAATATCGCCGTTGAGGCACTTCTCCACAACATGTCGGAGATTACAACGTTGGCACTCTATAGCCAATCGAGCCTTCGAACACACACACACACACACACACACACACACACACACACACGCGCACGCACGCACACAAGCACGCACACGCACATAACCAAAATATGAACTACTGTAAATATAACGAATAAACAATAATTGATTATAATGTAAATCATACCAAATATAACACTAATAATTGCCACCCCCTGCCCATCCACAATGGTCGTGCTGATGAACAGCATAAGTGATGTCGGGGACATTTAATAGCACTTAATGACACTTTCTTGATACGACGAAGATGAATCCTAGGTCAATTATCTCCGTGCTAATCTGTTCAGAACCACACAGACAACCCGTCTCGAAGCGTCATCGCCGGCCCGGCAAGATGTTGCAGCACAAGCAGCAACATGTAAAAACAAGGAATAAATCGGTCTCCCAGCAGTACAATAAAGGAGAACGAATCAGGCGAAGATTCAAAAATTCAATCCACCTAACCTCAGAATAGACAAAATCCACCACGAAATATGCAGATTACGACCTAAAGGTATGCACGAGAAATCGCATCATAGGTTGTCATCTGTGCTAATTGGTTTACACTCACATCCCAGTACACTCAAGGTGGTATGATGACTGGATCAACGGTGACTGACAAAAGCGCTGGTTCCATAGAACAGTTTATTTTGTTCTACGGTAATTCCTTTTTGTGATACGGTGCTTTTGTTGGTCGAGATCTGATGATCCCAACGGCCAAAGACGAAACCGTAAAAAAGAAAATGCAAGACAGCATATAAGAAGGCGCAGGAAGGTGATAAAGCTTTTTTTCGTCTAGTTGTTTCAGCTGGTGATAGCGATGCCAAGTGGCAGTTTGAAACGTAATTGAAGTATTGTTTAAATTGTGAAGTGAAGAATAAAGAAGAAAAGAACCAAAATACCTCAACTTTGCCATCTTTGGCTTTGTGTAAAAGGTTTGTAGCTGGCGGTTTGGCAAGAACATCTTTGCTATCTTTGATTTGTGTAATTCTGTTGCTGGCGTTTTGGCAACACAATTTCTGGTCCGAGAGAGAAGCGAATCCAGATCTCCATTGGATATTCCCAGTTGACGAACCACAACTGGCAAGTGTGGATCTAAATTGGCTATTCCCAGTTGGCGAACCACAACTGGCGAATTAACAATCAGAAACTTCCATTCTAATACCAACAACTCATGAACGTTTCTTAGCAATCCGATGAACGATGGCCGAAATAACAATTATCCGATATAGTCCCACCTGGTGCACGTTCATGGTAATATGTTAATAATTTCGACGTTAGTGCCAGCAACAAATTCCTAAAGTTTCATGTAAAAACATAAACTTCATTGAGAACCTATGGGGGATCCTGGCAAGGGCGGTTTACGATCAGGAAAAGCCAGAAATTGAAAACGTGGAACAACTCAAAGAAAGAATTCTTCAAGCATGAAATAATATATTGGACTACACAAATAATATATTGGTCTACCGCAAAGATTGTTAACTATTCTAAGAAATAACGGCCAACGCATTCCATATTAAAGAAATTATTATACAAAAAATTAAAATATAAATGTCTTGAGTTTATACTTTTTCACAGGTGAAATTTGGGGTTTTTTAGAAAATTAGTTACCATTCCTGGTAAAAAACGTAATTACGCCATCAAAGGGTTTTCCTTGAGTTAGTGTCGTTGAATTGACACGATATATATATATATATATATATATATATATATATATATATATATATATATATATATATATATATATATATATATATATATATATATATATCATCATCATCATCATCATCATCATCATCATCAACATCATCATCATCATCATCATCATCATCATCATCATCATCATCATCATCATCATCATCATCATCATCATCATCATCATCATCATCATCATCATCATCATCATCATCATCATCATCATCATCATCATCATCATCATCATCATCATCATCATCATCATCATCATCATCATCATCATCATCATCATCGGCACTACAGCCGGGATCCGGTCTTGGCCTTATTTAGCAAGTCTCTCCACCGGTATTCGGTACTTATCCGAGACTTGTTAAGTTGTCCATAAAAATTTGGTTTCCCGGGCAAGGTTATTAGCCTTGCGCCAACTCGACAGTGGCTTCATCAAGTCGTTATTCGTTAGTTTCAGTTCAATGGTCACAATTGTTAAGCATAGAGGTTTGTGACCTAATCGTGTCAATTCAACTTAGGCGCGGTACGCTTTCCTTCTTTACGACGATTGAAACTTCAATATTGGCAACAAACCGTCTCAACTGTCTTCACGGTTCTTCTAATGCGGTAATTCAGTGATTCACTGTGTAACTTTCGAATTGATTTTCTTTTTCCTCTTACGATAACTTCAATGCGAGAACAACAAATTACGTTGCCTCAAGGCCCTTCGCTTTTAATTTTTAATTAGTGTTTACATCATAAAATTATATTACATAAGTTCAAAAGCCGAACATTATCCGATTAGAGAATAACGAAAAATAAAATAAAAACGTTTCGTGTGAGGTTACACAACTTTCCGCCCTGTGAGGGACTTCAGTATATCTAATAGACTTTTCGGAACAACAATTATCACTCAAAACAAGAAATCGAATAATACAATAGTTATAATTAAAATGTGAAACCTATCCTAGGACGCACACATTTAATTATCAAAGGTCCTTTTTTTCTTATCACAATATTTTCAAATGAGCTCCCAAACGAGCCGTTCGTGTTTCCTTTCTAGAATCATGTCGCCGTCTCAGTTTCCACGTATCCATTGTGCACATAGCCACCTATACAATCACTACTGTCAAGCAGCTTCTCGAAGACCGTATCTAAACGACATTGATTTACGGTATATCGTAAGCAAGGATTCTCGGAGCAGAGTTTATTCATGGTTTTAAATAGTTCAGAAAGGGATATATTACTGTTAAGAGTTAAGTCGTTGGGTATTGTACCTTGCAGGCCGTTCTGAAAGATCCGAAAAAATATTATTACAAGCTATGTGATTAGAAGTTCATCACCTTGATCCTCACCTCTTGAGCCGGCTGCCGAATTTTGAGCAGGAAATGTACAGAATGTGTGTAGTATTGGAAGTCGGTGTAAGTTGGAAAGACGCTGCGGATTTTCTGGAAGTAAGAAGTTGAGTTTTTGAAACACGTTTGAGTAACATTAGCGATAATCTTGCTGTATAAAACGAGGTAGCTTCTTTCTTAAAACAACCAGATACCATAACCATCATAATTCAGAGAAGCTATATCTAAAAATCGTATACAATATACACTCTTCTGTACATACCTTTTCCACGTCGCTCAAGTTCCCTCCTTCGCAGTACACCACAATGCTGTAGTATCCACCGTATTGCATTTTTAAACTTTCCGGCCGGCTACATGTGATCAACTGGCCTTCTTTCATCACCGCAATTCGATGGCAAATGTGTTCAATCTCCGAGATAGAATGGGAGGTTAGGACTATAGACCTCTGCTCCGCCAGAAGTTCATCGATAGTGTTATAAACAATAGACCTAGTTAGAGGGTCCATGTCACTGGTCGGCTCGTCCATTAGCACAGTACTCGTCCACCCAAAGCAAGTCACCGCGACGTTCAGCTTTCTTTGATTCCCTCCACTCAAATTTTTCACTAGCACTCCCATGTAGTTTTCTAGTTGAAAAGCCGCCATTGAGTTTTCAATCAACTGAAATTATAGCAAAGAAAAATATTTATTTCTTATCGTGATTCACGAACAGTTTGATTTTTTGTTTAAGGGCATTTCTACTTTCTTCTCTCATGTCGAATCCCCAAGGATATGATGAAGGACTGCAAGGCTCGGAGCAACACACAGATGTTGAAGGTCTGGTCGAGAACGAAGCTACAGTTAATGAATGGTGGGTCAAATATACTAAAGCTGATGATACAAAGAAATTTGCTATACAATGCGATCTTTCCAACTTGATTGATTATCCTGAGACGGATGAAATGGAAGATAAAGAGAAAACTTGGGAAACAGAGATTCAAGGTTATATTTATAACGAAAGGAAACAGCAGCAACTCGTGAATCAATGCGGAAATGAAGATAAGTCTGAGGAGTCAACTCATCTCAGGCAGCCAATTCACTGTCCAGCGAGTAAATGCTCCAAGACAGTTGGAAAGTCACAGCTGTTATCACATCTCCTTCGTGACCACAATGGGATGTTGTCGGTGCCACACGCGTCTATATATGACGATACTCAGACAGTTCTAGTGTTCCATCCCGATGCATTTCCGTACAAGGAAAGTGTGTGCACGGCCATTACAACCTACGGTGGGTATAAGGAGTAAGTATAATAGTTATTTAAAATCTTGATTTTTGAAAACCGAACTTTTAGAGTTCCTGTTTTTGAAACGGCTGTTTTTTAATTCACTACAATTCCATTTTTTGTTTGTTTTGAAATTGCTGTTTTTGAAGTCTCTATTTTTAATTGTTTTTTTATATTCCTGTTTTTGAAATCGTTTGTTCTGAAGTCTCTGTTTTTAAAATCATTATTTTTGAAATCTCTATTTTTGAAATCCCTTTTTTTGTAATCTGTGTTTTTCAAATTACTACTTTGTATTGTATCATTTTGAAACTACTTTTTATTTCCTAGGCAATATAGATCCCGACCAGCCTTGCTGGGTATTTGCAAGCAGAACTCTTCGCTACCAGATGGATTTAAACACCTCGAAAACTATCTACCTATTTTGGTAATGGGTTGCAAGTTGTCCATCTGTGCCCTGTTAAGGAACAACGAACTGGTAGGCGGTTAAATTATTCTGGTTCCAACAATTCTAATTCCTCTATCTTTCACAGGCATCTGATTTAATGGAACTATATGTCGAATCAAATAATGTCCTAGTTTTTTGGTTAACAGCTCTACAAACAAAAGTACCCGTTTTCGTAACATTAACAGCATCTGATGAAAAAATGAAAATCAGTCGTTCGACCATCATTCAGGTAATTTACCAGAAGACATTACCTTCATTTTAATGACAGTTTATATATCTTAGGTGCGGGATATGGAATTAAGCCAGAATCCTCAAGAATTTCTGACGAACGACCCTAATTTCTTAATGCTAACCCAAGGAGATTTGGATCTCCTCTCCCTAAGGGGAACAGAATTAGTTAACATGAATATTAAAATTGTTCACTTTGGTAAACTCCATTAAATTGCATAGCGGCCTTTTTCTTTTAGGTTTCAATTTGTATCGCTCAATTCAAAAAGACGGCATATGAGAACAAAAGCCGATCCGTCTATATAGTTTTCAACTTCATTAACTTGGTTGGTACATTTATACTATAAGACCACAAACATATTAGTTGAACCCGAGCCTAAATGGCTATTTGGAAGGCGCAAGCTGGTTACCGCCGTGTGGACTGAGGCTATTATAGTCAAGAAAAATGTCCATGGCTCCTTCCAGCCCCTATTTCGTGCTCGAATGATTATATACTTTGAGCGAGTTTATGATTTGGGAGTGGGGCAACATTAATTACTGATCAGTTGTGAGTTTTGTAAAGATACAGGGGGACAACTGTCTTATTTACACTAGCGCGCACACAAAAGGGGATTTTGAAGTTCAGTCTGAGCACAGTGCTAGCGGAAGAAGAGGTGGAATAATCATATGAAGACGACCATGAAAACTTGTAAGTTGGAATTGCATGGAGAATGGGTCTGTGGCGGTTCTACGAACCACACAACCCACTATAGGTTGAGATATCGCCATTCCACCAAAGGAACATACTCACCTATACCCATTCCACGTGCCCACAGACACGTTTCCCAAAAGTCCTTACTTCCGCCTGAAACAAAAGGTAACATCGCAAATACTCCAACATTGAATTCAATAGTAAAAATCAATCGAACTTAACGTTCAAAGTTCCCTAATATTGAATTCAATACATCCATTCGATTCATGCATTAAGCGCATTTTTCTGAAAAAAAAATAGAATAATCTCCTCATGTAGCTAATAGCAATTAGCACCATAAATTCCTCGCAAGATCCCAAACCGAGAAGCGCACGTGCGCAAACAAAGGCCTTGCGATCCGCCCGCCGACCAACAATTCTTGCGATCATAAACATCGTAAATGCCTATCCCACGCTAGATGTTTATGATTAGGAAATGCGATATACAAACCAAATCCCACGGTTCCTTTCTTACCCATCTGAAGCACACAAAAACTCTGTTGTCGTAAGCCAGATGGGTAACGTAAACAAAGCCCATGATAGGATCAAGAAAGAAGTGGCGGCACGCTTGATCCTTCGAAAACCAAAATGGAAATTTTCTCTTGAAGATAAGAGACACATAGGATGGATATGAAAATTTAGATGGATAGGAAAATTTAAATAGGGAAAATTAATTCGAACAGAGGGTCGAACGGAGAGGAACGCTACAAGCAGGTCGGTTCGCGCTGTTGCATTAGCGGAAACTGATGTAGATTGGGTCGTAATAATGGGGGTTCTGCCTGATAAGGTAAAGAAAGGATTCTTACGGGAAATTATATGCGAAGAGCATGCATCAAAGGTAAGTTTTCTTTGACAGGGACTTTAAGATCATTGACGTGATCTATATGATGCGTGAAGCATTTTCAGGTACTAATGCGATTGTATTAGTGAGGTTAGGAAATTGGATGGCAATTATGGGGATTTTTTCAGGTAAGCGGACTGTAGGGTTGGCGGGCCGCTACAGTACTCTTCCCCCCCCCCCCCCCCACCAGTGACGTAGTCACGAAAAATAGGTAAGGCTGTAGGGGTGCTCGAATGGGTGGTGCGGTGCTGGGAGGAGGGCTGAACGCTTGGAAGACAAGGTGGCGCTGCATACTTCGGGCGGCGCTGTGATTAAATCGGGGGAACTGTCATGGTGACTAGTTCCAGGTATAGTATGGGCCTTTGTCGATAAAGAAGGTGGACGCAGATGTTACCGATTGATGTCATCAAGGGCAAAGGTGTGCGGCATGGTCCATAGCCCTGTTATGGGTCTCGTGGACCAACAGGCTTATCGTCCGAATAGGTCGGAACCCATCGGAAATCCGCCGTGACGAAATGGCGTGTGCGAGATGGAGGGGAACTTATCCCAGGGTAATTCACATCCACAGTGACGGGTTGCCGTGTGCAGGATGGAAAGGGACCAAGTCCAGAGCCGGTGTCTTTTGTCCATACGTTTGTATGGCGAATTGTTTGCCGCTGGGACTGGTAGAGGAGGGCGGCCCCTCAGTTGCACGTTTTACCTATCGAGGGAGGACCGGTACATTGGTGCCAATGTAGCGGTAGCTGCGATCTCGACCGAACGGAAACTTGCTGTGAGGTGTCGGCCGTCGCGCTTGTTAAAAATAGGGGACTTTGCTTAGGGGGCTCCTGGTAGGAGGTTGATTGTGTCCAACCCCAGTGCGCCCTAGGGTTACTAGATGTGCTCTCCGAAGTATTATCCACCTGATGTGTGGAGCAGCGTAGAGGGGCGTGTATAACCTTTAGTTGCCGCTAAAGGGGAGCCATGGTGGCAAAGAAAGGAAGAGGTGCATTCATGGGATGCGAGTCTGGTAAAACAAACAAAACCGAAACTCGTCGGATGCTAGTTGCATCTTTGTTTGAGATGTGCGTCGTGGCTAAATAAATAGACACGGCGCAATGAAGAAATGGTATTAATAGGTTTTGGCTAGATTACCAGGAAATTGTGTTTATGGCATCACTGGTAAGGGTAAGTATTGAATTCCTATTTGCATTTGCTTATGTTACGTGCGGATGCCGCCACCACCATCATTCGATAATTTGTAATTTTAATATAATTTGTTTTTAAGTGGTATGATGGTAAGGTGGTGGAGGAGTTGCACGATCTAGAAGTGAGTTTTCAAACACGCCCCGATTTGGGTGTGGATCGTGCAGCTCTTCGAGTTCGAATTCGGTTTTCGAAGTGGACGTTGATGGGGAGCGAGAGAGAGAACAGGTGAATGTTTTTTGATATACGGTTTTGGAATTCCGTTTTGGAGTTGACAAAAGGAGAAGAAAAGGATACGGTGGTTGGTCGTCCCGGTGTATTTTCTTTTTGGTTTAAAGTTAAAACATAAAACTAGAAAATTAAAAAAAAAAGTAAAAAGAGTGTTTAAAAAACCACACTAGATTGTTAAAATGTTAAAATTGTTTGAAGAGTTTTAAATATATCTAATAATTAATTAAAATTCTCAGTGTCACATTCTTTTAAATAATTCGGTCGCCAAAATGTACCCTTCATGTAAATCCTAACTCAGATATGACCCGAGTGTGAACCTGCAAAAACAATCAACTATAAATTTTGAAATACCAAATTGTTTCAATGGTGCCCATGGAAATAGAGGAGCTTCAATATATGATCTATGGATTCTAACGAAATCATTCACCATTGAAAGGACTAATCCTGTCCGCAGCGCCAGTTTGTGACAGTTTTGGGTCTCTGCCACAGAAAATCAATTCTAATTTAATTTTACCTGTAATCTTGGTGTCAGGAATGTACAATGTTCCTGCTCTCGGCCAGATTAGTCCTTTCAATGGTGAATGATTTCGTTATATTAAAATTACAAATTATCGAATGATGGTGGTGGCGGCATCAGCACGTAACAACCGGCTGTATTATAACGGCGCCTCTCTGACACCTGGTCGAATCAGAGCAGTAAGCGGACCTTACCATATCAAAGAAGGGCTCTGATGTGGGGGACTATTTAAAACCCCAAGACTCGTGGGATCAAAAATGAATCATCAATACACAAAAAACAATCCCACGAAAAACCCGGTAGGCGTGATGAGCCGACACTACCATAAGGGAAAAAATCATCAAGAAAACACCGATTCGGTAAAAAGAAGACGTAGGGAAAAACGGAAATAGCGGGATATACGCGTCGGCAGAGTAATCAAGTCGCGACGATTAAGGTGGGCCGGACACGTAGCGCGAATGGGCGATGATAGGACCGCGCATAGAATCCTTGGCGGTAAACTAACGGGGAAGAGACCGACAGGACGGCCGCGACGGTGATGGGAGGACAATGTTAGATTGGACCTCGGGGAAATCGGATCGGATGGTCGAACGTGGAAGGAGAGCGCACAGGACAGGGTACAATGGCGGTGCCGAGTCGGTGAGGTCATGAACTTCCGGGTTCCTACAGGCCAATAAATAAAAAAAAAAAAAAATACTATCGAGGAGTTGGGATAGAATGCTCCTGAGATAAGATTGTTGTCCCTGCACATTACACTTGCTGTGTGACCATGAATAATTTTAATTATGAAATTGTCTATCCTATTTAACCCTGATTTGTTATACAGGATTTTGTTGGGATAGAATTTTTGTATTGCGACTCTGGTGTTCTATAAAGTCCGAGGCAGGAACGCAAACACTGCCGTTCGAACACACGAAACTTCTAGCCAGATACCAAGGTATCTAACTAAAGTTTTCACTTGCAGTGGAAGGTTATTGTTACCTACAATAGAGAAGTGTTTCCAGTTGTATTTTGTATCCCTCGAGGCCCTGGATATGGGCGTTCTGAAAAGAATAGTCTCGGCTTTCTGGAAATTAATTTTTAATTTCCAGTCGTCGCAAAAACGTTTTATTTTGTTGAAGTCATCTTGAAGGTGCCTATTGATGAGATCTATTTTTCTTCCTGTTCTGTACACCACTATGTCATCGGCGTACGCAATGGCGTTTTCGAGAGAACTCATTAGATCACTAGTGTAAATATTGAATAGAATGGGAGAATTCACAGCTCCCTGCTGTAAGCCATTTTTAATTTGGAAGGTCTTGTTGGAGAGTATGTCCCCGCATTTCACCCCAAAATGTTTGTCCATTATTATATCATAAATGACGTATAGCAGATATTGCGGCATACCCAGGTTTGTTAACTTATAGACAAGTCCTTCTAACCATACGGTGTCGAAAGCCTTTTCAAAGTCAGCCAAGCAGGCGCCTGTACATTGTTGCTTTGCCTTGTTCCACTGTATATCGGAAACAAGTTTCGTCGCTGCATGAACTGTATCATGTCGCGCTCGAAAGCCAAATTGGTTGTTGGGGATGATGTCGTTTTCATCACACCAACCTATCAGTGCTTTGTTTATAATTTTTTCGAATACCTTGCTGATGTTGGGAAGCAAGCTAATCGAGCGAAGATTGGCTGTATTGCTTGTATCCTTACCCTTTTTGGGGATAGGGTGGACTACTGCAGTCTTCCAATGGGTTGGATAGTGTACATTGTTTAGAGCGTTGTTAAACAAAGTAGTGTATATGTTCACTGCTTCGCGAGGTAAGTGCCTTAGAACCACATTTGGAATGCTATCTATTCCAGATGATTTCTTATTTTTTATTGATCTATGTATGTTTCTAAGTTCATCCTTGCGCACAAAAATATTTGTATTTTCGTTTCTGACGGGAGAATCCGCTCTATTATTTTCGCCGAATGTGATGAAACTACGATTTTCGGAACGCCAGTTGTGAAGTTGATTGCGCAGCGAGCAATGTCTTTGACGGGCACTGCTTTCAGTTTCAGTGTTAGCATGATTCGTAACTCTGTACACTGCTTCGATACAGGCTCCAATTGAATTCGCTTTCTTTTACGGATCTTCGACTACTATTACTTCATCATTGGAGTTGATGCGCTCTAAGGTGAGTCCTGCGTTCAGCATTATCTGACAATTCTCGGGAGTCCATGGAATTCGGAGACAGGGAATGTCATTGTGATCTTTTCTTGATTTGTGAAAACATGTTCGGTCCGTTTGCTTGAACAGTTCGAATTCTGTTGCTCCACTCCTCATTTATTACTGCTCGGTAATTATCCCGGATCAGTTTTTGAAGATTTTTGATCAAGGACTTGATTGTTTTGATTTTATTGCTATTTGGGTCACTGAACTGCCTATAGCACAATTTTAGCTTTGAGAGCAGGGTGCTCTTTTGCCTATACAAAGCATCGATAGTTGCATTTCTGTATCGGAGGGTATAGCCATCCATATGAGCTACTTTGGGGATGGAACGATTCATTGTGTTAGTAACAATATCGTTCATAGTTAGGAGGTAATGATCGATTTCATCATTATGAAGATTTCTATTAGTCGGTGGGTCTATGCCAATGTTTCGTATTTCTCTTTTTACTATGGGAGTAAAATGTGCTTTTCGGAAATCGAAAGTGTGTATCTGCTCATACTGCTCAAGTAGATAGTGCTCGTTTCATTTTTTTTTTTTTTCATTTTTAAAACATTTTTTATTTTTCTTTTTATATTCTTAATTTCTAAATTAAAGGCTAGACAAAAAATGCTTAAATTCTAGCTTAATTATTTTATATAATAACTTACTGGTCCTTCGCAGACGCTCTAAGCTAAACATTACTTAACATTTGTATAATTTGCCTTTCGGCGACAGAACTTTGTGGCAGTACTGATGATTAGTTGAAATACAAAGAAAAATTTGAAAAACTTTGTCAATTTTTTTTTGTTTTTTTTTTCTTAAAATTTAACTTACTTATCTTATACTACCCTAATTCTAGAAAAGCTAAGTCTATGTAAGCTAGCTGATGATAGTATGATTCTATACCGACTTTGGTATCCAGGTCTTTATATGCCATTCAACCACCAGAACTGTTGACGCTGTCTAATACTATCGTCCCGGTCTCTGTGGGAGATAGCCCTACTGAAGCGCAGGAGCTCTTCTTCGGTGTGCGTTACTTCCCGGTCGTAGCACAATCGCCCGTCTACAGATGATCTATTTACATGATAGATAAGCGGAATTCCGGATCTATCCTGTATAAGCCCTTTCATATCCAAGTCAAGGAACGCCTCTGGTGGAACAAAGCCGTTGCGACGCACGCTCTCATAGTACAAGGTATTTGGATAACAGGCCCCGAAAATTAGGTCATTGGACGAGCTTATTGCTCTCGCAATATGTCCTCTGATTAATTTAATCATAAAATTATCCACCCTATTTATTCCGCTTCATTATATAAAGTCTCATTTGAGTAATACTTTTTATAGTCCGGTTCCGGTGTCCGATATAATCTGAGACAACTTCTGAGGCACTTTCTTTCGAACACCCGAATCTTTTCCATCAAATTTGGACCTATGTTGAACCATACTGGGCAACCATATATGAGCATTGGCCTGATTAGCGTCATGTAGCATATGACTTTTACCCTGCTGTCAAGTTGGCTACTGTGAAATAGCCTCCTTGTCATAGCAAAAGTTTTCCTCGCTTTGAGCAAAGCAGCCTCTAGATGTCTGTTGAAATACAGATATTGGTCTAGCCAGATGCCCAGGTATTTAACTAAACTCTTGGTTTCAGTAGATAGTGCTCGTTTGGCACGTGTATGACGTCTCCAAGTCCGTAATGATCGCTATCGTACTCAATTGTGCGAAGACAATTTCGAATAGTGACATCGGTATCTGGTAACTGAATTCGATCATCTGTCATAAGTAAATCCAGGAAGGAGTTACCTCCTGGATTAGACGGTGTACTTGTAGCGTACAATTCTAGTTTATGCTCTATCGCATTTGTTTGCCACCAATCAAACAAGGCATTGCCTCTTGTGTTCAAGGTCATATTGCTTGGCGTGTGCTTGGCGTTAAAATCACCTGCTATTAAAAAGTAATTGTTTTCCGAATCTAACTTGAGACTTCGGAAAAGCGTATCGATATCACTGATAAATTGGGTACCTTGAACAGATTGAGGAGCGTAAGCAGCGACTATATATAGATGCCTTGACTTTTTAGAGGAATATCTATAATGCATGCCTCTAGCACCTGGAATTTGTGTACTTCCGTGGTGTAAACGACCTTATGGTGAAGACCTTTCTTAACTAAGATAGCGACCCCACCCCCTCGAGTAGAGTGTGGTCGTTCTCGTCTAATTAGGTTATAATTTTTGTAGCCCGTTTTGTGCCCTTGGTTTAACTTAGTTTCGCTAGTCAAGAGCACATCTGGGCATTCGGCTTGGAGCAGATTGCCTACATTATCCCTTCTTTCGACGTGGATTAGTGAATTTACATTCACAACTATAATTTGTAGGTTTGGTTCAGACGGAGGGTTGAAGATTTTGATGAGGAGAGTTATTTGAAAACAGGATTGAATAGAGAGTATTGTAGCGATTCTAACAGATACACACAATTCACAAGCAAAAATAGTGAGGAACACCGAACGAAAGAAATCGAATAAGAAAAATACATCAGAACCGTATACCAAGCGATAAATAAAAATAATTCACACCAGTGGAATATACTCGAGTTTGGAAATCAAATTCTAAACACGGTCAGTAGCCTGGTGTGTAACGCTTAGGTAAAATTTTTTTCGTGATTCGAGCTGTCATAGCGTCAGTTCGAATCACACGATCTTCTTCACTATTATTTCAAAACGCTATAGTGTCTATTCGTGCCCTTTGCTCAGTCAGTGTTTTTTGAAATTCCGCAAATTGTCCTTGCATTGTTAATAACGTTATTATTTCTGAATGTGCCTCTGTTGCAGGCATTCTTCCATTACTATATGTATAGTCCATGGATGCTGGTTGCTTAGGAGCACCGGCCATTTGTGCATATGACACACAAGGAGCCCCGAAATTGTTGTAAGGACGAGTTTTTATCTTCTCTTCTTCAACTTGTTTCTTTTTGGATTCCAATTTTAATTTCATTTGTTGAAATTTAGGACATCCTCTAAAACTTGCAGTGTGACCTGCATTTTTACAGAGTACACAGGACAGTGTTTTCCTATCTGGATGCTGTTCCTTGCCCAAGGGGCATTCACCAATGATATGGTCGGAGAGGCACTTTACGCACCTGAATTGCATGTGGCGGTTTGATGCCGCGTGCCCGAAGTGTTGACAACGCATGCACTGCACTACTTATTTTTTCCCAACTTATTGTTTGGTGGTTGAGGTGTTTGATGTATCGGAGAGCATCAACTTTACTGTTGGGACTCAGTGATACAATATGGAAAGGCAATTTTTAATTGCGTTTTCTGGAGTTGGCGGTAGAGAAGGGTTTCACACCAGTAAATTTTAAATTGTCGGTTTCGACATTTTTTAATTCCTTGAATACCTGTTCAGGGGAAAAACATGGGTCAACTCCTTTTAGGAGCGTGGAGATTATTTTCTCCGATTTCGGAGGGTACGTATAGTACTCGATTGTTGTCCTACCCAAAGCAGTCATTACTTTGCGATAACCTTCAATATCATCGCACATTAATCTTATTTTAGAATTATTCATTTTTTTCCTTTTAAAATTTTTGCATGTTAACTCACCTAATTTTATAACGTCCTTTGTTTCCATGGACGTAATATTATATGTGGCGGCTTTTCCTTTCTGTTGGTTAGGTTTTGCTGGTTCTTTTGCTGCTGCTGCATCTCCTTTGTTTGCTGCCTTTTGTTTGCTTCCTGATGTTGTTCCTGATTTTCCGTTGTGTTGTTGTATTTTCTTGCCTTTGTTGTTGCTTCATCAGGTGTTTTAATTTGAGGATTGCTTCATTTTGTTTATTCAGTTCCTTTTTTTGGGGTCGATATCCGCCAGGAATTTTTCTAGTTCCGCCGGATCTGTTTCAATACCTGTGATATTGTTTTCTTCATCAGCAGGTAATTCAATTTCACTTGGGTCAAGGTCAACTAACTCGTTGGATTGGTTGCCTGCTCCCAGTGTATTCACTTTTCTTTTCTTTTACATTTTTATCGCCATCTGTGTTTGGCTTGGGCCGCTTTGTTATAAGACTCGACTGTCGCTCGAGTCAGCTCCGTGTCATGGTTTTATAATCTGCCTGACCCTTTTTCATGAAAGGTGACGAACCCTTTAACACTTTATGTTTGTTTCTACTATTTTTCAAAACAAGCACTCTCAGTGGCGGCCACACTGTGTAATCTACACTTGCACACTTACACTCACTATCCTCTATCGCGCGATTTTTTTTCTTTCCCCTGTTGCCAAATGTGCGTTTCTTTTCTTTGACGTGCCGATGATGATGCTCGAGTAGGTCCGCACTGCTTGAGGTCACATTGATTACCAGGTGCGTCATTCGAGATAGGGATACGATTACCATTGAGAAAATTGTGATTTTATTTATTTCTGAATATGACCAGCAACGTACTAGTTTTATTCACGGACGAGACAATTCTATTTTTTAATAAGAAAATAAGCTGAACATGCGATGTTGCAGCCCTGTTAACACACGACTGCTTCACGGCTTCTATTCACAACGTGAAGTTACCTGGTATCGACAACATGTCGTAACACTTGTTGCGAAGGCCTTCAGCCTTATTATAAAGCTTTTCATCATATTCTATCATGCCTACAATATGGAGCACTTTCCCCACACATGGAAACATGGTATTGTTTATCCAATAGCCAAAATTGGAAAACCAACACATGAAAGCTCAAGTTTCTCTTCCATTTCACTGCTCACTTGCTTCAAATAAAAAGGTATGAAAAATGCATATATGAGGAGCTAAATACTTTTATTAGTGTCAGGCACCTAATAGCAGATTTCTAATTTGGATTTAAAAGAGCGCAGAGTACCACTGCAGTACTCCGAAAAGACCCCCCCCCCCCCTCACACATACATTAGCCGTTTTCCAGATCAAACAAAATTCCCGATAAACGAATCAAATGTTCGTTTATCGCCCATACACCCAATTCCCCATAATCCCCACACCTAAACTTACATTCAAACAGATCCATTATCCAACTAATTCACAAATTTATTCTCCCGATCAAACAAAATAGTCGTTTTTGAAATAGTGTGTTGTTTTCAGTTTAGATGTTCCGACACAGGCGCAGACCAGCGGACAAGAGGATCTTGCCGACATTCCGGTATTGGTGAGTAGAGTAGGTATATACCCGCCTGTCACGCGGGAGACCGGGGTTCGATTCCCCGTCGGGGAGCCTCTGGCGCAAGACTAATGACCTTGCCCAGAACGAACAAATCATTATGGAAAATTTAACAAGCCTCAGGACTTGCTAAATAAGGCCAAGACCGGTTCCCAGTTGTAGTGCCGATGATGATGATGATGATGATGATACCCACAAAATACATTTTTAACATTGCTGCTTCCATATATCACCTGGCGCCACGGAAGCCGCTGTGTTGCTCGGCGCAAGGACGCTATTGCCGGAACGACGTCCCTCGAACGATCGGTTGCTACTCTTCCCGGTTAACTCCGGAAGCACTGTGACGACCGCAACGGGGGCATTTGTGAGATCTTTAAAGAGATCTTGTTCGTAAAGAACAAAAACGATATCCTCCTAAGTATCGTAACAACACTACTACGGGTTTTATGTATTTGTATTTTCAAATCACATCAGGGTACGTCTTCTTGATAAAGAACCAACCATTGTGGTGAACCTGGACATTGAAATCATCTTTCGGGTCGAAGGACTCGTCTTTAAATTGTTGAACACTAGTCTCGGTAAAACGCTGTGTAGTATCATCTACCAAGTCGTTGGAAACAGATCTTTTCAAGTTCGGGTGGATGGAAAACTATCACGAACTTTCAACGACGACATAGGCCTACCTCAGAGCTCCATTTTAAGCACTATCCTATTTAATATCTACACCTCAGATATTCCACACCTTGCGGACGGGTGAGTGAACTAGATTTGCTATGCGGACGACGTCCTGGTGCACACGTCATCCAAAAGCCCCAAACTCGCAGCAAATCGACTCAACTGTCATCTACAAACTGTATCAGTATTACAGTCGATGGGAAATTCGACTTAATGCAATCAAAGCAATGGCCTCAATTCTGAGTAGTGAACAACCCTTCTTCTCGATATTCACAGAAAAATAGGAGGTGCTACGATTAGACCACAGGGCAAGATGAAACATCTTAATTATACCTCAAAAATGAATTTCATCAAATATATGATCTACATTCTTCAAGGGCCCTCGGTCGATTTAAGCAACTGCACATCATTTCGAAGTGGACCAACAAAGTTCACAGTACACACCAAAGTTAAATTTCTCTGCTATAAACAACTAAGTCCTTAGAAAATGCATCAAACACTCTAGGATGGGTTACGGTTGCTATTACCTAAACTCTCACATTTATGAAGGTGTCCCATTACTTCCATCGACGAGTATTTGCTACGAGGGGGAATCATATATAAAGGGTAATTTCTTTTTATCATTTATTGAATAATTTTACACACTAACTATACTATCAACATTTTTCAATATAGTCTCCTGGGTGATCTACACACTTTTTATAATGGCGCCTCTCTGACACCGGGTCGAATCAGAGTCGTAAGCAGACCTTCCCATATCAAAAGGGGGCTCTGATATGGCGGACTATTTGAAACCCCAAGAATCATGGGAACAAGAACGAATAGTCAATATACAAAAAACAATCTCACGAAAAAACCGGTAGGCGTAGGTGTGATGAGCCGACACTACCATAAGGGAACAAAACAGATAACATAGACTCGGCAAAAAGAAGACATAGGGAAGAACGGAAAAAGCGGGATATACGAGGGTTGCCTTTTATATTTCGGGATTAGAGAACAAAAACAAATATTGATCATCGAAAATCACTTTATTGTTTTTCAAAATATTCCCCATGAAGATCTATACACTTTTGCATGCGTTTGAACCAATTGTCGAAGCACTTTAGCCACTCTGATTGAGGTATCTCCAACACATGCATTCTGAATGCAGCAACCGCTTCTTGACCTCTCAGTTTGTTTTTTACGTACGGGAATAAAAAGAAGTCGTTCGGTGCCAAGTCAGGACTATACGGCGGATGACCCATCAAATCGATGTTTTGGGTGCTCAAAAATGCAGTTGTCGCAGCCGATGTGTGAGAGCTCGCATTGTCGTGGTGAAGAGTGATCCGTCTTCGGCGGTTGGTTTTCCTGATTTCTTGGAAGACAACTGGCAAACAAATGGTTGTGTACCACTCAGAATTGACTGTTCTGCGTTGTTCTAGTGGTACGGTTGCGACATGTCCAGTTTTTTCGAAAAAACAGGCGACCATTTGCTTGGAAGTGCTTCGTGCGCGAACAACTTTTGTTGGATTTGGCTCATCTTGAAACACCCAGACAGTCGACAGCTGTTTACTTTCGGGCTCATATGCGTAAATCCACGATTCATCATCTGTCACGATGTCATAGACGTGTTTCGAAGCACCGCGACCGTATTTTTTGAGCATTTCTTTCGACCAATTGACACGAGCCTTTTTTTGGGCGATTGACAAATTGTGTGGGATCCAACGCGAACAAATTTTTTTGACAGTCAAATGTTTATGCAATATTGAATGTATGCTGGTCCCACTAACGCCTAAGGTTGTCTCAATCTCACGATAGGTCACATGACGATCTTCCAATATCAGTTCGCGCACAGCATCAATGGCTTTCGGAGCAACAACTGATTTTGGACGACCTTCACGAAATTCATCTTGGAGTGAACTACGACCACGATTGAATTCACCATACCATCGATAAACACTGGTCCTTGATGGAGCTTCATCGCCAAAAATTGAATTAAGTTCATCCATGCACTGTTGCTGAGTTAATCCACACCGAAAGTTGTAAAAAATAATCGCACGAAAATGTTGACGATTTAATTCCATTTTTGGGTCGAGGTGAATCTTTTAAGTTACTGTAAACAACACAAATAGCGCTCGTATGTCAAAACGTTCTGAGTGCGTATAACCTCAAAAATGTCCAACTTTAAGACAGGGCTGTCAATTGCCGGATTGCAACACTAGGGTTGCCAAATCCCGAAACATAAGAGGCAACCCTCGTACGCGTCGGCACGTGGAATGTTCGAAAGTTATACAAAACAGGCACAATACAGACGGCCGCAGAAAACGCGAAACAATATAAAATGGACATCGTCGCCCTACAGGGAGTCCGACTCCCACATCAAGTAATCGAAACCAACGGGTTTACACTGGTGTATGGAGGTACCGATACACGTAACCTCGGAACCGGCTTCGTCATAAGCAAGAAGATTACGCCCCATGTAAAAGATGTGAAATTTATTAACGACCGATTGGCGGTGCTAAAAATACAGGGTCCATGGTACAATTATGTATTTATAAAAGTACACGCCCCAACAAAATCTGTGGGAGTTTCTATTAGTGCGTCAGCACGGACGCGGATTCAACAAAAAACACCACCGCTGTTGCACTAAGCGAATCCAACCGGAGACACCGAAAAGTAAATCCGACAAAGAAAAACACTGGGATCGTTAGATTGATAAGTTGTTCTTTTATTGCATTTATTGGAATCGATCCTTAATTCGAAACAGTGAATGGAATTATAAATCAATTTGAAAAACACAACATATTCTATTTAAATTAATTCTACACGGCAAACGCGAATTTGCACTTTTTACTGCTTTGTAATTAAATAATATAGGTTCTGCACTATAGGATCGCAGAGTGGAGAAATATTGTTTTATCTTTAATACTTTATCATACTTGCACTTATTAAACCGATTAAAGAATGTTATTTAAGTCACGAAATTTTCGAGTTCTACTTTTAAATTATTAAACATACGCTTGTCGCGCCTTTATTGGATCACACAATATCTGACTCCGACTTCCGCACAGCTTGGTAGCTAAAATCTGACTCCAAGTGGAATGTCTCTTTACAGACATCCGAAGAAAACCAAAAAAAAAAACTAAAGGATTCGCCGCCAAAGGCGAAGGTCCAAACGAAAAGGAAAAGAGAAAAACTCATGTAGCAGATTGAATCCACTGCTACATGTTTGGGCAAGATAAACTGCCGCCATCCGCAAGGGATAGATTCTTGATTGACGTGAGTCAATAAAACCCTTGCCGAAGGCAGAAATCTATCTTGGAAAAATGTATCGAACATTGGGCATGGCCGTTGTTAGATCATCTAGCATAAACAAATTTCGGTCTGGTGATTCGATGCATGTTATGTTAGGGATGTGTTAATCCCGTTGAAAGGCACTGTCAGGCGAAAGTATCCGCTTGAATGTTTACTTTGTGTAAACTAAAATTGGTGGCCATGACCGATGCTGGTGATAGTTCCAAGAAACGGCAACGGATCATAAAATCGGTCATGCTTAGATCCAAGCAAAATATGCGCGCCTGAAAGGCCAATGTTTGATTTGATCTTCTTTACTTAAGGAAAGATAGATCGTCGACATGCCGTTGGAAATCTGGCTTGCAGCTGTGCAAGCAACCCGAAATAATGCTAGGTCAATGAATGGGTACAAAAATAACACACGGAAAGATCAGCGTGTGTTGGTGGATATGTGCCATCCATTGTTCGGTCGCGGAAGCTCGGTTGATGGGTTGATGTCATGGCAAGATGATAATCTTGCCGTGAATTATGCTTTTAGGAATGACCGTGGGGAAGAGGTTTGGAAAAGCACCCAAAAAAGGTAAGCTGCCTAATATATATTTATGTCGGTTATCCTTGGGGATAACCGAATTAATTCCAGCGAATTGGTTGGCGGTTAATGCCGTAGCAAGGTTGCGTAACCTTGCTGAAGATTCGACTTCAAGGTAAGTCGCATCGCTGGGAATGGTGGGGATCGAGCGATGCATGGCTCTTCGGGCCCTGAAAAGCCCCACACCACTCCCTCCCCAGTGACGCAGTCACGAAACAGGTAAGGCAGATTAGGAGGAGGTTAGTTGGGTTGGGCGCGCGCATGAGCGCGAGTACGGGGAGGTTGTGCTGGTGGAGTAGGAGTGGTGTCAGTAGATGGGGGTGATTCTGGAGCGGAAGCTTCCAGAAAACAGGGCTTAAGCCTTTCGACGCTGACCGTGGATCGCTTGCCTCTAATATCGATCTCGAAGACGCGGTCACTGATGCGGCGGAAGACTTTGAATGGGCCATCATAAGGTGGGTCGAGGGGTTTTTTGACCTTATCCACCCTGACAAAGACTTGCGTGCAGCTGTGCAGTTCAGGGTGGACGAAAAGTTTTTTGGAGCCGTGCCTGGTTACAGGGGTTGCCCTAATCTTACGTAGCAGGTCACGGAGATGTCCCAATTCACGAAGTTGGTCACGCGGTGTTTCGCCATTCAGGAAAAGTTCTCCTGGAAGAAGGAGGTTGGTACCGTAGGTAAGCTCTGCTGCCGAAGCACCCAGGTCCTCCTTAATACTTGTCCTCAGGCCGAGGAGGACGGTTGGAAGGGCGTCAAACCATTGTGTGTCATTATGACACATGAGTGAGGCTTTAAGAGATCTGTGCCAGCGCTCTATCATCCCATTTGATTGCGGGTGGTAGGCGGTGGTACGACTCCTTTGGCAGCCGAGAAGATTTGTTAGCTGCCTAAATATCGTCGCCTCAAATTGTGGACCTCGGTCCGAAGTTATGGTGGTTGGTACACCGAAACGTGTGACCCAAGTTGAGTAAAAGGCCTTGGCGACTGATTCGGCAGTAACTGCCCGGAGAGGTGTCGCCTCTGGCCATCGCGTGCAGCGATCCATCATAGTGAGGATATAAGAAAATCCTCTTGATGGAGTAAGCGGTCCCACTATGTCTATGTGGACATGGGCGAAGCGTGCCGTGGGAAGCTTGAATTGCGCTGGCTCCAGTACATTATGTCGCGATACCTTGCGGCGTTGGCACTGGAGACAAGCACGGGCCCAACCGGTGAGATCTTTGTTCATCCGGGGCCAAATGAATTGAACTAGTGCCGTATCGGCAGTTAAGAGGGACTTGAGCTGTTCGTCCTCCTCTTGAGCTAGGGCAAGATCAGCGTTATTCAAGGCGGAACGCAAGTGAATCGTATCGATTCGAGAAAGGGCGTCCGCCGTGACATTCTGTTTACCGGAGATATGCCTGATCTCCGTAGAATATTGCCCAATGAGGTCTAATTGACGCTCTTGTCGGGGGGAGGCATTTCCCGACTTCTTCCGGAACGCATAGACCAATGGCTTGTGGTCTGTTAAAATAGAGAGCGAACGTCCTTCTATCATATGACGGAAGTACTTAACAGCGCTGTAGATCGCGAGCAATTCACGGTCGTAGGCGCTGTAACGTCGCTCAGTGGGACTCAGTTTCCTTGAAAAGAAACCAAGTGGTTCCGGTCGGCCTTCAATGTCCTGTTCAAGGACGGCTCCGATTGCGGTATCCGATGCGTCGCATTGGATAGAAAGTGCCGCTCCCTCGAGAGGGTATCGGAGTAAGGTGGCATTTGCCAATTGTTCTTTGGACAGTTGGAATGCTCTATCAGAGTCTTCTGTCCAATTAATGGGGCGTTTATCGTTGCGCTTGGCTCCTTTTAAAAACTCATTTAGGGGAGCTTGAACTTGGGCAGCGTTCTTCAGTGTTGGGCGGTAAAAGTTAAGCATGCCCAAAAATCGACGAAGCTCACTCACGTTAGTAGGTCGGGGATACTTCATGAGGGCCTCCACACGGTCTGGTAGTGGGCGAATGCCCTGGTTGTCAACGACATAACCCAGATAGGTGATTTGCTCCTTGGCGTATTGACACTTATCTGGGTTGATGACAAGACCGAATTCACGGAGGCGCTCTAGGACCTGACGTAAGTGGCGTTTATGTTCGGCGTGGTCTTTGGAGGCGATGAGAATGTCATCAAGATAAGCATGGCAGCAATTAAGACCACGTAAAGCCGTGTCGATATAACGTTGGAATGTCTGTGCGGCATTCCTGAGGCCGAAAGTCATCACTTTGAACTCGAAGAGTCCGAAAGGTGTAATGACTGCGGTCTTGGGGATGTCTTCTTGTGCCACCGGAATTTGATGGTATGCCCTGGTGAGATCCAGGGTAGTGAAGACATTGCACCCTCGTAACTTGTACGAAAAATCGTAGAGGTGTGCAATTGGGTATCTGTCCGGGACAGTTGCTGCGTTCAACAGCCTGTAATCGCCACATGGGCGCCACTCACCAGAACGTTTCTTCACTAAGTGGAGTGGGCTTGCCCAGGGACTGTCCGACGGTTGGCAGATACCTAGTTCGATCATATGCTCGAACTCCGCGCGCGCCGCACGTAATTTTTCCGGAGCCAGTCGACGTGGACGCTGGCTCGCCGGGGGACCACGTGTTTCTATATGATGAAACACCGTGGCTTTATGTACGCGTTGGTTAGGTAGAGGAATTGTCGTACTAACAAATTCTTGTACCATAACCTGAAATGGGTCTATGCACTCTGTGGCCCCTGAAGTTGCCGCTGGTGATGCCGTCATGGGCAAGGGGGGTGCGGTTGGAGCCACTAGTCTGTTATGGGTCGAATCGACCAACAGATTATGTGCACCTAATAGGTCGGAACCTATCAGGGGTTCATTTACGTCCGCAATGACGAAACGCCAAGTGATCGGACGACAAAGACCCAATTGAAGTGTCAGCTTTTTACGTCCGTACGTAAGTATCGGCGTATTATTTGCAGCTGACAATTTAAGTGCGGCTGGCACGCGGTTACGCGGAGCAAACGATCGCGGGAGGACTGAAATATCGGCGCCGGTATCGACAGTAAAAGCGATATTCAGTTTTGAATCCCGGATGGTTAGGCGACTTATAGCAGGGGTGCCGGCCGGTTGCGCGTGGGTATCGGTCGGCAAAATTATTTCTAAAGGTCGTCCCTGATTGGTGGCTGGTTGCGTCCAACCACAGGGCGCCTTGCAATTAAATGTGCGATCACCGTATCATTGGTGATTGGTGCACAAAGGGAGAGAGGCGGCGTTGTTGGGAGTATTTTGCCTCTGAATGTTGCCGTTTTGTGAAGGCCGAGGTAGTGCTCGGCGAAAGTTGGCCCACTGAGGGGCATTTTGGGAAGGTTGTTGCCGATCCAAGGGACGATTAGATACGGCACGATTCTGAGCGCCTCGTTGGTTGCTTCTCGCCTCCGCGCGAATTTGATTTAGTTCGCGGAGGACTGAGGTCTGTATGGCACGAAGGTCAGAAATGGTGACCTGAGCAGGAAAACTTCTCGGGCGGAATTCGTTGGGCCTGTCCTCTTGGGTCCGCTGTGTGACATTGGTTGAGGCAGGCCTTCTGGGATGTGGTGACGGAGAAGGTTGACGCACCGGAGCCGTCGTTGGGGCTGTTAGTGGCGGAAAAGGATGCCGTGTAGGCTGAGCGACGTGTTGAGAAACCGCCGCTACTTGATACGCTGGAGGCTCAGACTGCTGGTCTGAGCTTTCCATAATTGCGTCCGCGATTTTAGCTAAATAGCCCAAGCTCTGATTGGGTTGGGCTACGAGTGCCGAACGAGCATGGTGCGGGAGACATCTTAAAAAGTGAGGCCGTATTAGGTCGTCCGAGAACCTGGTCCCCGCTATAGAGCGTAAATGGGTCAGGAAAAGGGACGGTCTCATCCCCGAAAGGTTCGTTTCGGCCGCCAAGCGTTGTTGCCGCGAACTTCCGGGCTCGTCCAGAGCGTCGAGGTAAGTCTCAGCAAACCAGAGTTCAGGGTCCTCCTCGTCAAAAGGGGGGAGATTAATGTTGGCAGGGTTGGGTCGGTTAACGACACTGGGGGCATCGTGAAATGCCAGGGGAGCGGGTTGTGCTGTCGCTTCGTGGTCGGTAGTGACTTGTGTATCAGGGAAGTCGGCCCTGGAGGCGTCGTAAAACTCGAGGGACTCGAGTTGTTCTTGATCCTCTTGGGGTGGGGCGTTCCAAGTACGGGCCATCGTGTAATGCGTGAGATAGAATTGGGAGGAAAGAGTTAAATCGGGTCTAAATAGCTACGTAGGACGTAGAAATTGATCGCAAGAGGACGCGAGGAGTTGGGCGGAGTCGAATGGAGCCACGGGGAGTCGAAGTTGGTGTAAGGGTTGAGAAAAAAAAGGCGAAAAGAATCGAAAATGGGTTCGGTGTACTTGAAAAAGAGTTGAGCGAGTTGTAAGGAGTCGTGTGCGTGCGGAAAGGTTGTGCGCTACTTAATACCCTGAAGGGGTTTACAATATTATCAAATTAGTTGTAATAATTAAGTAATTAATGGAAACATACCATGACATATTTACGGCAATAAAAAAAAAAAAAAATATCATTAAACTTAAGGAATTCCAATAGGTAAATTGTGCTGTCTTTTTAATAACTCACTAATCTATCATTTATATCGTACGTTTTAAGTATCATAAGTATCAGGTTATTTACGTATGACAAAATATGATATGTGTTATATATATCGTTTTTTTTTTTAGTGCAATACTTCTTAAAATTTTTATTAATAGTTTCAAATATTGTGGGAGGTTTTGTTATTTGAATTCCTACTATAACAGTATATATATATTTACGTTTATTAATTTCTGATGATAATGACAGTTGTCTTTCTGAAACATCTTCGTATATTTCAAGATATATTTGGGAATAATTTTAGTTCTTATGATTTGAGAAGAAATAGATAGTCGTTAATATACTACAAAAAAAAAAGAAAAAGAAACGCACTCATACAAATGCACATTTTTCCGGACATATGTGCATCCATATAAATATCATTTCTTTCATAAATACGTTACGAATTTTGATTATTGACGAAAATGTTTCGGAATTTGTATTGGAATTAACAACTTTTAACTAGATAAGCCAGTTATACTCTTTTCTTACACTGGTAGAACAGTTGCCTCGAACCAGCTGTCTACGTTTACAATAGAAGATCGTTTTGACAAATGAGAACTGTGTGTGAATATTTGCACTTTAAACCGTTAATTAATTTCTGCTTAAAACACAACCTTAATAATTAATTCTATGATTCCATACGTATATTATTTATATTAGCGTATTATTATTTCATTATGTTTCCTTCTTTTTTAACAATATGATTGTTACGTGCCACAGAAAAATATTTAGAGTATTTTTTATCTTAGAAGGAACAAAAAATATAGAACAATTCAAGGTAATAATGTATACGTAAAAGGCACTTTGTTAGTCTTAGAGGTTGTTGTCTCTTTTAACATGGTTAAGTGGTAAGTATTAATTGTATGTACAAATATTTAAGTATTTGAAGGAAAATGAAGAGACTTTAAATTTCGCTCAGAAGGAGCTTACACCAGAGAACAAAAAATAAAAAAAATAAAAATAAACATTTTTTTTGAAAAATACCTGGTTATGTTGTTGTTTGGTGCTGTTGATGCTGGTCCGGAGATGGTGTTGTTCCTGTTCCGGTAGTCCTCGGCTGCTTCCGGTGATGTTAGCACTCGTCACTTTCACTGGTTGCTAGTTAGCGCTGCGAACTGATGTGGTGGGGCTCTTCTTGCCCTTAAAATGTCTTTAACTGTTCCTTAGGTGTTAGTGTTAGAGTCACCACTGTTCTGCAGGTTTTGTGTTTTTGCCGCGCTTCACTATTTTTACCGAACCGTCAAATTGTTTAAGAAGGTAAGTGTTCTTCACCCTTAGGTCACCAATGTGGGAGTTTCTATTAGTGCGTCAGCACGGACGCGGATTCAACAAAAAACACCACCGCTGTTGCACTAAGCGAATCCAACCGGAGACACCGAAAAGTAAATCCGACAAAGAAAAACACTGGGATCGTTAGATTGATAAGTTGTTCTTTTATTGCATTTATTGGAATCGATCCTTAATTCGAAACAGTGAATGGAATTATAAATCAATTTGAAAAACACAACATATTCTATTTAAATTAATTCTACACGGCAAACGCGAATTTGCACTTTTTACTGCTTTGTAATTAAATAATATAGGTTCTGCACTATAGGAATCGCAGAGTGGAGAAATATTGTTTTATCTTTAATACTTTATCATACTTGCACTTATTAAACCGATTAAAGAATGTTATTTAAGTCACGAAATTTTCGAGTTCTACTTTTAAATTATTAAACATACGCTTGTCGCGCCTTTATTGGATCACACAATATCTGACTCCGACTTCCGCACAGCTTGGTAGCTAAAATCTGACTCCAAGTGGAATGTCTCTTTACAGACATCCGAAGAAAACCAAAAAAAAAAACTAAAGGATTCGCCGCCAAAGGCGAAGGTCCAAACGAAAAGGAAAAGAGAAAAACTCATGTAGCAGATTGAATCCACTGCTACATGTTTGGGCAAGATAAACTGCCGCCATCCGCAAGGGATAGATTCTTGATTGACGTGAGTCAATAAAACCCTTGCCGAAGGCAGAAATCTATCTTGGAAAAATGTATCGAACATTGGGCATGGCCGTTGTTAGATCATCTAGCATAAACAAATTTCGGTCTGGTGATTCGATGCATGTTATGTTAGGGATGTGTTAATCCCGTTGAAAGGCACTGTCAGGCGAAAGTATCCGCTTGAATGTTTACTTTGTGTAAACTAAAATTGGTGGCCATGACCGATGCTGGTGATAGTTCCAAGAAACGGCAACGGATCATAAAATCGGTCATGCTTAGATCCAAGCAAAATATGCGCGCCTGAAAGGCCAATGTTTGATTTGATCTTCTTTACTTAAGGAAAGATAGATCGTCGACATGCCGTTGGAAATCTGGCTTGCAGCTGTGCAAGCAACCCGAAATAATGCTAGGTCAATGAATGGGTACAAAAATAACACACGGAAAGATCAGCGTGTGTTGGTGGATATGTGCCATCCATTGTTCGGTCGCGGAAGCTCGGTTGATGGGTTGATGTCATGGCAAGATGATAATCTTGCCGTGAATTATGCTTTTAGGAATGACCGTGGGGAAGAGGTTTGGAAAAGCACCCAAAAAAGGTAAGCTGCCTAATATATATTTATGTCGGTTATCCTTGGGGATAACCGAATTAATTCCAGCGAATTGGTTGGCGGTTAATGCCGTAGCAAGGTTGCGTAACCTTGCTGAAGATTCGACTTCAAGGTAAGTCGCATCGCTGGGAATGGTGGGGATCGAGCGATGCATGGCTCTTCGGGCCCTGAAAAGCCCCACAAATCTACCGACGAAGAAACGAAGAACACCTTCTACGAGACCCTAAAGGACGTATTTGATGGGATCTCATCATTCGATGTTAAAATCCTCCTCGGGACCTTAAGGCGAAAATTGGAAAGGAAGACATCTTCCAACCAACAATAGGTAAAGAAAGCCTACACGACGTCTCAGATGATAATGGAATTCGAATTATCACGTTCGCAGCGTCAAAAGATCTGTTAGTGAAAAGAATGACGTTCAAGCACAAGCAAATCCATAAAGCCACATGGATATCACCCGACAGCTTAACGCGTAACCAAATAGACCACTCCCACATAGACAAAAGACACCACTCGAGTATACTTGATGTAAGATCATATAGACGAGCAGATTGCGACTGCAACCACCTTCTAGTGATTGGCAAAATTAGAAGTCGGCTCGCAGCAAACCCACAGGGGCAGTCACGGGCGACGAGCAAAAAGTTCGACATTGATAAACTAAAAGACCTACGCAAAAGGACTGAATATCAAGACGAACTAACGTATAGATTTAGCATCCTAGAGAATGACAGTAGTGAGGAAGAGGAAGCCGATAGTGTGGACACTAAATGGGCATCGATCAGGGACACAATCAAACAAACAGCCCAAAAGGTATTAGGACTTAAGAAAACAATTAAGTCCAAGCCTTGGTTTGACGATGAGTGCAGGACAAAGATCGAACGACGTAAACGCCTCAGAGTAATCCACTTAGAAAGATATGATGAAGTCAACGTAGAAAGATACGCGATGATTCGGAAATAGACAATGAGATTTCTCAAACGCAAAAAACGCGAATGGGAGAAGACTCGGATCGAAAAAATCCTAGAAAATTCTAGAGCAAAGAATATCAGAGGTATGTATGCCGGCATAAATTCATTTAGAAATGGCTACCGAGGGAGAGCCAAAATAATCCGAGACACAAACGGCTGTCTGGTGGCAGAAACAAACAATATCGTGACAAAATGGAAGCAGTACTTTGAAAACCAGCTCAATGTGCGCACCCATCAACCACAAATAACAAAAAAAAAAGCTTCCTGAAAGTTAATCAGGTTTGTGGATATTTTTATCCTTATAAATTCGTTTGGGTTCGCCCATTGAGCATTTGTTTGTGGTTTTTATTGTTAATATTTCTTTCGCTTGGATACACGAGGGACAGGTTTTATCCGCGCCGAGTGAGGGAGCGAGCAGTTGGCGCACATAGTGCGACTGCAATTTACGGGGCCATGAGGTGGCAGATTACACTTTTCGCTCATTGTGGTATTGGTGCAGCGCTTTGTGGTATGGCCGAGTCGTTGGCAGTTGCGGCATATCATGGGGTTGAGGATATATTCGCTGACCTTAGCTCTATAAAAACCAATGTCAACCGACTTCGGTGGTTGGAATAAGGTAAAAGTAAATAACATAAGTCCGGAGGGTCTTCGCACTTTACAGTCATCTACTTTGTTAAATTTCTACACATCTGTGACTTTTTGTTGACCCATTTCGGCTATTATTTCCGCTTCCGAGATGTTTATGAGACGTTTATGATGTTTATGTACGCCCCTTACACTATGCCTTTGCATTCATTTAGTGTAATTTTACAGAGGCGGGACACACGTTGCCAAAGTTTGTTATTTTAAGAAAACGGTCTGCGATTTTTTGAGAATTAGCTTTTACTAATAATTGTCCGTCTCGTAGAACAGTGATTTGTTCACACTCTTGGCTAACATCGTCTATCACTTTTTTCATTAAAAATGGGCTTAGTGATGAAATAGGTTTACCACTCTCCTTGGATGATGTAATTAGAAATTTTGGATATTTTGTATTGTTCATTGTTGGTTTTCGTAAGTGTTCTTTTCATTTTTTTTGTCGTATATCGCTATTTGTATCTTCCGTAAGATCGCTAAACCGGTCATTATTCACATTTGGCCCGCAGGCCATTTCGTTGCAATTGTTTTACACTACTCTATTGTCTTATAAACACAGCACACTGCACAACAAGGGTCTGGTCTGGTTTTTTTGCTTTTTTCACTGCGCTATTACACAAAGGGGGGCTCCTCGATAGTATAGTGGTTAGTATACCCGCCTGTCACCCGGGAGACCGGGGTTCGATTCCCCGTCGGGGAGCCCCTGGCGCAAGACTAATGACCTTGCCCAGACAAAATAAATCATTATGGAAAATTTAACAAGCCTCAGGACTTGCTAAATAAGGCCAAGACCGGTTTCCGGTTGTAGTGCCGATGATGATGATTACACAAAGGGGATGTAATATAATTTTGTAACGTAGAATTGATGTTACACGTACTGAAGAACACAACTCGCGACGATCTAAGCTCTACGACGGTGGGAAAGGGAATGGACAAAAAGTTAACAATTATCGTTAATATTTGATTCTCCCTCGTATAATTAGCATACAGGAACCTCGAAAACTTTCAAAACAGTGAGAACCTACTTGTGCGGGAGTCTTACGTTCTTGACCCTTCTTTCCTTCGATACGTTCGAAAATTGGCACAATTACGAGTACTTCTTCAGTACAAAGCTGAAGAAAACACCCTTCGCAACAATATACCACTCTGTAATAAAGGATTCCTGGATCCATCCCATGGGGTCTAGGTCAGACACATTATACACACACACGCGCTGTATACGACAGCACGAATAGCACAGATTATCAGACGCCTGAGATGTGATCTGTGTTTACCACTACACTCAAGACCTTCGGGTCTTGTATGACTTTATTCCCTTCATAGATCCCTCCAACTAGTTAGAGACCACTCGAACTAACCCTGCAGAGACTATGCTTAGATACTTCCCCTCTTTTCTTTTTCAGATATCTTACGAATGTGGGTAATTCTGGTTGTCGCAAGATCGCCAGAAGCCAGAGACACGATGAAGAGCACATTTGTCCTTGTCTCGCTTTAATCGACCTACCGCCACCCTTTTTTTGCCGTCAGTCGATAAATATGACGATAAGCCTGCGGAATGTTTCGTGACATTGTCACACACCATTGCAGCCAAATAATCGGTTATTTAATTTTGAAAAAAAGTTTCGTTTTAAGTTGTCGAAGAAAAATAAATGGAAAATATTCCTTCGTGGAGGAATCGATAATTCTTTGCTCTCATGTATTCCATTCGATATACAATGAAATGAAAAACAACTACAATGGTAGCTATCCCCCCTTAAAAGAAATTAATTACCTTAAAAATAAACCAGAACGGTCTCTTCTGCTGAGCTGCTGTAATACAAAATTATTTCTAGCCGAACTCACCTTTGGGATATCATTGATTCTCCGAAGTTTTCCATAGAATGTCATCATCTCTTCAACAGTCAGTAGAGGATCCAAAACGTTTGTTTGGGGACAGTACGCGATGTCTTTCTAGAAAAAGAAACCCCCATTAAATATAGATAAATCATATCAGTTGTTGTCTCCAAACTCACATCATCATACCAAATTGTTCCATACGTTGGCATAATCTCGCCCGACAACATCTTGAAAATTGTCGATTTGCCTGCACCATTCTTACCTAGCAGGCCGAAGCACTCTCCAGTCTCTACTTGGAAGCTAACATTTCGTACAGCGAATTGACGGCCATCGAAACTCTTCGAAACGCCGTCTACCGTCAGCACGTGCCTATCTAAAGAACTAGCTTTTTCTGGTCGTTTGAGTGAGTTCTGAATGGCAACGATTTTCAAGTCATCATAGGGTTTCTCAATACGCTTCTGAGTAAATTTTCGCAGATATAGATTTAGACGTCCGCTTTCTATTAGGATATTGAGAGTTGTAAATATTACGCCTAAAATGATTAAGACGCACATATGCGGCATAAGAATGCCGCTGGCAATAGGATTTTTATACGAATCAACATCGAATCTGTGGAAGAAACCAGCGACCACATGATTCTTGCAAATCTCGATAAGGCCATCTCCTAGTGCGTGTTGCGGGAAAATTAAAAATAATCGATTCAAGAAGAAGCGCCAACTATCGGCGGCCGCACTATCGCCTACAATACCGATCAAAATAACGATTGACATTGTGATGAGCGGGATGATGATGTTCAAGCAGAATATAGTCACAATGGCCAGACTAGCATCGGAGAACGCTTTCTCAACAACATGAACGGCCGGAATACACGCAAACCTGAAAATAAGATGTCGTTACTACGGCAGGTAATTATTAGAAGTAATTTCTAAGAGATGGGGAAACTAGTCTTGTGAGCTTGATCAAAAATTGGCCAGAAAATGTAAAGTCGCCTGGACTGTGTAAGTCTCATGCCCATGTCGCGATAGGTGTTTCCGACATAAATTGTCATTGGTACCCGATGTGAAGGCTAGCTATATAGTTAGGGAAACCAAGTCTCTATGTATGTAAGGAAATAACAAGAAGAAATCACATATAAACAAAACACATGTACCAAACTGAAATTACTACTACAAAACTCTTTTAAAACACAAAATGTAAATATTCAAAAGAAAATAATGTATATGAAGCAAACAAACAAACAAGTATTTACACACTACAGTCCTAGCTGTGATGTTACTTAATGATGGTGTTGATGACACCTTTGTGGCGACTCTAACAGATACACATACAATTCACAAGCAAAATAGTGAAGAGCACCGAACGAAAAATCGAATAAGAAAATACATCAGAGCCGTATACCTTAGCGATAACATAAAAATTCACATCAGTGGAGTATAGTCGAGTTTAAAAATCAAATTCAAAAACCGGCCAGTAGCCGATGGGTAACGCTTAGGTACAATTTTTGGTGATTCAAACTGTCATAGCGTCAGTTCGAATCACACGTTCTTCGTCACTATTATTTCAAACGCTATACCTTCATAAACGAGAGAGGCCGGTCCAAAATAGATATCACATTTGCCAGCTCCATGTTGGCAAGAAGTATCGAGTGGCGAGTTTAGGACACCTACACCCATAGTAACCATCAAGCCGTGATGTACAAAATATTTCCACACATGGGGCTCATCGCTGCCAAATTGGTGAAGAGAGCCCAGAAAAATGGGGGGGAAAGAGAAGGACCTCGATGTGGAACTGCTCGATTATATGCTGGAAGATCAAATCGCTGGAAAAGTCATCAAATGGTTAACTACCGCATGTGATGTTTCTATGCCACGACAAAGACAACCAGCAGGGGCTATCAAAACAGCGTATTGGTGGAACTCAGAAATCGCCCATGTGCGATCAGAGTGGAACAGGCTAAGACGCTTGCAATAAAGAGCAACAAACCGTAACACCGGCGCATGCGGAATTCGTCAACAAACCGAAAGGGTTTAGGAATGTAATCCGCAAAAATAAATATGACTCGTTCTGCTCCCTAAGGGATGAATTAAATAACAACCCATGGGGCAGTGCCTACAGGATAGTCATGAAAAGACTACACAACAACAGTAATCTCCTCAAGCAATGCAGCGTTTTCTTTAGCTGCAATGTCAAGTGGTGTCCTCGTGGCCAAAACATTTATGGCATCTCCGGATACCGTTCGGAATGCGCAGCATTTTCTTAGTGATGCAAGCCTATGTGCTGAGTTCACTTCCCTCATGTACGACGTATACTGTGCGGCTCCTGCCCATAAGTGAGCTGTATACATTATAATGGAGGTGTTGACACTGGTTATGAGTTTCCTTATGTGAGGCTGGGGTCGTCTAACATTGGGTAGCAGTCTCGCTAAAACTTTGCATACTCTAGCCGCTTTTTCACTCGTTTTCCTCAGGTGTTCTTTGAAGGTCAACCAGTTGTCCAGTATAACACCAAGATATTTAATATAGAGACTGGATCTGATTATTTGTCCTTCTATTTCCAAATCAAGGTGTTCAAATTTCTTGCGGCTGTTTATTAAAATTGCCTCCGTCTTATGTGCAGCTAGTTTCAGTCCGGCCATATCTAGCCAGCATTCAATGTTCTGGATTGCTTGGGAGCAAATATTCTCCAGGTCATCTAGATGTTTAGCTAGGGCCACTATTGCCAAATCATCTGCGTACCCAATGATTCTAACCCCTTCCGGTACATTGACCCTGAGTACACCATCATACATGATATTTCATAACAGCAGACCTAATACAGATCCCTGAGGTACACCCGCTGTTATTTTATATTGCTGTGGTCCCTCATCTGTGTCATAGAGGAGTCTTCTATCCGAGAAATAGTTTGCTAGTATACGCACCAAGTAGGGTGAGACTCGTAGATCGCCCAACGCTTCTAGAATCCGATTCCAGTCACCGAGTTAAATGCATTTTTAACATCTAGCGTCACCACCGCGCAATATTTTTTGGTACCACCTATCCGTCGTGCTCCAGCTATCGTATTGCGAGCGATGTCGCACACCACCGATAGTGCCTTACCGATTGATCTACCTTTCCGGAACCCGTAATGCCATTCAGAGAGCCCCGATGTCCCCTCAGTGAATTCTTCCAGGCGAGTGGCAATTATTCGCTCAAGCAGTTGCCCTGTTGTGTCCAACATCCACAACGGGCGATAAGACAACGGCGCCTCTAGATTCTTGACTCCTTTTGGTATAAGCACAAGCCGCTGTTTTTTTCATCGCTTAGGAAATTGTCCTGTTTGAAGGCAGGTTGTGAAGAGACTGCTGAAGACTTCCGAATTTTGTGTTAGAGCTGCCTTCACTACAGCGTTAGGGATACCATCCAGTCCCAGGGTCTTGTTTTTTTTTTGACAACCCTTGCAGCCAAGAGCACCTCTTCGGTGGTCACAGGAGGTATCTCTCCTTCAGTGATACTCCATTCCTCTTACTCTCAACACCTCATCACACTGTGGGAAAAGGACAGCAACGATTCTATCAGTTTTACTTTTTTGCATTTGACTACTGTTGTTGTGTAGTGTTTTCACGACTATCGTCGGAGAATGCGGTCACAATTAGAGATCTCAAGCGTAAGAGAATGGCGACGAAGGTGGGATTCTTCCACCAAAGGAAGATGGGCCCACACCATGATACCGGATGTAGAAACATGGGTGAAAAGAAAACATGGCGAGCTGTATTACCACCTGACTCAGCTAATATCAGGATATGGATGCTTTAGGCAATACTTGCACAAGTATAAGCATGTGAATCACCCGTACTGCTTCTATTGCGAAGGCAAAATAGAAAATGCGGAACACGTACTAACAGAGTGCGTGAGATTCGAGACCACCCGAATGATTTTGAAGAGACATGCGAAGCGGACAGTTACTTCGACAGGAGTAATAGAATACATGCTTAGTTCACAACAGGCATGGTCCGTAGCAAATGATGTTCTATGTGACATGATGCAGCAGCTGCGACGCTACGAGCGGAGTAACAGGTAAACTCAGTCCCGCCGCGCGATGGAATATCTAAAAGAAAGTTCCGCGGGGATCAACGGGAATATGTGGCTGGCGGGAGGTGGTTCTAGTCTGTAAAAACCCGGCATGGCTCTGGATCGGTCCAGGGGTATCTTTTGAAGATTTCCATCTTCCTACCGAAACCAAAAAAAAAAAAAAAACTACACCTCTAAGCATCTATACAAAAAAAAAATATATTGTATAAAAACTGTTTATGTCCTACATAAGACTAACATTGCTATACATATGTACTTAGATTTCATATCCTATTATACAAACAATCGAAAAATAATAATAATAATATATAATAGTAATAATAATAAAATTTCTCACAAAAAAAAAAAACAAAACTGCCAAAATAATGTAAACAGGCTCCTCGATAGTATAGTGGTTAGTATACCCACCTGTCACGTGGGAGACCGGGGTTCGATTCCTCATCGGGGAGGCTCTGGCACAAGAGTAATGACCTTACCCGGAAAAAACAAATCGTTATGGAAAATTTAACAAGCTTCAGAACTTGCTAAATAAGGCTAAGACCGGCTCCCGGTTGTAGTGCCGATGATGAGGATATTAAGAAAGTGGCGCAAGGATAATAACCTTGCCGGTAAAAATAAATTATTATGGAAAATTTAACAAACCTCGAGACTTGCTAAATAGGGCCAACACCGGATCCCGGTTGTAGTACCCATGATGATGATGAGATCATAAGAAAACTATTTTATACACAAATCTTTTACGTTATAACTGTAAGACAGATCCCAGTGCCAAAGCTTGTAAAACAGAACCCAGAACTAAAGGCCACCCATCCAGAAACTATTTCATTTTCGAGAATTATTCCTCTTCCAAGAATAATTCTCTTTTTAGTGGGAGGAAGGAATTTGTTGCATGCATATATGACAGTAGCTGTCATAAATTAAACAAAACTAAATCATGATTCCAACAAATGAATTATGTTGCATGCATATATGACATTAACGGTCATACATTAAAGTTTTAATAAGTTTAAGCCAAAAGAATTCTCTCGGTGTAGCATCAAAACTAATTTCCTGTTACAAGCGACGGAATTTTTTCAGTGTAGCATCTGTGAAACCCTATCACACCCCTACCTTTTGCTAAACGCAAATTCTCATCATACAATAGCATATGCTATGGCTACACATACATTTTCCATTCTCATAACTAAACTTGCAATTCAGCTATTCCCGCATTCTATCAAGTAACAACTAAAATTGCAATTCCCACGTTCCATCGTAGCGTATGCCTTCTGTCCACATCATCGTGAATCGGTTGACGCCTGGATTCGTTGCCCGAAATTTCCCCATAGCCTTAGGGTAAAGCTGCAACTGGAGTAGGCGTAAGGTTGCCATCTCAGGGTGAATGCGACAATATTGCAACGTTGCAGTTCCCATCGTCGTTGGCATGGCCTGCGACTGGGCTGGCATCGGGTAACTGTTTCAAGTTGAACGATGCGATCGTGGGAAAGAAGGTAAAATCGGGTTTGATTTTGGGGATATAAAGGGGGTTCTGTTAGAGGCACACGGGCAGTCGTAAACTAAGAGTAACATGTTGCAGCCTAGCATTGGAACAGCGGGCCCGTTACTCTAAAGAAAATAACAAAATAATAGGAGTTCTTCTTTAAATGAAGTAACTAAAACTAAAAAACAAACTTCTTATCATTTGGATTCTCGGCTGGGACAGCAAGAGTGGACCGCACTCATCCAGTCAGGTAAGGTCTTTCAAGCAACCTTACTACTTGGCGGAGCTGGGGTACATACAGCCGGTGCGAAATAAATAATTAATGCTGATACCTTTTTGGGTGTTACATCAGTATTAAATACATAAGTACTGATACGGCAAGGGAATATATGACCAAATCAGAATATCACATTAGCGCATTTCGGTTGCAAAATAATTTCCTGTCTTTCAATTGGCATTTTAATTGAACTGATATACACACTCTGATTGTAAGTTTTCACACGTTAATACCTTTTCGAACACTGAGTTTGTTTGAACAATGTGAAATCTATAGGACAGTCCATAGGTTACGTCGTTTGGTCGGAATTTAATCTGGTGCACTTGAGACTTATAAAAGTTTCATTATTTAGTTTTGTTGTCGAGCTATATATACGAGGGTAGGTCAATAAGTCATTAGAAACGCCTACGATGGCGCTCGTAGCATCGCTAATTGTCTGTTTTCGGTAGGCATTATTCGTCACTGGGTATCTGTCAATTTTCAATTTGTTTCATGTTGTACGTGGTATTATCTTCATCGTATTTTGGGATGGACGTGGTATTATCTTCATCGACTATTTGGAAAAAGGACAGACGATAACTGGACAGTATTATGCGTCATTATTAGGTCAGCTAAATGAGAAAATAAAATAAAATCGTACTAATTTTCTAAAGACTTATTGACCTGGCCTCATATAAACGAATTCCAACCCTGGACGAATAAACATCTAGTAAATTGTGATCAAATTCGAAAAGGTTAAGTATTTGTTGAATTTCTACGAAAACCCTAAATATACCGCTCTAATTTTCATATAGAAATCTCTAGTAATACTTACCTTTGGAACCCTTTTTTAAAGCAGCCCGAAAGCAATACAAAAAAAATGTCACAAGCAAACTCACCCATAAAGCAATGCAAGCACGCAAATCGACCAAAGGTTCCAACGTTCTGTGTAGATGGGCATTCCGAACGCTAAAATAATGATAGCACAAATCACTATTCCTAAAATCATAATCTGAGATTAAACAGTTAGTTAGCTATACACAATTTGAAGCAACTCAAGAAACTTATGATTTCAAGGCATACCAGCAAGTCCCAAGTGAAGGCCACGCCCCAATATATCGATGGAGTTACACCACACAACATTTGCTGCAATTTCTCGCCCTTAACTCGTTCGTTGACAAGGTAAACTGACGCCACTGCTATGATTAAGCTGTAAGCTATGAGTAGTATAAACGAGATTCCAGCATCACCAACTTGCTGCAGTCTAAAAAAAAAAAAATTATGAAGAACTTTCAAAACACGACTTAAAAGGTGAAATCATCTTACATCGAAGATGTGCTAAATTCTGTGGAGTCCAGTTTCCAAGGTACATTGAATGAGGTGATTTTATAATCGGAGTCATTCATCTCCGCTTGCAGAACGTGCGAGTTTAGATCATTTAAAAATCCCATCATGGCATGGTAGCCTTTGTTGTTATACCAAACAATCGTACGCGTCTCGTTAAATGTCCAGCCGCCATAACGCTTCTCATGATATTCGGGCCAGGTTTTTAGTATCCACTGGAACGCATCTTCTGAATAGTCAAACTCCCTGCAGAGTGGAGATTGATAATCGGTTTCAAGTCTGCCGTAGATATTCTCTGTAAAATTTGTTGGGTTTTCCATGCTTAATATAGTCGTAGTATCCGGATAGAGCTCTGTAGATAGCCTTAGAGATGTATCGAACTCATCGCCTAGCCGGAAATTGACAAACCACATTGCTATTATTTCAAAGATAGCCGGTAGTACCAGGGCACATGCTAGCATTCGGTAATCGCGTTTGAAATGTGTGCATCTTTTTCCGAAAAGCAGTTTAGCTTTCCCAAAGTTAGTCAAGGGTGTGTTGGAGATGGCAAGCTGAGGTGACGATTTCTTTAGGTCAACATGTTGTAATGTCTGGCGCTTAATGACACCATTGGAGTCTTCTGGAAAACTGTTGATCTCCGAAAAGAGTTGCTCCAAATTCTTGCTCTTCACTGACATATCGATAATTTTGCCTTGCTTTTCGAGGTCCTCTAACGATTTCAGTAGCTGCGGATAGTTGTTGGGTTGACTGTCGTAACTAATCTCGAATTTTAATTCCAATGGGCTTCGCTGAGCGATCGTGAACTTGACTAGATTTTCAACCGCCAACTTCTTTACGTCCTTTGCGACTAGTACATCTTTACAGAGAATTTCTAAATCAAAGTTTTCAGTGAACGTGGAGTGCATTGTCTGTGGGCTGTGGGTAGCGACGACTTTTCCCTAGAAATAGAAGTTAATATTGTGAGGGGTTTACGGGTTGGTGTTTATAGAAGCGAAATCCACAGTGAAAGAAATTTCCTACAAAACTGTGTGGAGGAATATTGGAAATATAGATAATAATTCGTAAGTCACCGACGTAATCAACGGGGTACACAACACTGCACATTTCAATATAATCACAGACTTACTCTTGATGATTCTCTTTAAATTGTTAATTAACTTTAGTACCTTTAAATTAAATTGTGAAACTTGCGGGGTTTCTCTATTCTACATGAGAACCAACCCACAATTTTTTACCTAATTTCGACCGCTAACAGCGCGTCACATCACTGTAAAAGAGCATAGCTGAATTCATTATTCTATGCAGATAATGCAGAATTGAATTCAGCTACCTTTTTGCCATACGGCAACTCCATTTTTGCTAGCCCATGAGATTTCCATCGGAAATCATTTCATGTCGGGTAGTAACAACAAGTCGAAGCAAACGGCGCCGTCCCATCATAGCGAAACCGCTGGGGGAATTATCAAAATATATAATTAGTTTTCATGATAAATTACCCTAGCCAATTTGGCGTCACTTCGGCTTTTCATCAGATCATCCGTTCGCTTGGGATCAATGATCTCTTTTTGCAGGTGAATTCCACCAGCTACATTTTCTTCTCCTTCGAAATTCTATCTTTCTATAGTGCGATGACCTATGAGATCATCACTAGGTCAGTAGACCAGTCGCATACGCGGCACTGATACACACACACTAAGCCAGATCAACCCTGGGTTATTGTGCTTTCCTTTCGATTTCTCCATCCTTGTTACGCCCTTTGACGTTGAACGAATACACAAGTACGTTTCTACCTCGATGAGTGTGGTGAGTTGAGGAATGCACAAGAGAGCATGATTACCATTGGCGGATCGATGTGTAAAAGCAGAAATCACAATTCCCACCCTAATTCAAATCAGTCACATTTCAATCACCATCGCGCGTAGTCACGCTACCGCACTAGTCCAAATTAAATAGCAAAAATTAGAGTGAGTCGAGTATCAATCTCTTAAGCGCGCACACATCCCAGAGTCGTCTTGCTGCTAAGAATTAGTTCTGTTCGGTATTTTGTCCATAGAGTAATTAAATGATTATTAAAGTTTCCATTATAAAAATAAGCTTTGTGTAGCAAAAATAGACTGGTATCACCATCAAATCTAATTAAAACGATCTTCCGGTTAAAACCAAATAAAAAACATTATCAATAAAAGAACCCCCAGCGCGTTTTATTTATCGTCCCTTCTCTTGGTGAACAATTTTTCTGTGGAAAAGTGTTAGGGGGATTAGTGAATCCTGTGCCATACGCTGACAGTAACACTTTTTAACCCCCCAAACTCACAACAATTTTGGCGCAGCCGATGACCACCACCTGAGGCTTGTATCGAATCCGTCGGAGATACAAGCCCAGTGGTGGGGAGAGCCACCAGGCTCTAACGTCCCTGCGCCCATTAGCGGAACTAGCGGCTAGGATAAAGAAACAGATAAAAGCCGTTTATAACAAATTAATAAAAATAAACAAAAATGTTGTTTCTCTTTTTCCTTTTTTTTCAATTTACAGGGGAGAGAAGGAAACCCACGTTGGGTTAAAACACCTTAAAATTATTACAACCAAATACTTTCCATTGTTGTATTGTGTATTTTCAGGTCTTTGTCTTCTTCTTTCTCTTTTTTTTTCAAGATTGGGTTTTGTCATCGCTGGTCCTTTATTCTTTTAATCGTGTTTTGGTCCGCTCCCGGTCAATAGCGAACCACGGTTAGATAAATCTGGGTAGTTCCATACGAGAAATAAATAAACGCGATTTAAATAACCCTCGATGCAAACAAGGCAAACATCGAAGAGGAATTCCGCGGAACCCGCAACGGAGGCACCCGTGCGGAAAGGATTTTGGACCTCGTCCAAAATAACGTGGCAGCGTTTAGTGGACACAAATGTCCTAATGCAATGATGAAACTGGACAACTTCCTCGAAAGTTGTGACAGGACCTTGAGTTGTTTCTCCGCGACGGAGGAAAAAAATGTTCTGCGGTGGGTACCCATGCGGTTAAGCGGAAAAGCTTGCCGTATTTTCGAGGAAAACCTCCCAGCAACTTTCTAGGAATACGAACAACGACTCCGAAATGCGCTACTGCCACATGCTTCTTATGAGGAGTTACATTCGAAACTCTCTCATATGCGACAATACCGCGAAGAGGATGTCACAGATTTTACGTCACGAGCAACTCAAGTGTTAACGGACTGCAAAGAAGCAGTAATCCGTACGTATGGACACAACACTAGCAAAGCATTCGCCATCCAAATCGAGATATTGGTGAAACCGGTTTTGATGCTACGTATTAGGGAAGACCAATTCCGACACTGACTTTTAAAATCGGAAGAGGATCCACTAGAAAGGATCATAGCGAGGCTTCTCCAAATGAAGAAAACTCAAAATAACATAACGAATAATAGCGGATGGTATGGTAGTACAACACCGAGGCGGAGGGCCACATACCATGACCAGTCACGTGATAGGGATGACAGAAACCATGCCCCAATCTCATCTAATAGGCAAACAATATTAAGGAACAATCCTTTCTATTATTGGGAGGATGAAGCGGATCACTCACAGGTAACAAGTAGGGTTTCAGACCAGACCTACGGGGATAATTGGCAAAACCCGCAGGAATTGAGGCCCAGGCATTATGGGCCTGGAAACGATGCGTCTCAGGCAGTAGGGGTCAATAATAGGAACACTAATAATAGGAACACTAATAATAGGAACACTAATAATAAGAACCCCAATACTAGGTTCGCAGAACGACCCATCTCTGTTACACGCCCCCAACCTGCACGTTCGTCGAGAACCCCTCTTGGAGGAATCATGGCAGTCGGCGACAGGAAAAGGACCCAGGACACACTCGGCCAGCGGATCAACCCCTTGGAAGCAGCTATCACACTAGTCCCCAATCGCCAGCCACTCAACCGAGACAGCCCAGCAGGGGACAACAGATATGAGACCTGAATCCAGGCGCAATAGTCTTGGTATCACCGGGAATTCGAATTTCAAGCACTAACAATTTAACACCTGGTAACAGTATAGCGACCAGTAATAACATAGTGACCAATAACAATTCAGCAACCGGTAAATAAATGGCGAACTGTAATAAAGGGCCCAGAAACAATATAGCGACAAATAACAATATAACGAGAAGTAACCAAATAATGACCGGTAATAATTTAGCGATCAGTAATGGTATGGCAACCGATCTTAATATTTCATCATAATCATCGGCACTACAACCGGGAACCGGTCTGGGCCTTATTTAGCAAGTCCTGAGGCTTGTTAAATTTCCCATGATAATTTGTTTTTCCGGGCAAAGTCATTAGTCTTGCGCCAGAGGCTCCCCGACGGGGAATCGAACCCTGGTCTCCCGCGTGACAGGCGGGTATACTAACCATTATACTATCATAATATTTCGACCCCTTACAATTAGGCAGCTGGTAACTGTATAGCAACCAGCAACAACTGGGCGACCAGGAACAATACGGCGACAAGTGACAATATAACAACTAGAAGTATAACGACCTGTAACAACATGGTGACCGGTAATAATATTTTGACCACTAACAATCCAACAGCCGTTCACTGTAAAGAGAAGAGTAAACCTTTAGCGACCAGTAACAATATAACAGCCGGTGACATTGTAGTGCCGGTAATATAGCGTCCAATAACAATATAGCAAACAGTAACAAAAAGCGAACAGTAACGGCGACTCGTTCGAGCCTAACCCCCCCTACTTTACTGGCATGTCTGAATTCTCCCTCGGCCCCCTCACCCCTCTACACATTCAACAACACCAAGTCATAAAAAAAAACTTGAAGAACCGAAAGACGATTTCAGTCCCGGCCCAGACGGACTACCTGCTATCCTCTTAAAAAATGTTCCTCTACTCTTTCTCTCCCGCTCGCGTCACTCTTCAATCTATCCCTTGCACAAGGTCTATTCCCCGACTTTTGGAAATCCTCTTATATAACCCCCATACATAGAAAGTAAAAAAAAACGATATATCCAATTATCGTCCCATTGCCAAGCTTTCGCACATTCCCAAACCGTTCGAAGGCCTTCTATATGAGGCGTTATGATTTCGCTGCGCACCCATCATCACTCCGAACCAGCACGGCTTCCTCTCAGGCAGGTCCATTACTACTAACCTCGTCGAATTCACATCCCACACACTCCTTGCCCTAGAAAACGGCGATGAGGTCGATGTAGTCGCTACCGACTTTAGCAAGGCCTTTGACAAAATCTTCCATAACCTCATTCTCTTTAAATTATCTTCCCTCGGTTTCGAACCCCTGCTTATTAAGTGGGCCTCATCCTATCTCAGTTATCGAACCTGCCGCGTGCGATTTAGATCCACCCTCTCCGATCCTTTTTGCCCAACCTCAGGTGTCCCCCAGGGCAGTCATCTCGGCCCTCTCCTATTTATCCTAACCATAAACGACATAGGCTCTTGCATTAATCACTCCTTCATCTCGCTTTACGCGGATGATTCCAAAATTTTCAAGACAATCCGCTCCCCCCTGCACTCCTCACTTCTCCAATCGGATCTTGACAGCTTCTCGTCTTGGTGCCAAAATAATTGCCTAGAAATGAATATCGCCAAATGTCACACAATCACCTTCTCTCGGAAGAGTTCCCCCACTCACCCACGCTCTTACCTCTGACTGAACCAACCGATACCATCGGTTGAATTGATTCCCGATCTGGGCGTCGTATGCGACAAGGAGCTCAAATTTACCGCACATATTGATTACATAATCCTCAAGGCCAACGCCGCCCTTGGGTTTGTCAAACGCTGGTCGAAGGAATTCCTTAACCCCTATGTCACTCGATCACTCTACACAACTTTTGTCCGGCCACTACTCGAATACGACAGTCAGGTCTGGTCCCCGTATCAAGTGACTCACATTCGCAGGATTGAGGGTGTTCAACGTCGTTTCTTGCGCTTTGCCCTCCGCGGACTAAACTGGGAAAATCCACTGATTCTACCACCATACTTAAGCCGGCTCCCTCTAATCAATCTAAACACACTTGAAGAGCGCAGAATCCATGCCGATATCATCTTTGTCTATCGCCTTCTGTCTGGCTCAATCAATTGCCCAAGCTTGCTCTCCACTTTAACATTGCACACAAACCCAACGCAACGTACGTAACCCTCGACTGTTTTACGTGCCCGCACATCACACTTCTTACGGCGCCAACGAACCTGTAGCGGTTCTTTAATACATTCCCAAAGAACCGTCCATCCTCTTAAATGAACCACCTTCCAAACCCACCATACCTACCTGCAATTTTGGGCAGCGTAAGCTACCCTTCATTCTCTTTCACCTGAAAGTTAAACCTCATTAAGACATGCATCACATTGAATTTTTCTGTTTATGAACCGTACTATATCTCCATCGGCCCGGCTTGTCAGCAATTATAAAAGATAAATACTAGCTGGCCAGCGTAATTGTTGACACAGCCGTAGCCGATGGTTTCTTGCTACGGTTCATATCCATTTATTGCCCCAGTCCCAAGGTTCGCAACACTTGCGACCAATTGCCTTTGTCGGTTATCTACCGATCATGGGATTTGGGCACTAGTATGATTGACGTTAGACAATCATACCCCAGGTAATGCCGAACGATGCTCCGGCCTGTAAAACAAACAAAAGCTACCATAGCCTAGGCCATAGGCGAACAAACCATCGGTTTGCTTATCGCCACGAAAAATCTATAGCCTACAATGGCATTACCCATGAACGCCTAAGTAAACACGATGTGCAGATCATCGTGACCCTTGAAATAGCGTTTTTGTGTATCTTGAAGCAAAAACCTATTTCGTTCTCAGGCGCAGGTCATCTAAGATTTATGACCCTCGAAATAGCGTTTCTGTTTATTTAAGACACAACCTATTTCTTCCTTCGGCGATTTTTCGCCATCGCTTATCTCAACGACGCCTGCAGCTCCCAATACCAATTCATTACACCAGCCCATGTTTATTTAGGACACAGGAACCTATTTCTCCCTTCGGCGACTACGCTATCGCGTACCTCATATTGCCTGCTATTCATTCCATGTGTATTCAGGTCTTTCTCGTCGTTGCCGATGTCCAGGCTGAAGGGCAACGTACTTGTGCTATACGCACACCTACACAATCCTCCCCTATTGATGAAATTCGCGGGCATCGAACTGATAAATGTAAATTACATTGGAGTCAGATATCATCGTCACGAGAGTGCACACGCACTATACGCGCCTATTCAGGTTTTCCACAATATACAAAGTCGAGTTTGTAATCGAGTACACCTTTTAGCCCGGTACGTGTTTTCCAATGTTTCACCAGTATTGGAGTATCTTCGTTTTTTTTTTTTGGTGCGAGTCGTTAAATATAACTTCCTATCACCAGCAAGTGTTAAGATCAGATAGGCTAAATGTACCACGGGTTAATGTAAAAGCATATCGGTTGTTATGATTAACGGAACTAGTAAAGAAAATTAAAAATATTTAATAAAGAAACTCGTGCGTTTTATTTCTCCGGTAATCGTTGTGAAGAATTAATCCAGTGTGTTTGGTTTTGCTCCTTTTCCTCGCGGAATAATTTAGTGCACCGTCTATCGCTGTGGGGTATTTCTCTTAACCTGGGTCCATGCTGACGCTCCTGGTAAATACCGCCCACAAACCCATCTCGCGTATGCTACGACAGGCCAACTCTTTCCCGACCTCCTTCGATTTCAACATCTCCACTCCCGCTCTTAACCGACGTCTCAGAATAAGCCCGTCCTAAATCCCCCCCCCCCCCCCCCATTAACCCCCCCTACCCTACAACCCCCTCCCCTCCCACCCCCGGCACTGCTCACTAACCAAAGCCCCTGTAACAGTCCGTACACATGCCCTCCACTGTCGCATAAAGGCCGCGTTTACCTCCCCCACATACACTCGCTCTTCCCTGGCCTCTTACCTCCCTTATCGCCCAGTAATCTTCAACTTCCCGGTTTTCTTCTCCTTTTTTTTCGATTGAATAATCGAATAAAGTCTTAACCACTACTCTAGATTTTAAGATAGGCTGTAAGGTTTTTATGTTAAGTTAATTTTAAGCTTGCATTATGCTAAATAAAAATGGGGTTCCGCCTTCAATCAATCAATATGGCAATCGCTCACCAAATTAAAACCGGTAACAATATTCCGACCAGTAAAAACATATACCAACCGGTAACAATGTAGTGACAGCCAACAATATAGCAACCGGTAACAAAGTAATGATCGTAACTGATAACAATATATCGTCTCGTACATAACGAGAGGAAACTATTATACAATATATAGGACAGTTATAGGCAACTATAGCAATCAGAGGAAGAGGAGGAATCCTCTAAAGTATTTTGTTTCTCGCCCTGTTTTCTATGCAGCTTTGGCATGATAGTGTCTTGTCTAGAATTTCGTAAACGCGGTAATGAAGCCAAACAACTAATTTAAATGCCCCTCTTTGTGACAAGTTAGCTCCCTCTCATTATAAACAAAGTGCAAGCTTTAAGAATGTAATTTTAAATTTAAACCGGATTGAAAAAATCCACTTTATGTTAACTCACATTTTTCATGATGAGAATCGAGTCGCTTAAGAACTCAGCTTCATCGAGAAAGTGCGTGGTGAAGACAACTGCTCGATTTTTCCTCAATACATTGATTAGATCCCAGATGTGCCTGCGAGCCTTATTATCAACCCCATTACATGGTTCATCAAGAACTACGACGTTCGGAGAACCTAGAAAGACAAGCATCACCATACGTTACAAATGCAACTATTGTTCAAAAATAAAGACTTACAAATGAAGGCGATGGCTACACACAATCGCCTCTTATATCCGCCAGACAACTTCCAAGCAGCATAGTTCTCATATTTTCCAAAGTTCATGCTCTGCAGGGTTTTGTCCACTTCGCTTCTGAAGTTTGAAAGCCTTTTAATCATCGCGTACATTTCCAAGTGTTCTCTGGCCGTCAGACTGGGAATGAGGATGTTATCCTGAGAGCATACGCCAACTTTGTCAAATTCCTCTAAAAATGTATCGTTTGGATGTGACAGTATAACTCTGCCTGTGGTTTGGGTTATTTGGCCGGTTAATAATTTTCTGTCGAATTGGGAAAATTATCATAAAGGAAAATTTTTTTTTTTAAATTATACTAACATAATTGTGCTCTTTCCCGCTCCGTTTCTACCCAGCAGGCAGGTTACTTGATCCCTTTGAAAACCCACTGAGATATTATTCACAGCGATGTTGTTGTTGTTGTAGATCTTTGACACATTCGTCATAGCTGCTCCTAAATTCGAAGCCAACTCTTCTCGAGTGACTACGTAGAATCTGAAATCATCTGGGGAGTAATTAGGCAAAGTTAGGGGATAACAAAGTAAGATTCGAAAAAGATCTGACCGTCTGTGCAATATTCGACAATATATCCAATGATGCTGTATATTATTCCATCCAGGACAATCATGCATATCGCGTAACCAAAGTCACCGGATAAACCATCCTCGAAGAGGATTTTAAAGCTTAAGCCTGTTTCTTGAAGCTCTAGTCGCATAATGTCACTCCAAGCTTGTGCAAAGGCCGACGTGAAGGACAGGTTAAGGAAGAATTTGCTAAATGCGCTGATGTTTGCATCGTAGATCAACACGATGATATAGGGACAGAACGTGATCAGGAAGAACATACAGGTGCCTACAGATCCGATTGTCGCCGAACTGAAGAAAGTTGCGCACATGTAACTAAAGGGGTACGGATGTTAAAAAGCTTCTCTTAGATCTAATAAGACTTATTCACCAAAATGAGATCAAACACAGTCCGAATATGATAAGAAATAGAATGACCAGGCCAAAGCTCGTGTACTGCACCATCTTTCCTGAATACATGATTGCGCATACTGCAAGAAATATCACAAGGAGCTCAACGAAGGTTGTAATACTCCATGCAATCAACTCTGAACAAGGTTTCAATCCCATAGACCGCATCATCTGAAATGGTACCATATCACTATGCTAACATGACCACGCTATTGCTTACCATTGTGTTCCGACTTTCACGCATCCAGATTCGATGACGAACACTTGCAGCGACTTGTGCCAGTAAGCCCAGGAAAAACGCCGCCTGGATAGCTTGGGCTAAATACAGACCTGTTTTAAAACTAGACCCGTCGAAAGCTCCATCAGATTCGGTTTATAAAGAGTATGATAGTACTCACTCATCGTCCGTGTAGGCAGGATAGGGGAACTGTTTCGTGTAGAATTGGAGATCATCTGTTTCTACTTTATGTTGGGAGTCGGCGACAGTGTTTAAACCCAACAAGCTTTCCAACCATCCCTGGGGCGATCGTCTGCTACGCAAAATTGTCGTGTTGCCGCTGGTTGTACGATTGTTGTTTACAATCTTATCAGTTTCATCAGTGAGGTTCCAATCACTGACATCTGAAAGAGCAATGTCATTAAGTGGACTTATCGCCCTTTCACCTCCTGCGATAGTCCCGTTCCGAACTGTTGGCGTTGTAGTTGTTAGAGGCATTATAGTTGTTGCGGTTGTTGGTGTTGTGAAGATTGACGGTATTGCTGGTGTTAGTGTTGCCGGTATTGGTAAGATAGGTGGTACCATCGGATTCACCTTAGAGGGTTGCAAAGACATCATCGCCTCTTTTTTATGGCTTATAATTCCCATGTCTACAGCATGCTTTACCGCAAGGAAACCTCGATGATATTTGAGATCCTCAGTCATTGAGTCTGAAGCCCCTGGAAACCAAAAGCGGTTGCGCAGTTCTGATGTCACCGGTGTATTATCAGTGTCTACATGCACATTATACGTGACGTCTTTGCCAGCCGTTTTATTAAAATGAACGGCAACGTAGAACAGTCTTTTTTTATGTAGGTTGAAGGCTTCCATCCGAAGGGACTCTTCATCCTTGACACCAATAAAACGGTCAACGTGAAAACATTCAAGAATGTTATGTACGGTATGGACCACATCGTAGACTGTCTGATCTGAACGGATTGCATTCATTACAGTCTTTATTATGCTGGAATCATCTGGGGAGCCCTCCAGGAACGTCTCAAGAAGCGATACGATTTTATCGAATTCCGCTGCAAATTGGGTGTCATTTCGAAGTTTCTGCAAAGTCACATCCAGAGCTTGAGCGAGGTTCTGTAATCGGCCGATTTCTTCGAATGTGGTGTTGGACTGCAATGGAGAAGGGAAGTAAACATTTTCAATTGACTGTTGGTTGAAGCATCAACGAATTACATATTACAAGGTGAAAGCCAAGCTTTACGTCTTTATTTTCAACAGCGCAACTTATAACAGTGGATTTCTAAAAATTAAGACCTTTTTAAATAATTTTCTTTAGAATGCTGTTTTCAAAATAATATTAATTGTAACTATTAGAGTTTCCAACTGTTAGTGTTTTCAAGTGTTATAGTTTTCAACTATTATAATTTTCAACAGTTACAGTTTTTAATAGTTACAGTTTTCAACTTTTATTGTTTTCAACAGTTCGAATTTTCAAATATTAGAATTTTTAACTGTTAGAGTTTTCAATTACAAAAATTTTCATCTATCAACATTTTCAGCTGTTCGAGTTTTAAAAAGTTAAACAAATTGCATCTATAGGTAGAAACCTTGACGTGGTGCGGGGGCTTAAACTACAATGAATTAGTCAGGCTATGCTGACGGAAGCATACACTTCCAGTAGGGCCACCCATGTCAGACAGCCAACGAGGAGTAACACACAAAGATTTACCACCCCTAATCCATGGTGTTACGCGTCACCGTGCCCATTGGATGGTTTGCACCCATGGGTATACCGGCTGTATTATAACGGCGCCTCTCTGACACCGGGTCGAATCAAAGCAGTATGCAGACCTTACCATATCAAAAAGGGGCTCTGATATGGTGGACCATTTGAAACCCCAAGACTCGTGGGAACAAAAATGAAAATGAAAGAATCTCACGGAAAACCCGGTAGGCGTAGGTGTGATGAGCCGACACTACCACAAGGGAACAGACCTACAGGAAAACAGCGACTCGGAAAAAAGCAGACATACGGAAAAACGGAAAAAAGGGATATACGCGTCGGCACGTGGAATGTTCGAACGTTATACAAACCAAGCGCGATACAGACGGTCGTAGAGAGCGCGAAACAACATGAAATGGACTTCGTTGCGCTTCAGAAAGTCCGACTACCACATCAAGTAATCGAAACCAGCGGGCTTACACTGGCGTGTGGAGGTACCGGCACACATAACCTCGGAACCGGGTTCATCATAAGCAAGAAGATAACGCCCCAAGTAAAAGATGTGAAATTTATTAATGACCGAATGTCTGTGCTAAAAATACAGAGCCCATGGTACAGTTATGTACTTATAAACGCAGACGCCCCAACAGAATCTACAGACGAAGGAACGAAGGACACGGTCTACGAAACCCTAGAGGAAGTATTTGATGGGATCTCATCAATCGATGTTAAAATCCTCCTCGGGTACCTCAACGCATAAATTGGAAAGGAAGATATCTTCCAACCAACTATGGGTAAGGAAAGCCTACACGATATTTCAAATGATAATGGAATTCGAATTATTACGTTCGCAGCGTCAAAAGTTCTGGTTGTGAAAAGCACGATGTTCAAGCATAAGCAAACCCATAAAGCCACATGGATATCACCTGGCGGCGTAACGCGTACCCAAATCGACCGCTTCCTCATAGACAAAACACACCATTCGAATATATTTGAATATACTCCGATCATCTTCTAGTGATGGGCAAAGCCAGGAGTCGGCTCGCAGCAATCCCACATGGGCAGTCACGGGAGACGAGCAAAACGTTCGACATTGATAAACTAAAAGACCTGTGCAAAAGGGCTGAATATTAAAACGAACTAACGAATAGATTTAGCATCCTAGAAAATGGGAGCAGTGAGGAAGAGGAAGCCAATAGTGTGGACACTAAATGGACATCGATCAGGGACACAATCAAACAAACAGCCCAAAAGGTATTAGGATTTAAGAAAACAATTAAGTCCAAACCTTGGTTTGACGATGACTGCAGGGCCAAAACCGAAGAACGTAAACACCAGATCTACTTAGAAAGATATAATGAAGTCAAGATATACGACAATTCGGAAAGAGACAGCGAGACTCTTAAACGCAAAAAACGCGAATGGGAAAAGACTCGGATCGAAAACATCCTAGAAAATGACAAAACTGGCTACCGAGGAAGAGCCAAAATAATTCGAGACACAAACGGCTGTCGAGTCACAGAAACAAACAATATCGTGACAATATGGAAGCAGTACTTTGAAAACCTGCTCAATGAGCGCACCCATCAACCACAAATAAACGCACCAGACGTACATACAGCCGAGCCCCAGATCTCAGAGCCCTCTTTCGACGAAGTTGTAGGCGCGATAAATCGACTGAAAAACAACAAGGCCCCCGGAATCGATTGCATACCGGCAGAGCTTGTGAGGCTTGGAGGAGAAGCAATCGCGCGAAAGATCCACCAACTGAGTAAAACAATATGGGATAAGGAAGTCACTCCGGAAGAATGGAAAACCGCAATAGTCGTCCCCATTTTCAAAAAAGGCGACAGATCTGACTGCGAAAACTGCAGAGGAATATCATTGCTCCCAACCACATACAAAATACTAACAAATGTCATTCTGGCGAGAATCACACCGTACGCAGAAGAAATACTGGGACTACCAATGCGGATTCCGTAGGAACCGGTCAACAAGTGAACAAATGTTCACAATAAGGTAAATGCTGCAAAATAAGTGGGAATACGGAGAGACGATTCACTGATTGTGGCGAATGATGACACAGAGAAATTTGTATTCGCCATGAAAGCGATCGCCTCGAGGGGTCAGCTGGACGAGAGGACTCTTGTGAAATACGTGGTACGAGGCAAAACCAACACGGAGTGTCGCGATATGTTGAAAGCAACCCAGTCCAACACCATACAGGAGTTCCTACAGAAAATTCGGTGGAACGAAAGTGTAACACCAGATATAAACCAAGGCACATTGTGGACGCAGCCAAAACGCCAGGGACAAGTGCAGGAACTCCAACATTATCCGCGGCAGACAGAATCAAGTGCTTCAAGTGCAATGAGGTTGGGTACATAGCCCGTAACTGCATAGTAAGAGGAAGTCCACTAGGTCAGAGCTCCAGTGGGCATTACCAAAAGAAGTAAGGAAGCCAGCTGTGGGTGCGAGAAGACGGCAGTGTGTACCACAAGACGGTATATGTGAACGGATAAGCGGCCGACGCTTTTATTGTCCTGGTAGCGATTGCGTCACGATGCAGGAGTCGATTGCGAACGCAAACAAATTTTGTTACGAGGAGGATGCCCGAAAACTAATCGGGTCCGGCGGAGGAGGGTGCCGAACAATAAGAAAATTATATGCGGACATACAAGTAGACACCCTACGAAGTTGGTGCGAAGTGCTAGTTGTCCCGGATGTCAGCCATACACAATAATCATTGGGCGACGATTACTGGATCAACCTCAAGTTCGAATCGAAAAGAGCCACAACGAACTCATAATTAGCAATTGTACTGGGAGTAGTGAAACAAAAGGTTTGGTCGTCACAGACGAATCGGCCAAACACGAGCGGACCGGCATCAGGAGTGACGACCTGGACACGGGAAATCTGAGAATAGGGGAAAGGGAAACTAAGTGAATTGGTAAATGCTCACCGAGATTACTTCGCCCAAAGTGCTAACGAACTAGGTCAGTACAACTGAGGGAAAGGCACAATAGAACTTAAAACCACACAGACAGTATGCGTTGAACCCTACCGCACACCCCTCGCCAAGGTAATAGAAGAAAAAGGCGGTTAAATGCTGCAACAGAGAGTTATCCAACCCTCAACCTCCAGTTTTTGTGCATCAATAGTCCTTACGAAGAAGAAACATGGCGAAGACAGGGTGTGTATTGACTACCGGGGACTAAACAAAGTAAGGGTCAAGCAGAAGTTCTCGATCCCTACTGTGGAGGAGAGTCTTGCAATGTTAGCTGGGAAAAAGTGCTTCACGACGTTTGACCTCAAGTCCGAATATCATCACATACCCATAGCGAATCAAAGCAGGAGGTATACCGCTTTTGCTACGGAAAACGGATTGTATGAATTCGTTCGCATGCCGTTCGGCTTGGTGAATGCCCCAGCATACTACCAAGTATGCATGAATCGGATAAAAGCACACGTGAACCGCGGAAATATAGCGGTTTATTTAGATGACATCATCATCGGAATTTGAGTTTAGAACGGTTCATTAACCTGAGAGGAAAGTAGGATATGTGGATGCCATGAGTCGTTGGCCAGTAGAAAAAGAGCAGGACATGGAGGAGGTATCCGCCAATATACTCAACATATGCATTGACGACGAGGATTGGTTAACCACCATGCAATGGCAAAACGAGAAGCCATGCGACACCATAAACCAACTTTGAGGAACGATGAACTGCACGAATGGAGGGAACCTCCATAAGGAATACCAGCTAGACGGAGGAAGACTGTTTAGGTTCGACGGCAATCAAAGAAAGTGGGTCGTGCCGAAATGAGTTCGATGGTGAGTTCTGCGGGTATGCCACGATGAGGCGGCGCACATGGGCTTCGACAATTAAAGGCTGACAAAGACGTACTGGTTCCCAAGGATACGAAATTTTGTCAGGGGCTATGTCGACGGATGCGTGGAGTGCACGTATACAAAGAAAAAGGGTGGAACGACAGAGGGAGAACTGCGCTGTGCGATGAGGGTGCTCATACCCTTTCATACGGTTCATTTGCATCATGTCGGATCCTTTATCTCTCGAAGAGTTAACTAAACACTTTATAGCACTGGTGGACAACTTTACTAAATACATGGTTTTGAAAGCCGTAAGGGCAACTTATATAAAAGCAGTGATAGCCGTGCTCAGCCAGGTCAACGAATTCTTCGGTATGCCCAAACGTCTAATCACCGACAGACGTACAGCATTCACAGTTAGCGAATTTATAAGATGTTGTCAGACCTACAGCTTACAGCATATTATGACGGCCATTAAAATACTTCGTGCCAACGGGCAAGTGGAGAAGGCCAACCCCATGGTACTAGCGGCGCTCAAGTGTGATCATGTGGCCGGCAGAGGTTGGGCGCAACCGTTGAGGAGCATTCAATGGAGTCTGAATACGACGAGAAGCGCAACCACAAGGATGACCCCACACGAACTAATACCAAGGGAAATTGCTGGAATCAAATTATTGTGGGAACTTGAACAGGAAGTATGTCATGATCAAGGCGAAATGAAACAGAAGCGAGGTGCTGCCCTGCACAACATCATGGTGGATCAACAAAAACAGAAGGAACGCTTTGACAAGGTCCACGGCAGACCCACCACATATAAGGTGGATGATTTGGTACTGGCAGAACGGGAATCTGCAGCAACCGGTGAGTCCCGGAAGCTTGCTCCAACTTATTAAAGTGGGGACCGTGCGTCTTGGCGAAAGTGTAGGGAAAGGACCAATATGTTTTGAGAGAAGTCCCAGGAACGCAACTGACCCAAAAGAAATTAGAGTCCATGGCGAGTTCAGGCAGGATACAGAGGTGGTGCGGCCCTTTTGGTGACGACAACCATTCTGAGGGCGAAACAAACGAAACGATATCAGAAGATCTGGACATCGGCGCGCCTGACCCAAGGATTCCAGAAAGACTCGATTACGAGTCTTAAGTCAGGATGGATGATCTTTAATGCACCTTTCCCACAAATAAGCGTAATTTTAAATGGTGAAGAACAACTCTGGTCGGTGTAACCCCGACTCTGGCGCGGTTGACGTCTACTTGTGTTCTCGGGCACCAACCGAACGCTAACTTCACTGTACGCTGAGTACGCGGTATAAAGAGAGCGCATGGTGGGCACTCGGTCTCTCTCTTTTTTTCAGAGGTGAGCGCCAGGGTTAATAATAGAAATATAAGACACTTTGTTAACATTATTAGAATAAATAAAGAAAACTAGCCTTTTATAACTTCGGAAGCGGGATTTAGCCCAGTTACATCTATTACGGGCTACACGCCCGAAGGCCCACCCAAAATCCCCCTCTCTGCCTCCCTATTATAATTGCGTCAAGTAGTAAATTTGAATAAAATACTTTATGCAAAAGCAGAAATCTCAAATTTTGCTTTTGCACAACGATCAGCCAATGGTAATCGTGCTCTCTTGTGCATCCTTCAAGTCCCCAGGCACATTGAGGTGGATAAGTACTCGCATACTCGTTCTTCGCCGATGGGCGTAGAAAGGATGAGGAAATCAAAAGGAAAGCACAATAACCCAGGGTTGATCTGGCTCAGTGTGTGTGTATTAATGCAGCGTCCGAGAATGATCCACTGACCTAGTACGGTGATTGTGGTGATCTCAAAGTGCATTGAACTATGGAAAGACAGAATTGTGAAGGAGAGGAAAAGTGACCGGTGCTATTCACCTGTGAAAAGAGATCATTGATCCCAAGCGAATGGATGATCTGCGGAAAAGCCGAAGTGGAGCCAAATTGGCTAGGGTGATTTATTGTGAGAACTAATTAAATATTTTGATAAATTCCCCAGGGGTGAATTCAGCTATGCGTCCATTTGGCAAATATGATATTCCAGGTGAATAGCATGAACGGTGGGATAGGGGTAGATGTGACGCGCTGTTAGCGGTCGAAATAAGACGGAAATTGTGGTTGAAATTGTGGGTTGGATCTCCATGTAATATAGAGAACCCCCACACTATTGCTGGTATTCCATCCGGGCTAGTTGGTTTCTTAGAGTCCAGTCCACGTAGATTGCGTTAAACGGGTGACGGGCGAAGCTTCGCATCCGGCATTGATTACTGAATCGAGTTGAATTCGAGGAAAATAAATTCGTGAACACATTGGCCTTAACCTTTGAATTGGTGACTAGTGCCCCGGTGTCCGACACTAATGGAGGAAAAGAGGAGGAAGCGAATGTATTGCTAATCGCATTTGCCAATAACGAGAAGGGATGCGAAATAGTTAGGTACTCAAACAGTTTGTTGATCATTTTGTCATTGTGAACCTTCTTCGCGGTATCAATAACCTGGTTGCACGCGCTTCTAACTCAAAATTCTGTTTTGAGCGCCATTGCTTCAAAACTCTATATTTTGCCGCTGTAATCTGCTTGAAGTTTTTGTCAGACCAAATCCTATCAATTTTGTGTGATGAAATGCAGGTTGTAAAGTTCCAACCTGAGAAGAATAATCTCCGCGACTGATTCCGTCCATACGTTAACATCAGAGTCTCTGGCACTGTACGCCGAAAGCCACAAACAGAATAGATATTGTATAATTTAGAGTGCTTGCAAAGAGCCAGTAAGTTAACATAAGAACAATTGGTGTAAAATAGGACTTGTATTTAGTCATACATGAAGAAAAATGTGTAATATTATTCTGAATAAAATAAATGTAGACTTCAAATCAAAAAAAAAAAAAAAAAAAAAAAATATATATATATATATATATATATATATATATATATATATATATATATATATTGGAGTCTCCGAAGCACACCTCTGACCATGGAAAGGATGCAAAAAAATCCAGAATATCGTTCCAGTTAACAGTCCCATACCTCCGTACATGGCTAGGCTTCTTAGATCGGTTATTCGTTAGATATGTAAGTGGCTGCGCGACAAATACCAGGCAGCGATCTGAGTTTCCCAGTGACTCAGCAACTTCCACGGTACAAACGCTCGACTCGGATGTCAAAAACATATCCAGGGTGATCGGTTTACGTACAAAATCCCCCATCTAAACATGCTTACCGGGACAAGTCCCATTCAATTTGGGATCACGTAATGTGAATCCCCTTCGAATTCAATAAATAGCCCACTCCACAAAAATTCCTTAGCGACAGCGCTAAGGAATAAAACAAGGGACTACAGACGTTACCCTATTCAAGGAAACAATTCCCAAACGGAACAAGTGACGGCGATCATAAATACATTCGGTGGACAACAATACCACTAAGATACAAAAATATCTTTGGTACCGTTGCCCAATAGAAATAAGTACCAAGTCTGAACACTCCTGGAAATCCCAGGTAAGATTTAAGGGTTTCTATACGGTAGCCGATCCAAGGTAAATTACCTAAGGATCAAACAAAGGATGCGCTGGCTCACAAAAGAGATCTTAATACAAAGGATATTAAGTGAGATCAGCACAAAATGAAAGTACCACGTTGCCTTTTGGTTAACGTGGAAAAAGGTTTTCCTGCGATCGAACGACCGGAAAAGCAGAGAGTTGGCTGTGAGGTATTGGCCACGACGGTCAGCGGAGTTGGTGTTCAAGTGACTGACCGAGACGGTCTTTTGAATGTAAACTGTTGTATATAGTGAGACTTGATGTATAGTTGTGCGCGTTGTGTTTGGCGGTACTCGGTCTACGGTGAACGACTAGTAAAAATTCTTATTTGAAAATATTGGTAACAAATTCCTATGTCGGGATTATTTAGAAATAAATAAAAAAAACATTTAATGCGAAGATTGTGTTTTTGTGGTTCTGTGGCGGTTCCCTTGAACGTCACTACTCATCTTCCCATTAACCATGTAAAAACTCCCACCTAGAGCGGCCGAAGACCGATAAAACAAGTACTGATTGCTTGCCTAGCAATTAAGCATGTACTTACCTTTTTGTCACCCACCTAAAGTGTCTCCTAAACCATATTTTCGATAATTCAATAGCACGAACTACAAGATACATTTTCCTCACGGGCATCATGTGCTAGAAAGTAATTCGCCGGGTGTATGTTGCATCATCGGATTTCCTAGTAGGAAAGTATAACATGCCGCAGTATAACACCAAGCAACCAACATTGTTCGAACCATATCACGTCAGCCGCACATGTGCAGGAGATGTTTCATCTTTCCTTTTTTATGTATGCCCACATCGGTCGGTCATCCGACCGACAAATACATTAAGGCATACGGCTGACCGCCCAAGGAATTCGAGTTCTCATAAATGGAAAATTACCATCGAGAAATCGACTACGTGGAGATGCCGCCAAGATGTGCACGATCAGCATAAATGCTTTACACAGTTGCTGATCGTGTAAGCAACAAAATCTCTATGTCGAGATAATGGCACCAGCTGCAACCATGCCAGCTAATGTTCCCCTTAGGGAATTATTGTATCCACGGTCCGCTTGCTCATGCACAGCATGAGAGTGCGAAGTAACCGCATCTGTGTGTGTGCACATCCTTTCGTTCATCATCTTCTAAGATCATGCCTTATATGGACATCGGGGCGATGGATGAAAATGTTGGTGTTCTGTCGCTTCGGTCGATATCTTTAATCGCGTTACAGATTCCGTGGAGGCAAGTCGGGCCTCCACGTTAAATAAGCCGAGCCAAGTACTAGTTAGTGATGAGGTTGAATTAAAGCGTCCTCGTTCTACTGAATGAATCGCGAAAGACCAGCCTCGGAATTTAGTACCGCTTTAAATGAATTCAGTTCTTAACCGTTGTGATTTTTCTTTAGACTATTAAATACAAGTTGTACCACATCAAATGAAATCAGTTTTTTAACCGTTGTGATTTTTCTTTTGACCATTAAATACAAGTTTTACCACGAAAGTATTTGAATTTTAACAGTTGTGTTCTTTTGGTGTTAAGACCGAAAATCACCAGCATTAATTATAAAGTTGTGTAAATAGATATTTGTAATTACGTTTCATGTTAATCTTTAGATTAGTTTCTTAAGAAATTGAATAATAAATAAAAACACGAGTCTACTACGGAGTTTTATTTAACGCCCGGGTATAGTGGTGAACCTGTGCCCCTGAGGCACCTTACCACTAAAGTCAATATAACTAAAAAGTACCCACAGTTCCCCTTCGAAAAGTGGCACTATTTGTGACGAGAGATACCTCAGCGAATGCAGCGCAGCGAGCAATATTCAAAGCGGCTAGGACCGAGTTGTACCAGGGCGGCCAGGAAATTAGCCCCCCCTTAAGTAGTGCCGTTAAGACCAGCGGCAGATACCCGGAACCAAAGAAAGGGACTGATCGACCACTCCACATCAACAGCCGGCGGGAGCCTTTGCAGCTCCAGCGGGACCCGGAACGGAAAGGGTGGACCGCCCTCAACTAGCCAGGTAAGGTCTTAATTAGTAACCTTACTATTTGGCGGAGCCGGCATACATACTGTCGGTGCCAAATAGATAATCTATGCGGAGACTTTTCTTATGTAACAATCGAATATTTTCCTCGGGTATCAGACACTGGCGTAGGTTCCTCCACGAGGCTAACAGCGAACGTCTCGGCCAGCCTCCCACCCTCGTCGATTCTGTTAGAAGGTACCAACCAGCTGGAGTTGTGTACGTGGCAGTTTCTAAGAACGACAATTTTGGAAGTCGGATGGTTGACTAGTGTCCAGTCGACAGTACGTGAAAGTTGCTCGAAAAGTGTCGCTGGTCGGTCATCATAAGTGTTGTAATCTCTGATTCAAAGGGTTGTGGGTCTAAACTGTGTTTTTCTGTATGCTTTTTATGAAACAAAAGCGAGAAAGAAAAAAGTGAAATATAAATAATATTGTGGCAATACCAAGAATGTTACGTTGCGTTAATCCATGAGTACAGTAACACCCGTAAACAATAAGAAACCCCATCATTCCGTGACTTACGTGTTTTATTATTGAATTGGTGTCATTGTTGACAGGAGAGTAGAGTATCTTTCCATGTATAATAGCCTTTACCAGCGTCCATGTCACCTTTCCTTGGTTGGTATTCGATATATCCAAATACAGCTGTTTGCAGTAATTTGCTAAAACCATGAAACGCGTTATTATAGTTTTTTTTTAACATTTTACTTACTTGGCATTGCCTCAAGTTCATCTTTATTCGTCTCACTTAAGTCGTCTGAATTTAGTATATCCTTAGCCAGAGACAAAACATCGGAGGTGGGAAAGGGAAATCCACAAAGTAATTTGCCGCCTTTGGAGAAGGTCTTTCGATCTACGATTAAATCCATCAATACATTGTCTACACTGTCTTGTAAATTCTGTCAAAGCCAAACCTGAAAACAGTTGCTTGATGTCAAATCCAGAATCAAACAGGCTTTCGACTCTTGGAATTGAAGCTACGATTTGTCCAATGTAACCTATATAGACAAAAAGATATTTTGGGTCAGTTGCCTTCAAGGCTTAATGACAGGTCACCTTTTAACTTGTTGAAATGTGCACTGGTACCAACGGTTACTCCAGCTGTAATAAAATTTGCCTTTATAGGTAGGTTAACTATTGCATTGTACAGCGCGTCATCGTTGATGAACAATTGGGCGATTCCAAAGATTGGAGTAACTCTAAAATGGAAGGGACACTGTAAGATATCTGATCATTTACAATGCTATTATGTTTTGACATACGGGGCATCTGCTAGACTTGAATATTCTTCGTAGGGAGTCACATTCATACATCTGTTCCCAATACTGCAAATATAGGATTGGAAGAACGGCAAGATTTGGCCTTTCGTGGGTAGTTGTCGCGTTGGGTACTGGCAATCCTGGATGGAAACCGGTCCATATTTCAGGCGAATGGAATACATCAATATAAACAGAAGACATGGCCAAACGAGCTGAACAATCGGCATTAGCTGCAAACAACGCAAACAACGCAAACAAAGCAAACAATTCATTAGGTTTCAAGCGTGAAAAAAGGTGAACTTACGGGCTGACGCAGCCGTACGAGGACATCCTTCTTGAGCAGGGCGTGAATTTGGTAGATGCTGAGATTTAAGCCTATCGACTTCATGGTGGGTTTTTATGGGTTACAAATATGGTGTCTTTGCATCTTCCTGGTAGAAGAAATGAATACAGATTGGTTAAGAACTATGAACGTCATACTGAAATATTTACTAATAATAATAGATAGAAATATTTTACAATGAAGGAATTATGTTAAATGTTTTATCACTCGAAATAAAATAATAAAAAACAAAATAATAATATAAGAATGGAAGAGTCATCGTTGCCTCTTAAGAACGCTAAAGAAAAAAAAATTAAAAAAAAAAACAGGATAGGCAGGTTGTCTTTCTGTTCTTAATAAACAAACATTTATTATTATTATTTTCTGTTATCCTTTTTGGTATTGTCTAGTCTTGATGTATTCACCTGCGACTTTTATCACAAAACTCTTAGAGCCTCCAATTAGTTCCCATCACCCCCGCTTGGTAGAAACCTCGACGTGGTGCGGGGGCTTAAACTACAATGAATCACTCAGGCTATGCTGACGGAAGCATATGCTTCCAGTAGGGCCACCCATGCCAGAGAGGCTAGCGAGGAGTAACACACAAAGATCTACCACCCCTAATCCAGGGTGTTACGCGTCACAGTGCCCATTGGATGGTTTGCAGCCAGGGGTATACCGGCTGTATTATAAGGGCGCCTCTCTGACACCGGGTCGAATCAGAGCAGTAAGCAGACCTTACCATATCAAAACTATTTGAAACCGCAAGACTCGTGGGATTAAAAATTAAGAATCAATATACAAAAAACAATCTCACGAAAAATCCGGTAGACGTAAGTGTGACTAGCCGACACTACCATAAGGGAAAAAATCATCAAGAAAACACCGACTCGGCAAAAAGAAGACGTAGGGAAAAACGGAAAAAGCGGGATATACGCGTTGGCACGTGGAATGATCGAACGTTATATAAACCAGGCGCGATAAAGACGGTCGCAGAAAACGCGAAACAGTATAAAATGGACATCGTCGCGCTTCAGGAAGTTCGACTCCCACATCAAGTAATCGAAACCAATGGGTTTACACTGGCGTGTGGAGGTACCGATACACATAACCTCGGAACCGGGTTCATCATAAGCAAGAAGATAACGCCCCATGTAAAAGATGTGAAATTTATAAATGACTAAATGTCTGTGCTAAAAATACAGAGCACATGGTGCAATTATGTATTTATAAACGTACACACCCCAACAGAATCTACCGACGAAGAAACGAAGGACACATTCTACGAGACCCTAGAGGAAGCATTTGATGGAATCCCATCATTCGATGTTAAAATCCTCCTCGGCGACCTCAATGCGAAAATTGGAAAGGAAGACATCTTCCAACCAACAATAGGTAAAGAAAGCCTGCATGACGTTTCAAATGATAATGGTATTCGAATTATCACGTTCGCAGCGTTAAAAGACCTGTTAGTGAAAAGCACGTTGTTCAAGCACAAGCAAATCCATAAAGCCACATGGATATCACCCGACGGCGAAATAGACCACTTCCTCATAGACAAAAGACACCACTCGAATATCCTTGACGTAAGATCATATAGAGGAGCAGATTGCGACTCCGATCACCTTCTAGTGATGGGCAAAATTAGAAGTTGGCTCGCAGCAAACCCTCCTGGACAGTCACGGGGGACGAGCCAAAAGTTCGAGATTGATAAACTAAAAGCCCCACGCAAAATGACTGAATATGAAGACGAACCAACGAATAGATTCAGCATCCTAGAGAATGACAGTAGTGAGGAAGAGGAAGCCAATAGTGTGGACACTAAATGGACATCGATCAGGGACACAATCAAACAAACAGCCCAAGAGGTATTAGGATTTAAGAAAACAATCCCAGTCTTGGTTTGACGATGAGTGCAGGGCGAAGGTCAGAGAACGTAAACGCCTCAGAGTGATCAACTTACAACGCAGAAAGATACGCCATGATTCGGAAAGAAACAACTAGACATTTTCAAACGCGAAAAATGCGAAAGGGAGAAGAGTCGGATCGAAAAAATCTTAGAAAATGCCCGAGCCAACACCATCACAGGTATGCATGTTGGGATAAACTGAATTAGAAATGGCTACCGAGGGAGAGCCAAAGTAATTCGAGACACAAACGGTTATCTGGTGACAAGAAACAAAAAATATCGTGACAAGGTGGAAGCAGCACTTCGAAAACCTGCTCAATGTGCGCACCCATCAACCGCAAATAAACGCACCAGACGTACATACAGCCGAGTTTCAAATCCCAGAGCCCTCCTTCCACGAGTTGTAGACGCAATAAATCGATTGAAAAACAGCAAAGCTCCCGGAGTCGACTGCATACCGACAGAGCTTGTGAAGCATGGAGGAGAGGCAACCGCTCGAAAGATCCACCAACTGATTAAAACAATATGGGATAAGGAAGTCATTCCGGATGAATGGAAAACCTCAATAGTTATCCCCATTTTCAACAAATGCGACAAATCTGACTGCGAAAACTACAGAGGAATATGTCACAAAACAAATGTCATACTGGCAAGAATCACACCCTACGCAGAAGACATATTGGGAGACTACCAATACGGGTTCCGTCGGAACCGGTCAACAAGCGACCAGATGTTCACAATAAGGCAACTGCTGGAAAAGAAGTGGGAATACGGAGAGGCGGTTCGCCAACTCTTCGTTGACTTTAAAAAAGCCTACGAGTCAGTCGCAAGGCAAATACTCTACCATATTGTAGTTGAGCTGGGAGTCCCAAAAAAATATGCCACCCTCAATTAAATTTTGCATGAAGGAAAACAAAGGGCGAGTAAGAATGGAAAACCACCCCTCAGAACCACTTGAAATTCGGGACGGACTAAAACAGGGGGATGACCTCTCACCATGCCTTTTTAACCTTGTCCTCGAGTATGTTATAAGAAAGGTACAAGACGACAACACGGCCTGATCATCCCTCAATGGGGTCACACAAGTGCTCGCGTATGCGGATGACATCGCCGTTCTGGGCGATAATCTCGAAGCTGTAAGTAAAAACTGTGAAATCATCATGCAAGCAGCATAAGAGGTGGGCCTAGAAATAAATGAAGGCAAAACAAAATACATGATTACGGGGAGAGCGGGTGGACCTCGGGGAACACATATAAACGTCAGAGGCAAGATATTTGAAAATGTCAAAGAATTTAAATATCTGGGAACGATACTGACGGCCAGTAACGAAATGTCGAAGGAAATTAACAAAGGACTACACTCCGGCAACGTTAGTTGGCATGCAGCCAGTAAACTGTTGAAATCCAAACTCCTATCACGTAATATAAAGCTCCGTATCTATAGAACCATAATCATGCCGATTGCTCTATACGGGTGCGAAACATGGCCTCTCACAAAACGGGAAGAGAACAAATTCCGCGTATTCGAGAATAAAGTTTTAAGGGTAAATTCGGCGGTAAATATGACGAGGAGTCAGGACAATGGAGGAAACTCCACAACCACTAATTAGAAGAGCTATACCGCAAACCTACAATAGTGAGAGTGATTAAGTCGCGAAGATTAAGATGGGCCGGACACGTGGCGCGAATCGGCGATGATAGGAATATAATTCTTGAGGGTAAACTAACGAGAAAGAGACCTGTGGAGTAGGAAGTCGTGGCACCAGCATGGGCGCAGGGTTCTACTTCGTCCCACGAACTCTTCACTTAATAGGTGCACTCAGTTAATGTCGAACAAACAAAACCACAATGCAACGTCCACACAGGAAACGAAAACACACATTCAAGAAATAAAACGCACGGTTATTGTTTGTACGAAAAAGCTGGATTATTGATCCTTTATGATTTTAACATTTTAAAGGAGAGTGCTGATACAAAAAAAAAAACTTCTTGCACGTTACATATATGGGGCACATACATTTAGTTGACACCTTTTGGTGGGTCCGGAACGTTTTACACAGAAACGGCAGTTTAGAGTTCATTGTTTTAAAATGACGTTACTACACAAACTTAAAAACTCACGACCGCGGGGGGAAAACTGGGGAGGAAAGGCGACCCCTAGATAACCCACCGTACTGGCGCCGGTACCGTGGGTGGCGGGCGACCCGACCGCCTTGCTGGTTGAATTACGACTCAAAAATTCAATTCGCTGGCTAAGGAAATTCTGGGTGCATTCGCTTTCACTGTAGTGATAACCGGATCTCATTAGAGGAGATCGTCATTGTACACATTTATATGTGTATGTCGGTTCCTTTCATGGGTCGAAGTCATGAAGGGGCATAATATGCATCCAGGAGATGTGTGTTCGTTGAAACAAAGAAAACGAATTTCGTGGGATGCTAATGGGTTTCTGTTTGTTCAGTGCCGCTAGTCATGAGAAACAGATCCAGACATATAAGAAGATAAAGGAATTTATGGCCTAAGAGTTCACTTGAGTAAACATTAGATGGTAGGTGCATTCGGGATACTAGGATGATTGAATTATTTGCGCATCGCCAGAATGCCTGATGAAGGACAGCGGTCTTTGTTTACTCATGGTGTGAGTTAGGAAAATAGGCTTCATCTCCGATTGCGCTAATTGTATGCAGCTGCTGGTTGTTTATCGCTGCCTAAAAGGGTCGACAGCCGATGTGTGCATAGATCGTTTTTATGTATACATATTGAGGCTGGGAATAGCCAACTCAAGGGTAAGATTCCCTGATATGCGGTCGTATGATATGCGAACCGATGGATTTTTTTTACAGGGAATTTAGGATAAGGAAACTAAGAACTCTTACACGGGTTTTGTAAGCAAAGGAATGCTTGAAAAGGTAAGAATTCTTTTGCAGGTACTTTTAGGTTGTAGATTTGATCTATATAATGAGTGAAGCTTATGCAAGCTGGGTTGTGGTTATGGGGGTTTTTCAGGTAAGTAGGCGGTGGGGTTTGGCGGAACCGCCACAGACCGACAGGACGGCCGAGAGAGAGATGGGAGGACAATGTAAGGTTTGACCTTGAGGAGATCGGATCGGATGGTCAAGCGTGGAAGGAGAGTGCACAGTACGGGGAACAATGGCGGAGCCGAGTCGTGAGGTCATGAACTTCCGGGTTCCAGCAGGCCAATAAATGATAATAAAATTAGTTCTCGTCAATTTGGATGAGTTCTCTGGATTCAACTTGTGCAGTACCCAATGTGGTTTGCTTTTAAATTATTCCATATAGTTTCAAACAGTCAAAACGGTTGGGTAATCAGTCCCTAATGATTGCAAGTTCAGCTGGCGTCTGGCATTAGTAATGGTATCTGCTGGAAGCACGAGCACTTATTCAAATCATATAATTTGATTTATTTTTTATTATATTTCCTTTTATTTATAAAAAATAAGGTTTACATAATTAATAGGTGTCAACAAATTATGGTGGCAACAAAGCCTATGTGAGACGCTACTGAATTTTAGATGGTGATGTACAATAACTAATCAATAACAATCAAAATATGTGTGACATTTAAAAAACACGCAGTCTTTGTCGTCATAATACATGTGAATTCGTGTGATCCCGCCCAGCCATATCTCTTTGCCAGTTTGAAATTCGTGGTGAAGTTCGCTTCAGAATATCACGTAACTCGTCAACACAGGAGTATACTTCTGCCTAACGAAATTAAAATTTCGATATCGTTAGGGCAAAACATCATTAATCAAATATTAGTTCAGCCGCCGCGAGCGGTTCTATTTTGAAATCCTTATTTTGGATCTTAATACTGTAATTCGTCGTGGGTATCTCTTATCACATGCTAAATGGTTAGGCCGAACAGTTTTGTGTGGAATTTAAAATAAACAAATAAAAATACAAACGGGTCTGTATGTGTTAAGAGATTGACATTTATACACGAGCTCATGGCATGTGGCAAGGCCTACAATTTCACTAGCATTTTCCCCATCTCTATTACATCACACCACCAGCACTGTTCTCGAATGATTTTTTATCATTAGTGAACTTATGTCGTACGAGGTTGTGACATGAGTTTAGCAGGTTCAGAAGGGCATCGGCTATCCAAGCATAATACTTATAGCTACGGTTTTCATTCACCCTTGTCTTGCACCCCATTTCGGGTCGTTTATTGTGTGGGGTTGTTGCAATTATGTAAGAGTTTCGCGTCGACCAGTACAACATCTGTAGCCTAGCTGCGGCTTCTCTGCTGTGTCGCAACAGGTAGATAATTATATACTAAGAATTCTTGTACTGAGTGAAACACAAGAAATAACTGATATAAATGTATCGGATTTTAACCTATCTAAATAAGCCTAAGTGAATATGTTTTATCTAGAGGGCCACATAAGTGCAAAATTATTCCGCTTATCAGATTTTGCCACAATATGACCTCTGCTTCAACGCAAACATTTTAAAATTCTGGGATTAAAACTTCACGTTCACAAGCTACTATTGATATCTGTTTTCTGTACAGAAGCCCAAACTTGGATATAAACGTATCCTTGAATCAATTCACGGCTCTATCAGATCTAAGAGATAAGATATACCTAATCATTACCCGTGTAAAATTTTTTGCTATTGCTGCTCTTAGAAAAATTGAACACTCCAGATTGTAGGAGGTTTTTCACAGATAATCGAAAAACAATAGTGAGCCAATGCGTGTAGCGACATCCTGAGAAAGGTTGGCGCAGGGCTAATAACTTTGTCCGGAATAACAAATTATTATGGACAATTTAACAAGTCTCGGATATAGACCGGATACCGGTGGAGAGTGTCCTAAATAAGACCAAGACCGGATCCCGGTTGTAGTGCCGATAATGATGATGATGACTTGATCTGTTCCTCACATTCCATCCTAATAAATATCTATTGAAATCGTATCGCTCTTGAACACCTCAGACTACTGTATTGTGTCAACTAGATATCTGGAGATTTCTGACCTGAAAGAATAGTCTAACTTAACGAAAAGGCCACTGGGACAATCTAAACGACTTTTTTGGGAAGTTGAACTGCTCGGCAATCTACCTACCACAACACACGTAAGATTTAGTACCAAATTGACCACCATCCGGTGTAGATGTGTCGACAATCGACAAACGATAGTTGATGAGCCGTTAAACGGAACGGCCTTAAAAGTGAAGTGTATGTAAAATTATTATTAAATTATTGTTAAATTATTATTATAAATTAAACTGCGTTGCACATCTTAAATGAGTACGGGTTCGCTTGGGCCTTCTCTGCACCCAAAATAATTAAAACACAATTAGTGGCGATACGCGACATACGAAGTGTTCCTGTTTGTGTATGTGCACAGTATAATAAATAAACTGTTGAACGCGATTTCCTATTTGTCACTCGCGTAATAACAAATACAAAAAGTGAGAGCACGTGGTCCATAATATGGACGTAAATCAAATGGATGCCAAAATGGTGCTTCGGAGAAGGCTAAATACAGATCTAAGTCTAAAGGCTAAACATCATAAAGCCAATAAAAACAAGGATACAGACACAGCGACCACGAAGACAACGACTATGGTGGCCAGTACTCGGGAGGTGGACACTAATTCCAAGAACTAGCTGCCAGCGAAACAAATGCAGACGGCAGCAATCAGGTCGAGGTCCTCAACAGACTTATCCATGAGATTAGTCTTAAAAAACAGGAACTGGTCAAACAAATGGAAGAAGTTCTTAAACTAAAAAACAATTTGAGCCAGAATGAACGAAAAACGAAAAAGGTACAAAAACAACAGCAAGAACAAAGAAAACAGAAACCCGCGAAGACAATTAAAACACGACAAGCTAAGGAAACTCAACAGCGGGAATCATATCAACAACAACAGCAGGAACCACATCAACAGCAGGAACCAAATCAGAGGCAGGAACCATTTCAGCAGGTGCCAGTCAAAAATAAAAAAGGAGAAAGTACGCCCATTTACAGTAGTTACATGAAGACAAAGGACCTCATAAAGTTGGGTGAGTTGACATGCAAGACTTTTAAAACAAAACGTATAAATAATTTTAAGATGAGTTTAACCTGCGATGATATAGAAAGCCTAATGACCTTGCCCGGAAAAAAAACAAATCATTATGGAAAATTTAACAAGCCACAGGACTTGCTAAATAAGGCCAAGACCGGTTCCCGATTGTAGTGCTGAGGCGGTTCTTTAAAACATTCACAAAGAACCACCCTTTCCCTTTAAATCAACCCGCCTTTTCACACCCAACAAACCCATTTTGCTTACCTGTAATCGAGCAGCGTAAGCTACCCGTCAGTATCTTACACCTGAAACATAAATCCACGGCAAGATTAGCATCTTGCCATGTCGTTAATTAAAACCATTTCGGTTCGTCTGCATGAACCGATCGGTTACTATGGAGGACCACATGCCCATCAAACACAGACAAGTATTCTTGTTCGCTACAAAGCAAAGCGCAACTCGCGCCCAACTGCCAAGAGCCGAATTCTTTGCCAGTGTAAACATTCACACTGGAATTAGATCCTTGAGTCGCTACCAATGCAATGTACAATTGACGTGGATAAATACACAAACCGTCATTGTGTAATCATTCCGATCACCAGATCAGGTCCCACGGTATAGTTTCCTTAACAACCCATATACCATTAGCTAATATAAACAAACGCGTATCTTAGCACATGACTCTTGAAATAGCGTTCTGTTGACATAACACTGGGAAATCTAACCCTGCATCAACGATACCTATTTTACACATGACAACCTTTTTCGGTCGCTAACCGAGCGACCATCTATTTGCACAGCTGATGTGAGTCGAATTCAAATATTAGTCAGTCTGTATGTGAAATGCTGTCCTTTCCATGCAGAGGCCCTTTCTCTGTATGTGTGCAATCTCGAATAGAGATATCCGGGCGATACAACATTTATATTGATCGAGGAGTCTGATCGTAACCACCGCGAAACGCACACGTACCGGGGACGTGGCGTTTATAAGAGTCAGATTTGTTCGGGAGTCGAACATTAATCTCAGTAAAGAGCGCTGTGCGGAGAGATGTAGTAGTTTATAACATGAAGTCAACATTGTGCCTAGAAAATCAAAAATAAGAATGCGTATACGGAATGACAAGGATCTACATAAACTCGAGTGACATCAAATCATTAAACTTAAACTCACTGCCCTGAAATTGTTAACATAAAACTACACCAAGTGTGCCTTCATTTTTATTCGTTTGGTTTTCTTTGGTGATCTATTTGGTACGCTTTTGTGGTCTATTCCTTCCGGCGAACATTTCTTCTTCCAGGCGGATAATAGTGGGAAGGAAGTGAACCGAGCGCCCGTGTCCTGGTGCAATACTTCTGTAGGAAACAGTACCTGGCTGACTTTCAAACAGACAACTTGTCTCACAGTTTTGCTCGTGCTATTTATCCTAATCAACCGTTATTTTCACAATAATTATCACAATTTAATTACCATTATCTTGTTTTCTTTGCCTCGTTTTCCGCATACAAAAATTTGAACAAGTGTTAAAACCGTTAAGTTATGGTCCCTGGTCCACGTGTGTTAAACAAAATTAAGCGCAAACGGTTGCGTTCCGACCCCGTTATTGGAGGCCAAACACCTCCCGATAAACTTTCAAAAGTGAACAATAAAGTTCTCGAAAAATCTAAAATGTGTTCAAACACTAACTTTTTTCAACCACTTCAAAGTCTGATGGAAGACTCTCCTGAAATGGATCCGACCAATGACGAACAGTGCGCAGAACTTCCTAAAGAAACCGTTCCGCCAATTGTGGTATTAAAAACAACTAGTGCTCAAGTGCGTGATATTTTGAGCAACATTAAGATAGACAAATACTTAATCAAAAACATTTCGCTTGGGCAAAAAATATGTGCCCCAACAATGGACATATATAATAAAATCAGAACCGAACTCTTACGGTTAAAATGTGAGTTTTTCACCCACTCACGTAAGGAAAATCGTCCGTTAAAGGTAGTGTTATCCGGGCTAGACTTAATAAGCAACGATATAGTGAAAAATGAGTTAATTGCACTCGGGATTAAGTGCCTAGATGTTAAAACCATCACATTAAATCCGTCAACAAAGGCCCTGTACAAACACTACTTGTACATCGTCTACATTCAACGCGGTACAGTTAAATTAAACGAACTAAAACGGAACTACTCCACCTTGTTCAAAACCATCGTTCGCTGGGACTTTAAAAAACATAATCCAGGTAAGGTCACACAATGTCACAATTGCCAGCTTTATGGTCACGGCTCGATGCATTGTCATATAAATAGCTTCTGTGCAATATGTTCGGGAAACCATAAAACATCCGACTGCAAAACAAATGAGGTCATCAAGTGTGCAAATTGTAGTGGGCCACATAAATCCACCGATCCAGAATGCATAAGCCGAAAGCAGTACATAGACATTCGCCGCAAATTATCCCCACGCGGACGTGGTACAGGAAATACAACCTTCCTACAGCCTCCAAGTGACAAACAGCAGACAGTGCCCGACCGATTATCCATTGATAATTTTCCTCCACTACCCCGAACTGTGCGTCAACCTTCACTTCCTTCATCCACCTGGGCTTCTGGCCTCCATCAAACCCAGCAACCTTCCAATAGTGATACGACACACACGAAGAAAAATCCGTCAGAAGCATTAACTAATGATAACCTGTTCTCATTTAGCGAGATAAACTCTCTTCTTAATGAAGTTGTAACCAAGCTTAGTGCTTGTCAAACCAAAGCTGACCAATTTAACGTCATTACTTCATTAGCTATTAAGTACATATACTCGGAAAAAACATGTTAAGAAATTCTCTTAACATCATAACTTGGAATGCGAGAAGCATCAAAAACAAAAAGCATGAATTTTTTAGTTTCTTGATAAATTTTAATATTGACATTGCACTTGTTTCAGAAACCTGGATCAAACAAGACATTTCTTTCTCACATCAAAATTACATATGTTATCGCCTAGACAGGGTACATGCTAGTGGTGGAGGTGTCGCCATTGTTGTGAAAAAATGTATAGAACATTCCTTGCGTCCTTCATTGCGCCTTAAGTTAATTGAGGAAATTAGTATAGAGGTAACATTAAGTGACAATTCCAAGGTGAGTCTTTTTACGGTCTATTTCCCTGGAGGAAATAGAAACCTAGAGAAATCCACTTACTTTAAGCGGGATCTGCAAAAATTGTATAGAGTCAACACTCGAAACAAGGTAATTATTGGTGGTGATCTAAACTGCAGACATCAGTCGTGGAATTGTCTTAGGGCAAACAGCTGGGGTAACATTTTACTAGATGTTGCTGAATCCAGCCCAAGTTTTTCCATACTTTATCCACTTCTTCCCACCTATATCCCAGCGAGTGCTAACAAGAACCCCTCAACTCTTGATCTATATATCACTAATATTCCAAATTACTGCACAGTACCATTAACTCTAAATGCGTTAAGTTCAGACCACCTTCCGATCAGCCTCACAGTGAATCATACAGTAGTTGTAAATCGTACCAGTTTATACCACAACTATTCCGCCGCCAACTGGAATTGTTATAAATCATATATAAACACGAACTTGGTTCTAGGTGATACCAGCCTAAATTCTATAACCTGCAGCGAGCACATTGATATCCTATGCAACAATTTTGTTTCTATTATCAATAGAGCGGCCGATCTTGCCATACCTAAATGTTCCACTGCTCCAGTTGATAAAGCACCGCTTCCTGAGAATATCTTACATCTGATTAGACTACGAAACTCTGAAAGAAGAAAATGGCTGCGTTATAGAATCGATTGTTTTCTAGTTAATGTTAAAGTCTTAAATAATACCATTAAAAACGAAATCTCAACATATAGGAAGAAGTGTTGGAATAAACACCTTTCCTCTCTTGACAAAGCAAGCAAACCGTTCTGGAAAATATCAAAAATTATGAAAAAGAGAGGGTGCAGTATTCCTCCGTTTAAAGTTCACGACAAGTTGTTTATTTCTTCAGTGGAGAAATCGAACCTACTTGCTAACACGTTTAGTAAGAACCACTCCATATCTATGCATCTAAGCGACGCGTATACTGAAGCTGAAGTTGCTAACACTATCTATGTACTTTCTCAAACACCAGCTGAAAGTACTTACGCAACGAATATTGGCAAAGTTAAAGAATTGATAAAAAAATCGAAATCAAAAAAGGCCGCGGGTCTCGATAATATTAACAACAAATTAATCAAAGCACTTCCACCTGCTGCAAGTAACTATTTAACATTCATTTTCAACGCTTGTCTTAAGAATTGTTATTTTCCGGACTGTTGGAAAACAGCAAAAGTAATACCTATCCCGAAACCCGGCAAACCGAAGAACAGCCCCGAAAGCTACAGACCTATTAGTCTACTTAGCTGTCTAAGTAAGCTCTTAGAAAAAATCATTAAGGAAAGGATTGATCGTTTTGTGGAAGACAATAACATCTTACCAAACTTTCAGTTCGGTTTCCGTAGTGGTCACAGCACAATCCACCAAGTCTTGCGCATTAAAAACCACATAGCTGGTAAATTCATCGACAAGGAGTCAACGGGACTGGTTCTTCTAGACATCGAAAAAGCTTTTGATACGGTATGGCACGATGCCTTGATTTATAAGCTACTAAAACTTAAGCTGCCAATACCGCTTATCAAAATTATCCAGAGCTTTCTTCGTTCGAGAAAATATGTTGTGAGTTTAGGAACCGACATATCCTCTACTCACCAAATCCACCATGGTGTACCCCAGGGCTCGGTCCTTGGTCCCATATTATTTACATTGTTTGTCGCGGATTTACCATGTCTAGGTGAAAACATTCAGGTAGCTATGTTTGCCGATGATACGGCCATTTTCTCTTCGGGTGCCTTATTCACTAATGTCTACAACTCTTTGCAAGCAGCTCTTGACAAGCTAGCAGTATATTACAGGAAATGGAAAATAAAAATAAATGGTAATAAAACACAAGCTGTCTGGTTTTCGAGATGTAGGAAACACTGTTACCTACCAAATGGCACTAAACTCAGTATGTGTGCAGTTGATATTGATTGGTCCGAAGACTGTAGATATCTAGGTATTATTCTAGATAAAAAACTCAGCTTTCAAAAACACATCACTACCACAATTGACAAAATAAACAAAGTCGTAAGAGTTATGTATCCATTAGTGTGTAGAAAATCAAAGCTTAGCATCGAAAATAAAATTATAATATTTAAAACCATTTTTCAAGCTATACTCCTGTACGGGGCGCCTGTATGGTGTAATTGTGCTCGCACACACAAAATAAAATTGCAAAGGTGTCAAAATAAAATATTGAAAATGTTGCTGAATTTGCCATGGCATTATTCGACACATGAACTACATGAAAACGCCAACGTTAAACCGGTAGAGTTCCTTATTGACAAAATCAATCGAAACTTCTTCGACAATTGTTCTTTTTCTGACAATGTTCTCGTTTCCCGTCTTGCGTTATCCTAAGTCACTACATATGTACTCTGTCTATGAAAATTATATCGAGGTCATTACTACATAAAATAACCGGAAGCTCGTGCAATATTAGTCTTAAGATTCAAATAAGGGTTTTTTATTGTAGTTTTCCCTTAATTTATTATTTGTTATTCATTAAAATTGTGCTATTGTCGTTATATAGATTTAAGATTATAGTTGTAAAGGAATTGCTATCCTAAATCTCTTAAGTACTAGTTGTAAAATATACCATAAATGTAATTATCTCTATCTTCTGTAGGAATTTCACTTGGTTATATGCCGGCCTTGGCAAGGTTCACCAAGATTTCCTAACGATAGTTCCGCCGAACACTGTCCTCCAAGGAAACAAAACTTCGCGACGGACCGTCCACAAGAGTAAAACACACAAGCTCTCTCTGAGATTAACTTTATTATAGGTCCTTAATTTGATAACTTGATGTGGTGTTGCATATGAATCTGTTTGAGTTTATTTTATTTAAGAACATTCGGGAGCACTTTACCAAAGAAAGCTTAGCATGATGTGCTTACTTAATCGAACACACAGGACACTTTGTTATTAATAAACCGTACGCGACACGACCAGCACTCTACACAATGTCAAACTTAACTTGCGATATTCGCTCAGACGACTCACTCCAACTCGTGATTAAAAACTCGTGGTGTGCACTCGACAACTTATCAGGCTCGACTCCTTTGCTACTGTTTCATCGACCGCTAACTTTGCGCGCGGATCACCTTGTTGGCTCGTTTCGCGAGCTCATGGGTGGTCGAACCGTGGGAATAAAAATTCATTAACAAGCATCTTTGGGATTTGGATGCATTTGGGATAATTACACAATGATGGTTGTGTTTACAACCGTGTTAATTGTGTATTGCAATCCTAGGGAGTCATGGGTCGAATTCCAGTGTGAGTATTTACACTGGCATTGAATTCGGCTCTTGGCAGCTAGGCGCGAATTGCGCCGGTGCTTTGAAGATTGCATAAAAGCCGCCGTGAGTACTGGTGCAACATGAAAATCTGTTGCGCACGTGTGGGACAGTAAATGCAGGCAGACAGGGGTTCTGCTGATTGTTTTCATAATCCACTTCGGTTATCTAGTATGGCAACCGAAATGTTTTCCTTTTAGAACAATGCTGAGATGCATTGACGTATGCGGTACTGGCGTACCGAATTTCTTCTAGGGAAAATGGATATACCGCGTTAATTGCGTGAATGTCCTTGATGGGCAGATGCTTGATGTTGGATGCTTGATGGATGCGATTTGCATAATCGAAAGGTAATGCAATCGGCGGGAGAATGCTTGGGGAAGTTATTGCGCTTTCATGGTAAAAATGATGAAATTGGTGGAGCTTTAGGAAGGAAGATTTGGAGGTAGGTTGAAAAAGGTAGCAGTGGCGTTAGTAGAAACGCCACACTTCCTTACCCCCACAGTGCCGATGATAATGATGATGATGATTTAGAAGGCTATCGCAAAATTAAATCGGCACTGGGGAAATCGAAAAGCGAGTACTACACGTACATCCGTAAATCACAGAAAACTGTATCCATCCTCCTCAAAGGAGTTGATCCTTCCTTTAGTCCCGGGGAGATGCTCGAAGAACTAAAAAGCTTCGAAAATGATAGCCTAAAATTTACAGGGTTGAAACCATTTTCTACAGCAAATTCTAGAAATCGCAACCATAACTTGTATTTCTTCATTGTGTCTCTAAGTCCCAATAGTTTAATTGATAGACTTAGATATATTAAATACATTAGTCACCAAACAATAAGTTGGGAGAGAATAAAGAAGTCCGACCGGGTATTGCAGTGTACATGGGTGGACTGAAAAGTTTCCGAACTCAACGTGAAGATAGCAGCACTCGTCAATAAAAGCTAGTGAATGTAGTTGTGCATCTTGTGACAGTTACTCACCAAAATTTCACCCATTTTGGTCGCGTGGTTTGTATTTGACAGTCGTTTGAGTGAGTCGATGTGAGTGTTTTTGTGCAAATGGACAAAATTGAGAATCGCGCTGTCATTAAATTCTTGTTTTGAAAGGCAATACGCCTACGCAAATCAAAGATAAGCCGCACTCTGTATATGGGATCTCTGCACCATCATTTACCACAGTGAAATTTTGGACAGTTGAATTTAAGGGTGGCTGTGAGCGCTTGGGAGACGATGAACGTTCGGGACGTCCAAAAACTGCAACAACTGACGATATCATCGCAAAATTTCACCAAAAGGTGTAAGACGACTTCCGCATTAAAGTGAGAGAGATAGCAAAGGCTATAAAAATGTTCAAAGAACGTGTTTGTCACATATTAAATCAAGATTTAGGCATAAGAAAGCTGTCCGCTCGTCTACTAACGTTTGACCAAAAACGTGTTCGAATGAACATTTCCAACGCTCTGTTGGTGCGGCTTGGGCGCAATAAATCCGCGATTTGGCGTCAGTTAGTTACTGTCGATGAAATTTGGGTATACGCCCGTAACACAAATACAGTCACAACAGTGGACTGCAAAGGGGAATCGGTTCCAAAAAAAAAAAACTTTTGTTTTTTCGGCTGGGAAAGTGATGGTGACTGTTTTTTAGGATAGTCATGGAGTTATCTTAATCGATTAGCTCCAAAAAGGAACAACCATTACAGGAGCATACTACGCATCATTACTTGACCAACTGAAAGCAGAAATTGCGGAAAAACGGCCACATTTGCAGAAAAAGGAAATCCTGTTTCACCAAGACAACGCGCCAACTCACACCTCAGCGGTTGCCACGGCGAAAATCGACGAATTACGGTTTGAACTACTTGGCCATCCTTACTCACCAAATTTAACCCCAAGCGACTTCTTTTTATTGCCTAATCTAAAAATTGCGCCTGGAGGACAGAGATTTTCGTCAAATGAGGTGGCAATTACCTTCATGAACAGTTATTTTGCAAGGAAAAACGCCGAGTATTATTTGGACGGGTTAGAGATATGGGAGCATCGCTGGGGGAAGTGTATACAGTTACAAGGAGACTATGTAGAAAAATAAAAATAAAGTTTAAGAAAAAATGTCTTGTATCTTTGTTAGGTCGGAAACTTTTCAGGCCACGCTCGTATGCGCTGTTAACGCTTCGGCCATGTGGCAGCGAATTGCAGTATACATTTCAAATGCGTCAAATTCCCAAACAAGCATAGACAAAAACCAGCTCCCGGATAGAAATAAACTATCCCATGTCTACTAACTGTCTACTAACTTTAGAGGTTGCCCTAAGTACCAACAACTAAAATCAAAGTTGGAAGCCAGAAAGAAGCAAGTTGAAGAAGAGAAATGGATGAAAACTCGCTCTTACAACAACTTCGTTTCACCAAGTGTGTCATACGCCCAAATGGCAGGTGGACCAAAAATGCATCAATCTTAGAACAACACCCAGTATCAATAAAATGCCTGCTACAGAGGCACAAACTGATATAACAGCTATATCATTGTCCATAGAAGGACATTTTGCTGCGTTTGATAAAAAATTCGAAATGATAAAAAAGAAAAACTGACGGAACAAGCGGCTCGAACGGACATTATCTATTCGACCATGTTTCCAGACGAACTCGCACTTTAATCATAACGTTCTCTACGGCTGAATTAACTCTAAAAATTATTGCTGTGAATGTTAATTCACTAATCCGCATGGAAAGAAGGGATAATCTCAGCTATCTACTGGAAGCTGAACGGCCAGATATGCTCTTGGCTAGCGAAACTAAGCTCAACCAAAGGCACAAATCGCGGTACCCAAATTAAAAAATAATTAGACGAGTTCGTCCAAATTCCACTTAGGGAGGCAGGGTCGCTGCCTTTGTTAAAAATGGTCTACAACACAAAGTCGTTTACAGTAGAGGTGGATACAATTTCCAGGTGTTAGAGGCCTGCATTATAGATATTCCTTTAAAAAGTCAAAGGTGTCTATATGTGGTCTCTGCTTACGCTCCCGAAGCTCCACAGTATAAACAGTTTATCAATAAACTTGATACCCTTTTCCAAAATCTCAAGTTAGACTCGGAAAATAATTATTTCTTTATGGCGGGAGATCTCAATTCCAAGCACAGTGCTTGGAGTAACCTTATCACAAACACAAGAGGCAATGCGTTGTTCGACTGGTGGCAAACAAACGCTATCGAACATAAACTAGAATCGTACGCCACAAGTACGCCGTCATATCCAAGCTGAAACTCGTTCTTGGATTAACTGTTGCTGGACGAGTGAATACAATTATTAGATACGGATCTAACTACTCGAAATTGTCTTCGTACAATCGAGTACGATAGCGAATGTCGACTGAATACAGCGGCTTCAGATAATGCCATTAGGCATTTACACCGAAAATGTATCACCACCAAGATCCATGTCACCAGAGGGGGTGTGATGAGAGCATTGAGGATGTATGATTGAATGAATGAAGTAAGGGCAGAACCCTCAGTTTATTTCGTTTAGTGCATGTGGTGTAAACATATAAACATAAATAGACTTACATCATCATCATCATCGGTACTACAACCGGGATCAAGTTTTGGCCTCATTTAACAAATCTCTCCACCGGTCCCGATGTCCTGGTCTACGCCATCCCTCCATCGCAGACAAGGTCCATACATCCTGCCACAAAGGACTTTCGGGCAAGTAAGTGTGCCAGACAAGGGCACGCGATTCACTTGTATCCCCATCGATGTTTCGATGAATATTCACTTCACAAAAATATCCAGAATAAGGCAATGAATAATAATGCACTGGTGTTCCGTGTTTAATTAGTTTTTATTTGTTCTTTTCGTTTATACTTAGTTTATCTCTAGTTATACCCTTATAACTTTTCGTTTATTTATCGTTCAATGATTCAATATACACAAATAAGTTAATAGAAATCACAAGACAATTCTGAAAGGCAACACGTTTCTCTTTTTCGATTAACTAACACTTCACTTTTACCCCGCGCGCGAGCGTGTGCACCCGCATTCACACGCTGCGGTCGTTGGGTAACGGCTTACTCCGTTGAAGGTTGTAAATCGACTGTCTCAAAAAGGGATGATAATCTAATTTTCGCACTTGACAACCAACAGAGAACATACTTCTGCTCTCTCATTGCCACGACTGTCGATGTGTGATGAATTACATCGGTTAATTCGATAATCGGCGAACATGGGAGAATGAGAGAACAGAAACACAATGTACCATGGTTGGGGGGGGGGGGGGGGGGGGGGGGGGGGCTGTGCATGAATCAATGTACTTTGAGGATAACCCATTGACCCAATTCGGTGAATATGGTGATCTCAGAGTACATTGAACTGTAGGAAGACAGAACTGCGAAAGAGAGGAAAATTAAGCTGGTGCTATTCACCTGCGAAAAGAGAGCGCCGACTTGGCTAGGGAAATCTGATCATGGGAACTAACTTAAATGCTTTGATAATTTCCCCAGCCGTCGCAATATTAAGTAACCGCGTAGTTTGATCAGACTGCCGTTGCTAACCGACATGATGCGATTTCCGGTGGAAATCTCATGAGTTAGCGAAGTGGGGTTGCCTCATGGCAAAAAGGTAGCTAAACTCAATTATGCATTATCTGCATAGAATAATGAATTTAGCTATGCGTCCGTTCAACATGATTTACAGGTGGAATAGCTTATAAGGGGAATAAGTAGAAATGACGCGCTGAAAGCGGTCGAAATAAGGTATGGAATTGTGGGTTGGTTCTCCATGTGGTATAGAAAACCCTCACAAGCTCCTCTTCGCTCATTCGAGCTAGGTGTCCCGCCCACCGCAGTCTACCGAGCTTGATTTTGCCGGGGTGAGATCATAGATTTGCAGCGGAAACATAAGGCGTCGTAAAGAATGTTTTCGAACAATTTTGGAATAACTGACAGTTTGCCGATGGGACGGTAGTTACTAATACCATTTTTAGATCCCTTTTCATGTATGGGGGTGACAAAAGAGGATATCCAAATATTTTGAAGACACCATGTGTAAGGGATAGATTGAATATCTTTGATAGCGGGAGAGAAGGAGAAGAGGAACATTTTTTTAAAAGGACAGCTGGAAGTCCATCAGGGCCAGAGCTGAACTCGTCTTTAAGCAAGTTTACTTTTTCTTCAACAAGCCGATGCTGGATAACTTGAGAGATGAAGGGGCCAATGGAGAATTCGGGCAGGTCTGTGAAGTAAGACCGGTAGAGGATTTTTTAAAGAAAGAAGCGAAGAGATTGGCAGTAGTTTGTGGGTCGGTTGAAGTAATCATATCACAGGAAAAGGAGTTGGGATAAGCGTCAGATTTACATCATCATCATCACCATCATTTATCGGCACTACAACCGGGAACTGGTCTTGGCCTTATTTAGCAAGTCCTGAGTCTTGTTAAGTTTTCCATAATGATTTGTTTTTAACCGGGCAAGGCATTCGTTTTGGCTCAGAGGCTCCTCGACGGGGAATCGAACCACAGTCTCCCGCGTGACAATCGGGTATACTAACAACTATACTATGAAGGAGCGTCAGATTTACGTTTGTAATTAATAAAGTATAAAACAGATTAGGGATCATTTATTAGGTTGTTTTGTGTTTTTGTGAGATAATTGTATTAAAGGGAGTTGTAAAGCTCGGTGAATTTATAAAAGGAACCGAGAAAGTTGGAGTAGTCCAGGGAACAGTTTTCCGACAACATCGCCCTTCTTCGTCGTTAGGCACCCCTCGCATACCTCTTTGGAACATAATTGGTGATATCTTGATGTCAATTCAATTAACGCATGGATTTTTATTGATTGACAATCTATGTCGCTTGGATCATGCGAATTTCATGGTGAACTTTCGTGCGTCTTTGTTCTTCGGCTGAATAACTTCTAAAAATAATGATTCTGATTGTCCCTTGCCCTCACTTGACTGACCACCTCCATAGTACTTCCTGTGGGTTTATTTACTTGAAGTCTAAAGTCTACGTAGACAAGCCATGGAATTTGGAACCCTTGAAGGACAATGTGCAACAAGTGGCGGTGGGGCAACAGTAACTGTCAAGGAGAGCATTATCAGGCCATAATCATAGATTTTTTAATGCCAATTTTGATTGATTAGAGCATAGACAACGCCCGAACCACAATCGCCTTACTGCGTCCTTTGTTCTCCGGGCGAGTGACTTCTAAAAATAGTGATTCTGACTGGCTTCTGCCCTTACTGCCGCCATATTACTTCTTGTGGGTTTACTTATTTGATTATTTGACTATTCGCTCTATCGGCAGCCATTTACTCGATATAATATTCGAAAAGTACTTAGAACAAGTTTGCAAGGTTTAAAAATAAAAAATTCAATTCACGGCAAATAATTTGTATGTGTATTTGCATTTTTTTTTTAAATGATTACCAAAATACCCCCTGAAAATTTATTTGGTCCACTCTATAATTAATAAAGTTAGCAAATCGTAATGCAGTAGCATTAGTTGCCCAGACTCTTACCTAAATGTCTCGACAAGTATTTTTACTTTTTATTATTTTTATTCCCCGTGGCACCATTTCCCCACTATTCGATAACCTCTTTCGAGAAAAAGTATGTGAAAGGCATTAAAAAAAACTAAGCGTTTGTTTCACAGTTTTTATAAGAGAATTATTATAATACACCTTAGGAAAACGTGCCGCTGATAATTAATGATTGAACCCATCTAACCTTTGAACTTCTGGCATTCAGATAATTTACACTGCAGTCTTAGTACTAGCATCTTTATGTTAGTTAAATTTCATCCTTTGTATTGCTCCACTCGCCAGACTTGTGGACAGTCGCCGGCTAATATTTATGATTAACTTTATCAAAGTTCTGCATGAACGAGCGTCGAGGTTATGAGGCGCCGATAGAAAATTGCAAAATAACCTCAAACTACAAAATTATTTTACAAAAACTGTTAGACTCCTGTATGAAAATTAAAGCGGTCGAATGATTCCACAGTTCGGCCTAGCCTAAGTGTCCATGTACTTCATCCGTGTAATGTTTGATGTTTTTTGACGTCTGTAACTATGAGAAAAAAGTGTCGAACAAGGCTACTGTTGTAGCGTTAGACAATAGAATGCGGGATTTTCGTAGCAGAAACTTACCTTCCCAGGTGACTGTGGTCACCGATTGTAAGTTCGGGTGCTGATGAAATCAATACTTCATTAAAAATCTCTTATCTCTGGTGTAGATTGAACCTTAAAATCAATATTAAAACCTCCTTTTCTGCACATGAAAACAGGTAATTGTTATGTAAATGTTTACAAACTGTTTTGTAGTCAATTTTTAGCTCCTATGTCATGCTACGAGTGCTTACGTAGCCGTCTACTTCGATCATTTCCATGGTTTTATTGATTTTTTCGACGATGGGTTTATCTTTGCCAGGCGCGTCTTTGATATTGCAAATGCCGGAAGAGCATCGGCGAAACAAAAATTCGCCGTGATAGTATCGGTTCGATAAACACCATTCCAAATTTAAGCAGCCTAGCTTGCATGCCTTTACGAGGGCGATATTCAAAAATAACTGGATTATCTATTTCTCCCATATTGTACACTCTACAATTGGCAACTGAATCAAGCAATTAAAAAACTATCAAAACATATTTTCGTAGGAATTATCACTTTTTCAACAAGCGCAAGGCAGAATATTTTACAACGTATATGCCACTACATCCAATCTATGTGACTGCTGTCAACTAAAAAAATATAAATTGTCGTATATATATTGTACAATAGTATCGATAATCATACTGATCGTTTTATAGAATGCAATACACGGGTGCTTACAAAAGTTTTAACGAGTATATTTAGTGCTAAATATATTGAAGCCGCGGGAAGAAACTCCGCAATCATGAACTCGAAGAACTATACATTCAACCAACGATCGAGAAAACCACCTCGTTGTGAAGATTAAGATGGGCCAGGCATGTAGTGAGAATGCGCTACGACAGACCCATTGACAGAATTCTTGACGGAAGACCAACGGGAAAGGGACCAATGGAAAGCCCTCGACGGAGACCAGAAGACAATACCAATTCTGACATTGGCAAAATAGGGTAAGGTTGCGAAGTACAGAGAACAATGGCATAGCCAAATGAGAGAGATCACCAGCTTTTGGAACTCCACAGACTAATAGATAAACAAACGCAAACAGAAGTAGATTATGATTGAATTTCAGTATTACACGAATATTTGCAATAAACATGAAATTAATTTTAAATATTTATTATTCGTAATAATCTCTGTAATTATTTATTTTTAATTAGTTTATCATATAGGTTCCTAAATACACACACACATGCACATACACCTAATACTAAGTGTCAACTCTCAATCGCCAATGTCGCTTTTTATATTTAAAAATGATATTTATTTCTGCCTTCGATTGCTTCACATATTTTATTTGGTTATACTCGTTGTGTATGATTATAATAATTACCGGTAATTAATCCCAAGCAAGGTAATAGATCATCAAGTTCACGGGGAGTGTAGAGAACACTTTTGGAGGACTCAATTATAGATGAGGTCGTTGGATTTCTTGTTTAGTTATGGGATACCTTGGTATTTGTCTCAGGCCGTTTTTGCACTGGTAATCAGATAGCAACTGCTCTTGTTGGCGTTGAAATTGCATGTGATATATCAAATAGATCTTTTTCCTGTAGTCTTCTTGAAATTATAGTGAAAATTATATCATTCGTGGCATTTATTTAGGTTTATTCTGGTACATGCCTCAATGGTACAACATAACTCCATCCTGTATAGATAAGTTTTTAAAATGTAATGACAAGACCGCAATGTCTACAATTGTGCATAACACCGAATAACAATGTATGATAATATAAATATGACTACGATAGATGGTGGCCACCCTCGAAGGGGAGCCAAATATAAGGGGGAAAGCTCGACCAACATAAGCGAGAAGTATTGACAGAGCAATATATCATGAAAACAATTCCACAATAAAAGTTCAAAGGCTTCACTGTAGAAAGGCCGCACGATGACAGAGCAATATAACATGAAAACAATTCCACAATAAAAGTTCAAAGGCTTCACTGTATAAAGAACGCACAAAACAAAATATATAAGCTGATAAATAAAAAAGCATCAACATTAAATACAATATAATATAAAATACACAAAACAAAACGCATGCCAAATATAATATTTTAACTAACCAATCAATGTAGTTATCCTAAATCACTACTCTCATCCAATCCCCCATTATAATAGAAAAACACAATCATCCATACCGTAGTATCCTACCCCTATCCATAAACCCAATCATTACCCTCCATTGAATCATATGAGCGATAAAGTAAACCAAATGTTCATTTGTCGCACATTGATTCAATTCCCAATAATCCTAACATCATGAACTGCCTACTCCCAATGCATTTCATGATTTTACCTTCCGGGAATTTGTTAAAACAAATTTCCATATCCGTCCTAGAACCTAGTTCCAATTGAAGCACACACAAAATATTGTTTGTGCTTCTTGGAATTTTCATAAACTTTCCCGGCAAATCTCTGTAGATCATCATCATCATCATCATCGGCACTACAACCGGTCTTGGCAAGCAAGTCCTGAGGCTTGTTAAATTTTCCATAATGATTGGTTTTTTTCCGGTCCAGGTCATTAGTCTTGCGCCAGAGGCTCCCAGACGGGGAATCGAACCCCGGTCTGCCGCGCGACAGGCGAGTATACTAACCACTATACTATCGAGGAGCCCTATCTCTGTAGATAGAGAATATAAATGGGCGGCGCGCTTTTGGTGTCGCATCAGTCATCTGGACGAACTGTATCAGTATTACAGTATTGTCGATGGAAAATTCGACTTAACTCATCCAAAGCAGTAGCTATCATTCTGAGTAGTAAACACTCCCAACCTACGTCTCGATATTCGCAGAATATCCGAATACAAATAGGAGGTAATGCGATTAGACCACAGGACAGGATGAAATATCTTGGGGTCATCTATACCCACATTCTTTAAAGGGCCCTCGCCCGGTCTAAACAGCTGCACAACATCTTGAAGTGGAGCAACAAAGTTCACACCAAAGTCAGCTTCTTTGCTATAAGCAGCTAATCCGATCTGGAATATTATACGCCTTTCCCACATGGGAAAACTTCTCAGAAGATGAACCAACCATTTTAGAAGGCCTGACGGTTGCCATTACCCAAACTCACCTATACGCCTCCGTTATTCCTACTTGTTACAATTAGCATATAAGTACCTCGAAAGTATTCAGAACAGCGAGAACCTACTTGTACGGGAGTCTTGCGTTCTTGACCCTTCTCTCTCTCGATATCTTCGGATCAGACCACCACAATTTCTTCTTCAGTATAAAACTGCAGAAAGCACCCTTCCCAACAACATTCCCCTCTATAATAGAAGATTCCTGGACCCATTCCAACATTTTTTTTTTTTTTCGTGTCGTGATTTGGTCCGAGGGGTTTGTGCACACTTGTGCTGAAGTGAGGAATCGTATTTAACCGCTTAATGCACACCTCCGTGACATATACGGGCAATGTTTACCGTTTAAATGTGCATTAAGGGGTTAATAGTATCCGCCGAATACCATTATCAGTAGTGATCTCCACTTCGCCTTAAGGTTAGTAAGGGTTCGGAGGTCAAAATTCTGATCTGTCCAGAAATTGTTTGGCTAATAATTCATAGCCGGGTTCCCAACGCCCTGTGCGCCCGGTGAAATACCACCCCATCAAGCTTTAGGCTCCGTGAAATGGTCGGGAGAAATCCCTGGCCATCTTTCGGAGCTTGGCTGATGGACCGGTTCGAGAAAAGGTTGGTTAGGTGGTAGTCGGTCCCAAGGTGGGATACCACCCCCTCACGCTGTACATTCCGCGATATCGCCAAGAGAAATCTTCGACGGTGTTTCGGATGTGTGGCTGATGGCCCGGACTGTAACGGAGATAAGTCATGATGGTACCTTCTGATATAAAGAATTCCGGAGGTAAACTAGTCTCCCATTCGGATCTCCGGGGGGGACTATGTCAGGGGGAACATCATGCAGATATCATGATAAATAATGGAACTTTAAGAGGTTCGTCATCGCATAACCGGGCTAGCTCTCGAGGCTCGGCCCACGCTCGACTGGTGACGGCATTTTGTAACATCAGGGGCATCGGTTTCACCAATACTAATGTAAACGCCGTCCACCAATATTTGCAAACAACGAAACCTGATATCCTTGCCCTAACTGAGACCCAGGTCGATTCGTCAACTGATTCGACATATCTTCGTTGCTCAGGATACGACTTACATTCGAGATTCCGTTTTAAGGGCGGAGTCTGCGTCTTCGCACGGTCCGATCTGGCTTGCCAGAGGATGGAGGCGTTGAAGCCCAATAATATGGACATCATATGGTTGAGGGTCGTGCTGAGGAATTCCGTTAAATTTCTTTGTTGTCTTTACCGCTCCCCGAATGACGACATTTTTCAAACATCTTTCATATACCGTCGACTGGATACAGATCAACCACCCAGCTTCTGAAATTATTGTCCTTGGCGATTTTAATGTGCACAATTCCGACTGGTTGTTACATTCTAACAGAACCGACGAGGCTGGGAGGCTGGCGGAGATTTTTACGGTAAGCCACAACATGACTCAACTCGTGGGGGAGCCAACGCGATTACCGGATGCCCGAGGCGATTATGCGAACACCCTGGATCTGTTTTTGACATCCGATCCGAGTATTTATACCGTAGAGGTTTCTGCGCCACTGGGAATCTCAGATCATTGCTTGGTATCTGTCGCGCAAGCACTTGCATACCAAGCGAATAATCGGCCTAGGCAGCTTCGCCATGTATGGAAGTATGAGGCTGCTAACTGGGACGATATGCGAGATATTTTCGCATCTTTTCCATGGTCGGAGGTGTGCTTCGGAAACTCCGATGTTAACGCTTGCGCGGAGTCGGTGTCAGATATTATTCTTCTGGGGATGGAGATGTATATTCCACATTCCATCAAACGAAGTTCGTCTGATAAACCTTGGTTTGACAAAAAATGCGAGCTGATAACAGCGGCAAAAATAGAGCTTTTAAGCCTTGGCGCTCAAATCCCACCGATGTTAACAGAACGAATTTTGTTAGAATCAGAAACGCGTGCAACCAGGCGATTGATACCGCGAAGAAGACTCACAACGACAGGGTGATCAATAAGCTCCTTCGGTGCCCAACTGGTTCGCGCTCCTTCTGGTCAATGGCAAAGGCTGTCAGCAGTAACTTTGCTTCCTCCTCTTTCCCCCCGTTGGTGACAGACAGCGGGACGTTAGTCACGAATCCAATGGATAAATCTAATGCGTTCCCGAATTTATTTTCCGCGAATTCAAACCTCGATCCCGCCCTTTTGGAGCCACCTGTGATCTCGCCTGTACAGTCTTCCATGCGGGATGTGAGATTTCGTCCGCGCACTATTCAACGCATTCTGCGTGAACTGGATTGTAGGAAGGCAACCGGCCCGAACGGAATACCAGCAATAGTCCTTAAGAACTGTGCTCCAGAACTATCGCCGGTTCTTGGCAGACTCTTCCGCTTATCTTATGCACGCAGGACCTTTCCTGCCTGCTGGAAAATCGCTCGAGTTCAGCCAATCCCTAAGACGGGAAAAAAGTGTCTCCCACAAAATTACCGTCCTATAGCATTACTGTCTATTTTATCTACGGTAATGGAAAAAGTCATCAATACAGAGTTGGTTAAGTATTTGGAGTGCAACGGTCTTCTGAATGATCGTCAATACGGATTCCGTGGCAGGCGGTCCACAGGAGACCTTTTGACACTTATAACCGATATATGGACATCTGCGATTGAACGGCATGGTGAGTCAAGGGCGGTCGCATTAGATGTCTCCAAGGTTTTTGACCGCGTCTGGCATGGGGCATTGCTGAGCAAACTTCGTTCATATGGACTTTCCCAACAGCTTTGCGACTGGACGAGGAGCTTTCTCGAGAATCGATCGATCCGGGTTGTTGTGGACGGCGAGTGTTCGGATCTGTATCCTGTTAATTCGGGGGTGCCCCAGGGTTCTATTTTAGCTCCAACCTTGTTCTTGCTTCACATAAATGATTTGTTGGAGACAACGGATAACAAAGTGTTCAGTTTTGCGGATGATAGTACGCTTGTTTCCTCCTTTTCGAGTGATCGGCCGATTGGTGCATCAACGTCGCACCAGCTGAGATGTAGACAGATTGACTTTCTGAACCAGGATCTAGATAAAGTCCTGCAGTGGGGAAAGGCCAATCTTGTCGACTTCAACGCAACGAAGACCCAGTATACAACATTCACAAAGAAAACTGGATCATCGGTTCCACAGCTGATGATGAGTGGCCGGGCCCTCGAGGCTGGGGAAAGTTTGAAATTGTTCGGCGTCACGGTCTGTGGGAATGTATCATGGCATAAACACGTATCGGTTATCGCCAGATCAGCCTCAGGAAAACTGAGTTATCTTTTTAGAGCCAAGAAATACTCTACTCCGGCCCAACTTCTTCTCCTATATAAATCTCAAATTAGACCCGCGCTCGAATATTGCTCTCATGTTTGGAGCTCGGCTCCTAAGCTTACCCTCGACCTACTTGAGAGCGTACAAAGACGAGCGATCCGCCTGATCGGGGACTCGGCGTTGACGTCGGGACTACAGTCGCTATCACATCGAAGGCGCGTGGCCGACCTCTGTCTGTTTTACAGATATTATCACGGCTGCTGTTCTTCGGAGATTCTTGGCATTGTTCCACGCAATTCGGTCTATATGCGCTCCACAAGACAATCCGACGGATCGCACCCGTTTGTGGTTCATCTCCCGACAGCGCGAACATCCCTGTATCAGAACTCGTTCCGTTACAGAGCGGGGAACCGGTGGAACTCCCTTCCCACGCGAGTGTTTCCGGAGCGTTACAACCTGCAACTGTTCAAAAAGAACTGCAACAGTTATTTGATGGCATCTCGGGGCGCCCACTCGACGCTATAGGTTCGCCTCTCCCGAGAGAAGTCTAATAAAAAAAAAAAAAGAAAAAAACAAAAAGTTGTCTGTGCCCAATACTACGCAGAAGAAGGAAAGGGAAATTCAACGGGGAGCTTGGACGTGTTGGTGCTGCCGAGAGGCCTACACATGCAAAAACAATTGCACTTCTGCCAGAGTGCGTGGAAGAGTACTTTGACTTGTCAGCCTTTAAAGTATAACTCATGCGTATGACGCGGACACAATCCCAGACAGAGTGCCCGATTTTCTTTGCACGCAACTCTAGAAGACGGACCCTTACTTAGGACTGTCCCATTTTTTTGCTCCTTCACCTGGAAACACGCAGGTCCGACAATTCTCCTCACTCCTTATACTTTGCGAATATTCCCTTTCCTGGATGAGTGGTTGTTATTCGTACTACATTTACCAACAACCTATGGTAGAAGACATGATCGTGTCACTCGATTTTTTTCGGCCTCGGGATTTTTTTTTCTTCACAGACAGACCCTTAGGGCGTTTTCGTATAACCGTTTATAGCTGAACACTATTAAGGAAAAGGGATTTTTCGACGGTCAGTTTTATTGGTGATTCTTATTTTGGATTACATAAGAGTTACGTGAAACCAGAGACACTATTTCTATTTCTGACACTGGGCTCTCACCTCATTGACAATGTATCTCGGCTCCTCAGCTATTGGTTTTCGACTATAGTGTTCCTTCCCATAATAAGAATTTCAACCCAGGTGGTTCTTTATCCGTTTCGCCTTCGTTTCGTTTCTCATCCCCTGGAATCTTCTCTTTTTTCTTACTGTTCCCGAAGATCATCTCTTCTTTCATTTCACATCCACCCCATGCATGGAAATAACACTTTGATATGCCTATATAGATAGACGCGAAGACGAAGATACGACGGGAATCATTTAGGATTTTAACTCCTGTTTGGTATCCCTTTTAAATACATTCACCGTGATGATTTGTTGAACTTGGGGATTATCAGGACGAGAGTTATTTTCTTCGAATGCGATATTGTTTGCTTAATCCTTGTCGGAGGAGTCTAGCAAAGGTTTTTACCCGTGCCGGCTCAGGGAGAAATTCTAAAAATTGGTTGTTGCTTGGCTGCAGTACTATCGCCTGGGATTTTTCTGGCATTCGGCATCTAGTGTTCCTGCTTCTGGCCACTTGTGTTTACCCAGCATATGGATCGCAAAGCAGTTTCGATTTTATAGCCCCCACTAGGATGTATGGACCCTTTCTGCTGGATGAAAAAGTTTTTAGTTTTTCAAATAACACGCCCTATGAAACTCCGGTGCTGCATAAGCAGTTCGGTCAGCCGCGGTTGCTTAAACTTATTTTCGTGTCCGTGTGCAAAACGTATGAATCGATTTAAGTAACGACTAGGCTCGGTTTAAGTAATGAAACATCTATCTTCTCCTATATCGCGTCAGACTATGTCTTATGGGCAACTTTCGTTCCCGGAAACGCTACGATCGCTTTGATTCGCTGGAGCATATTAGTGACACAATGAGGGCAGGCGTGTCACTACTTGGTTTATTTCTTATAAATCGAGTTATCGTTCCAATGATATGTTTGGAGATACAGACATAAGTTTATTAGGTCATAAGCATTTCCTGCACGTGTATTTCTCGCATGTTAGAGCGAATATGTTTTTCAGGAACATGACAATTTTATTTCGGTACCACCTTGCAAATAACCCGCGTTTTCCTCGGGTCAGTGCCTCCACGACTTGTTAAATGACTATCTCCACATACGAAAACCGACTGGGAAGACGGTCAAAGAAGTGACAAAAACTCCATCGGTTCCGTTATGAAGATACACCTCAACACTGTCAAGTTTTCCACCCAACGGTTGAGTCGGAACCGTCGGAAACCGTTTTCAGAATCTTCGTGACAATGTCGAAACGTAGATAAGACGCATGATAAGGGAAACTCCGGAGGTTAACAGATGAATCAATATGATTTCGCCGTATGCTATCGAAACACCCTTACCAGGTTCAGACACGATCCGAGCCAAGGTAACACACACAAAAAAAACGAGACCGTCAGAAAGTGACAAACCCAAACTCACTCATCCACATCATTACCTGATGAGCTAACATAAAAAACATTAATTTTCTACACAAATCCGGCAAGATAAAACAATTCCAATGTCCCGAAGAGTTGGTCCAAGCAATTGTCTCTTCCCTCCATACCCCACAAGCCTGCACATCTGTGGGGCTTTTCAGGGCCCGAAGAGCCACGCATCGCTCGATCCCCACCATTACCAGCAATACAACTTACCTTTAAAGTTGAAATTGCGGCAAGATTGTACAATCTTGCTAAGGCATTAACCGCCAACCAATTCGCTGGAATCAATTCGGTTATCCATACGGATAACCGACATAAATACATCTTAGGCAGCTTACCTTTTTTGGGGCTGTTCCAAGCCTTCTTCACCACGGTCATTCCTGAAAGCATAATTCATGACAAGATTATCAACTTGCCATGACATCGATCCAGCATCAACCGATTTTCATCGGTATGATCTTTGATCTATCCTTTCCAAGGAGGAGAGGTTCAAATTTACATTGGCCTTGCAGGCGCGCATATTTGCTTGGCCATTTGCATGACCGATTTATGACCCGTTGCCGTATCTTGGAACGATCACCAGCATCGGTCATGACCATCAATATTTACTTACCCAATGAATAGCCACGATTCACACAATGGCTAGCGAAGCCGTTTTCGTTTACTTAATGTAGACACCTAAGCGGATGCTCTTGCCTGATGGCACCAAAACGGGAGTAATTACCCTAGAACTACATGCATCTGATTGTATCTGGCCGTTGTGTGTTATTTTAAACAACCGGCAACGGTTTTATCCTGAGTTCGTTTACAGAATCCAACGTGCATCCATGTCTATCGGGATTGTTTGTCTTCATCGAGACTTTCTATTATCGGCCGCCAACCATCCGCGGACCCAGAGAACAGCATATCAATCAACTAAATGTTGATTTATGGTACCATTTATGTGCGAGCAGATCTTCGGTGCGTTTTCACACCAGAAGGGTCTGCCATCGGCGAGCGTTACACAAATCAATTGTGTACACAGCTGCCTACCCAGGCAATGTCGGCGAACTCAAACGGTTCATATCCCACCGTCCGATCATGGAATTAGCGTTTCTGTTGACATAAGATCGCAGAGACCTTTTCCTTCAGCTAATGATCATTACGATGGGATACAATAACAACGCCCGCATCCACCTATGTTCCCCTTTTGAGGCTATTCGTGACCAGTCCATTCTAGTGCTGACGGATTTTAGTCAGTCAGATTTTCTCATCAGGAGTACGGAGTCAAAGTGAGTCGTGAGGTCGACGTACGTTTAGAAATTAATCAATTTCAATCAATTTAACAGTCGGGGAGTTGTAATAATGTATTAACTGCCCGATTTGATTCGTTCGCAAATACATCCCTTTCGGAAATCGTGATACCTTTTCGTTAATGTTCGCCGGTTTCCTTGTTACATCAGTGTTAGATGTCTACGAACTCTATGGTGTCTATCACCAGTGTAAATAATGTGTCGACACTTACCTCGTTTTGGGCTCCTCGATAGTATAGTGGTTAGTATACCCGCCTGTCACCCGGGAGACCGGGGTTCGATTCCCCGTCGGGGAGCCCCTGGCGCAAGACTAATGACCTTGCCCAGACAAAATAAATCATTATGGAAAATTTAACAAGCCTCAGGACTTGCTAAATAAGGCCAAGACCGGCTCCCGGTTGTAGTGCCGATGATGATGATGATGACTTACCTCGTTTCAGTGAACTATCCATAGTGTGACTAGTTGTGTTGTTTTTCTTTTTGCTTACTGTACAACAATTTGATGTCAAAAAAATTAATAATTATCAAAGGAGTGATCTATGTCTATGTTAAGGAACCTTAAACGAAACAATAAATAATCATTCTAGAATAACAACATCCCCGTTTTAATGGTCAGCTTTCCGCACGGTTCAGTGTCTTGGAACTCGCGTGTGAAGAACGGAGACGTTAGGATCAGTGACAATTTTACCAGCAGACGTCGGTGGAGTTTCTATGCAACCCGCATCCTTGCTGATGCTACCATAAAAACACCCACACACCCATTTGAACTAATTTATTACCATGTCCTTTCGAACCGCATGTGTTTCCATTTTCGTGACTACGTCACTGGGTGTAAACGTTTAAATTATTATACTACAATGTTATATCAACATAATGTTGCGGAATACCCTACCTGAACGGAGCCCTCGAGAGTGCGAAAACAATAGCCAAGGCAAGTCAAGCATTGGGAATTCTGTAGAAATTCAGTCGTGTGGTTTTTCGTGTCGTGGTTAATTCAAAAATTAGAATCGCCTCAATATATATTATACTGATATAGTTGTCAAGTTATCTGGTGACGACTTATTGAAGTAGAAAAAAACTAGAGGTCACGCACGTAAAAGCCATAATAGTTACCCGTAAGTATCACAGAATATATGCTATTTGCATTGACAAATTTTTGATATCCAACAGTGTAAGCCGTATCAACAATACTAACGATATAGTCTTGAATACTCGAAATACTGTTATTAAATTCTCTAATAAAACAATGCTAATATGGATATGTGGCCAGGGTCCCATGCACCAAACCATCATCTAAAACCAGCTTATAAGCACAGACCAAACAAATTGGTACACTTACCTCCACCCCTATAAACACGTTAATTCATTCGAACGACACTCCTACGGAACAACTTTAATTAAATCGAAAAACACGCCTTGGACTAAGTCACAAGGCGCTACTGACCTTTACCTTCACAAAAGAACCGGAATCCAGAATAAATGCAATAAGATTATTAATACCCCTCATATACTAAAACCATGTTCCCACTTAAAACTTGTAAGGAAATTTCTATTTCAAAAAGCAGATACCGGCAGATCCTAGCCTCTGAATATTGAAAATATAAATAAGTTTGTAAACCTGCAAAGCTAAATTATAATTTAAAAATAGAGCGCTAACAGTCTCAACCACAAGGCTGATTTATTCTTAAGTCATTTTAAATTACTTGCTAATAATAAACAACAACAATAATAATTCCGCGATGTTAAATTTCCACGACGTTGACTGTACATCGATATTAAATATTTATTCCTCATATTTGTTTTTATTCTAAGCTTCAACTAATTTTACAACACTGTCAAGGTCGCACCTTGTTAGCAACCACTGGAGTCCAGTCTAGGCCAAGTTCACGCGGTGCTGGGGGGCAATCACACAGCCTCGCACTTTGTCCGCACTCGCAGGTGAGCCATAGACACCGAAACATTCCAGCCACGACTGGATTACGAATACCTTGATAATGAAATCTGAGAGCTACAAAGATGCAGATTACCTATTAGTGGTAAAGGTACCTCAAGCCATACATTCTTACTTGTGAAGTGGACGAGCTGGCTTATTGCGTCTAAACCGGTAAAGATAGCTAGTTGCTTTTCAATTATCCGATGTTATGGTTTACTGTCACAGCATTTGAAATGTTTTCGACACAACTCACGTCCGATTGATTTGAACAAATGTTTTCGGTGTATGGTAATTTGAGATGATAGTGGAAAACGAGACTTAAAACGAATCAAAGCCCCGAAGTATGAAGCAGGTTTGTAGAATGCACATTTAGTGGCGATAAAGAACGTGGAGGTATGTGCTTTCATTCTGCCCCAGGAAAAAAATGTTCAAGATGATAGTTGACGCAACTGCAGATGCTGAGGTCAGGTGGCGTTTTCAAGGCGTTTGAAAAACAGATGCAGGAAATGTGGATACACAATAATGAGTCAAAAGCTGTATGGATTTCAAAGATGCAATGTGGAAATGATTGCAAAGGAAAGTCGCCGGGAAGGTCAAGGTACATATGATGTGGACCTATTTTGACAATAAAAGCAAACAAGAAGCTATTTGGAAATGTATTTAAAAGACCTAATGAATGACGGATTTTCTCAAAAGCCCAAGATTGTAATAATATTGTAACAAATAGTACCTAAGTTTCTTAACTTTCTTGTTAAGGTGTACACTATCTTTACAGTATCACTTGGGGGAGATAGTACTAAAATGAAACACGTCTCTAGAAGAGAAGATATTCTGTCACGGTAAGTATCAGGTATCCTTGAGGTATATCTAAAGAGTAAGTTAATATTGCTACCGTAACTCTAACTAACTTAGCAATACCATGTAAACATTGCTACGATAACCCATAAAAGAAAACGTCCACTATATATGTCCACAACAACCCACTTTCCGGTTTGGTAGGTTACTTACCTATAAGAACAGCTAAACCGCTTAACAGCCCTAACGAGTTCAATTTTACGTTCGATAGAAATCGTTCAGCTCTCAAACGGTTAAGTGATAGCTAGTGGGATCGTTGCTTGGGGATGATTTGATATTGACTCGATCCACGAAAATTAAACGATTATTTTTTGGAATACCTTATAAATAAAAAAAACTATTTTACTAAGTTTTGGTTATAATAGAGAATACTGAAATGTTCAACTTTTTCCTTTCGATTTTATTGAGAGAACTTTTTTTATACTTTCTTGTTGAAGCCTACCACAAATATCAACGATCATGAGTCGCGAGGCCAAAGACGAAGGGGGCCGGATTTTATGACCAACCAATCATGTGTGCACCGAAATAAAGTGATTGTGGTAAGCCTACGTTGATGAATTATGGCTGCAAGTGTAGCATAGGTCATTATTGTAAAGTTAGAACAATAAGGTTACGATACGAAATTCGTAGAAATATTATGTCGTATGGATGAAATAAACTTGACTCGATAAGGGGGGAACCTCATGTAAATAACCTGTTTTTCAGGAATTTTTTTTTGAAAAATGTAATGCGTAGATTAATTTGCAATTAAAGGCACAATTTATTTACGTTATAATATTTAAAGAAAATATTTTTTTAAGACTAATCGTTAACAATAAAACGGTGCAATGGTGGCTTGAAAATAGCGTCTTGAAAATGCGCCGTGCAGCATACAGGTCACAAAAATGATCTGAAATAAAAAATACAAAATGGCTTCTTTAGTTTATGCAAAAACGCATGACGTTCCCCTTTTACTAAAATTTGCAAATTTGCAAAAATGGCGAAGTTTTGAAAAAAAAGAATTTTCTTTTAGCAGGTCAATTGAAAAGTCCCCGGCCTTCCATAGTAAAACACATTTTTTTGGCAAAATTCGTTTTTTTATTCAACATAATTCCCTTCGAGGGTGATACACTGATTATAGCGACCCTCCAACTTTTCGATACCTTTTTTGTAGTACGATTTGTCCTTTGCTTCAAAATAGGCCTCAGTTTCGGCGATCACCTCTTCATTCGACGAAAATTTCCTCCCAGGAAGCATTCTTCTGAGATCTGAGAACAGGAAATAGTCGCTGGGGGCCAGATCTGGATAATACGGTGGATGCGGAAGCGATTCGAAGCCCAATTCATGGATTTTTGCCATCGTTTTCACTGACTTGTGCATTGTTTTGGTGAAGCAGCACTTTCTTTTTCTTCAAATGCGGTCGTTTTTCGGCGATTTCGTTCTTCAAACCCCCCAATAACGCTGTGTAATAGTCGCTGTTGATAGTCCTTCCTTTTTCAAGATAGTCAATGGAAATTATTCCGCGCGCATCCCAAAATACAGACGCCATAACCTTGCCAGCCTACTGTTGCGTTTTTCCACGCTTTGGGCCGGGTTCATCGTGTGCAGTCCACTCGGATGACTGTCGATTGGACTTCGGAGTGAAATGATGGAGCCATGTTTCATCCATTGTCCCATATCGACGCAAAAACTCGGGCTTATTACACTTGATCATCTCCAAACACTGCTCCGAATCATCAACTCGTCGTTGTTTTTGGTCAAAAGTGAGCTCGCGCGGCACCCACTTTGCACAGAGCTTTCTCATACCCAAATATTCGTGAATGATATGATGTACACGTTCAGTTGATATCTTTAGAGTGCCTGCTATTTCATTCAATTTAAATTTACGGTCATTCAAAATCATTTTGTGGATTTTTCTAATGTTTTCGTCGGTAACAACCTCTTTTGGGCGTCCACTGCGTTCACCGTCTTCGGTGCTCATTTCACCACGTCTAAGCTTAGCATACCAATCCTTGATGGTTGATTTTCCTGGGGCGGCGTCTGGAAACTCGTCATCAAGCCAAGTTTTTGCTTCAAATGTATTTTTTCCCTTCGAAAAGCAATATTTTATCAACACGCGAAATTCCTTTTTATCCATTTTTTTCACAATAACAGAAGTTGCTTCACTGAAAATACTATAATTCACAAACTAATGATCCGACATCTGTCAAATTTATACACACGTCTTTTGAAGGTTAGGGCTAACTAAAAATCATATGGATTTAATTCTAGAGCCTCACCTATGTGTCACGCCGGGGACTTTTCAATTGACCTATTATAAACAATTTTAATAACAATGTTTTAAATAAAAAAATAAAAAGTCGGAGCTCGTCATGCTGAGGCCAAATATCTGTAGAATTTCTATACCAAACTTCATAAAGATCGAATGTTTAGTTTTTGGGCTACGTTACACGGCGTGCGAAATTTTGCGTTTCGAGAAAAACGCGTTTAAAGTTTGAGTAATAGAAAAATCGTGAAAAAAAATTCGTAATTCGTTCTAACTTACCGCAGTTTTTTGCTAATCTGCGATTCCAGGGCCATAGAGTAGACCTTCCACTTCTTCAAACTGTTCTGGCCTGAACCGAAAGGCCGAGCGTCCGACGAGCGCTCGACTATTTGAGTGCTCCGCCCAATTAGGGTGTTGTTTTCTTTTGAAAATAAAGTACAAGGAGGTCTCGGATCACTTTCTAACTTTTTTTCTCGTATTTTTTAGGGAATTTCCTATCAATTTAGGCAAAAACAAAAAATGCCTAAAAAATTTCATTTTACATGAGGTTTCCCCCTTAAGGAAACCTCCTCGAGTAATTAACTAGTTACTTGCTATTTTTATGTAGACCGGATTGCTTCCTCTTCCCCGTGATAAGAGGCAATTCAAAGGTGACGAATTTCTTTATACATTGCTTGGGTCCACCGTCACCCCACGCCCGTACGTTAGACTGGTGGTATGCTTCGGTGGAACGGGTGGAGTACTGGCCACAGCAAATCCTCTGCGCAAGACAGGGATTCCTGAATATGATCCCCTAGGGAAACCGGTGGAAAAGCCGCTTGATTAACATACTATTATTGTCAAAAAAAAATGATGAGGCTGCATAATATTTCCCTATCGGGACGATACGTCGAGGTTTCCCAAAAAGTTGAGCTTGAACAAAAGAACAATTATTTTTACAAAATGTTTGTATACTATACTAAAGACCAATGGGAGTTGATGACAATTCTACTATTTTAAATGTGACTGTCAAGACATTTTTAAAACATATTGCGCGTACATTGATTAGATAGGTACCGTAATAATAGAAATAAACAATTTCTCCTCGATTGTTTCAAGACACCCACAAAATGATTTGTAGCCCTGAAAAACTCATAATCTTCACAACCATTCGTAGCTGTAGCACTTTTGTAACACGTTCAAGAAATTTTGACAAAATTTGGTACAAATCGCTGTTCCACAGATCTACCTCCATTTTAAAAAACTGAACATAAATAATTATGATTTCTGGAACACCTATTCCACAGAATATCTGATGGCCTGGTTTACTGAAAAGCGGGGCCACTCCATCCACTATTTCAGCTAAAGTATGAGACTACATTTTTAGCCACCCAATCCAGTGGTTCTGGTTGGTGTGAAATCTGTCTCCTATAGAATTAATCTGATGTTCTTTTTTTTCGTTTATTTTATATCCACATTTATTTAACAATTCAATTACATATTTTACCTAAGAATAAATGTTAACTTCAATTTTACAAATATCATTCTTACATTAACTTACTGGCTCTTCGCAAGCACTCTAAATTATACATTCTCATATTTCTTATGCCTCTCGGCGTACAATATCTGTTTTTATAACATCTCACAATAACTGATATATTTTCTTTTTAAAACTTATTCTATTTTTTCTATAACATGTATTATTTACATTTATATATATATATATATATATATATATATATATATATATATATTTATTTTTATTTTTTTTTAATTACATATATACCTATACCCCGTCCTCGATAGTATAGTGGTTAGTATACCCGCCTGTCACGCGGGAGACCGTGGTTCGATTCCCCGTCGGCGAGCCTCTGGCGCAAGACTAATGACCTTGCCCAGAAAAAACAAATCATTATGGAAAATGTAACAAGCCCCAGGACTTGCTAAATAAGGCCAAGATCGGTTCCCGGTTGTAGTGCCGATGATGATGATGATGATAGGGGGTTGAAAAGCAAAATAAAAAAACAACAAAACAAAACGGAGAAACAGAAGCAGGGAATACAAATAAAAATACAAAAAACAAATAAGAAATTAAAATTAAATTAAAAACAAAAATTAAAAAAATAAAAATTATTGGGAATTGTGGATATGGGGAAGGAAAGCGGTGCGCCTGAGAGGCATACTATGTTTGGGGACGTATAGTCCTTTCTTCATTACTGAGCCACCACCAGTTGGGATGGGATCGATCTTTTATTGATTTATCCCTTTCACCGATCACCATGCAGGCGATCTGGAAAATTAGAGATATCATTGTCGTTGAGAATTCGTTTATCCCTGGCACCACGGAATAATGTGATGTTCTCCAGGGCTCTCTATTTTCAACAAATCTATTCTTCATTTTTACAAAGGATATCTTGTCCATTGCCCACAATCTACGGCACTTGTTTACTGATGATATTACGCTGAAATTCTCGTATTTTCACTTCGGTGACAAACTAGCCTACACAAATGCGATTGCACATGAGATACCGCGGATGCGAGACTAACCTTCGATTAATGCGAAAATGTATAGATTGCCCCTAAACCATGAATGTTAAACAATGTTGTAATCCAACCGTGTAAAAGTTCCTGGAATTCCCCACTTTCAGTAAAAGTGCCGGGAAGACAGGGCCGGAAGGGGAAAAGAGGCGGCGAGTTGCAGTGGATTTTCGTAAGCTTAACGAAAAAACAATTGGGGACGCATAGCCATTACCTAGCATTGAAGATATTGTAGACCATTTTTCATATAACATATTTCTCCACATTGGACCTGGCCAGTGGATATCATCATGGACCAGTACACCCAGAAGATAGTCTCACAACTACAGCACCAATTATGACCATGTGGGGGTTCTTAAAGCTCACCTGAAGAACCCCCCATATTCGCCACCAATATTTGTACCTCAATCTCACCACACCAAAGCATTTCCTTTCACAAGGGCATTCTCCATGCATCAACGCATCGGCAGGAAATTTACTAAAAGGATTCTCAGGCATTCATAATTCAATGCATCATATTTGCTTTCCTAGAAGAATTCCTTAAAGAATAAACTTCATATCTCTGATAGAAAACATATCGGTTACAGTACCATGTACCCATCATAGTCAAGGATAATGCTCATTGGGTCGGCTATTCCCAGCCTCACCATGTGTACAACAATGTTCCCCACATACACATTGGCTGCCGACTCTTTTGTCCAACGACAAAGCAACTCCTAGCAGCATATTGAAACAGCTGCATACAATTAGCGCAATAGCCACTAAAACCAAATTCTTTAGCACACATCGTGTACAAACAAAACAATTCTGTTCTACCGTATTTTGGCGATACGATAAACAATTCAAATTGTTTGACGTATCCCAAATGCATTTCCCATTTAATGATTTGCAGCTTATTTATTTAGCCGACCCTCATTACAGGCCGACGGCTTAGCCTTAGGCTTCTCCCTTTGTTCTTTTTCCCTCGTTTCAGGTTTCGTTTATCCTTTGCTCAAATGCATCGATAAACGCTGTGATCTGTACGATCACCCATACATGCATACACTATGATCTTCATTACGAGATCTGGTTTTCCATTCCACAAAGAGAGACTTTACGTTTCTCTGGTGGTAAGTAAATACATATCCTTAGTGGAGAGGACATCTCTTCACCACGCCACCAAACTCACCCCAAACAAGGGTTGAATCTTTGAGTCTGATTACAACCATCCAAGCGGACGGGTCGTCCGCCATATACCGGTCCGGCGCCGGTACGGCGTGAAACGAAAAGTAGAGTTCGAGTCGAGCGCGTTATCTATTAAAAAATAATTTTTCTTGTGGCCCCCAGTATAAGGCCATACAAGTAGAGTACACTGTCTTACATTGTGCTTGTGTGTCCGTTTCACTGTCAGTGTAATTAGAATCGGTTCTTTGTAACCTAATCAAATTCAATAAATAATAATAAACTAGATTAGAGTGTTTCCTTTTCCTGTTGTGGACGTTGCATTGTGGAATTCCGGACACTTTAGAACTTGTGGAACGGTGTAGAACCCCGTGTCGTACGCCGGCACACGACTTCGTTCCCCATCACTAATCAAATGTTCAGCCGCGGGAAAGTAAACTTGAACATCGAGGCACGGGGCGGACAACGCAGAAAACAAAACAGGACAAAACTTCACAACACCGGAAACAATTTAAACCAAAAGAGTAAAACACTGGAAGTTTACGTTAATGTTTTATTCACTAAATAAAAACCACTGCTTCTGTTACAATATTGATCTGGATGAAAATTAATATTAACACTAATTTATAAAATTTTGATGTTTTGAGAAAGGAAAACCCGTGCGAAGGCCGGAGGATGACTATTAATTTATTCTTGGATAACACTGTACGTGGTAAATGCGAGTTATCTGTGAGGCACACGATTGTTACTTATTTAATTATTCCTTTTGTTACTTTACACTAGACTCCGGGTATTATCGCTCCCGTCCGCGGAATGGGAGCGGGGGTCCGCACGACCATTGTCGTCGGCAGATGGAAAGGGACTCAGCGATATTAATTCGCTGGCAAGGGAATTCGGCCAGTGAAACTGGCTCTCTTAATTAAGGGGTGAGTTTTCCTATTCCAAGAGAGACGTAAAGTCTCTCTTTGGAGTAACCAAACCGATCTCATAGGGGAGATCTTCACGATACACAAGTGTGTGTGCACGTCGGTTCTTTTCATAGATCAAAGTCATGATGTGGAACCTGAAACACAAAGAAAGGGAAAAGGATCGTGAGATCTTTGTTTATGTGAGAAGGTTACTGGGAAACGGGTCCAGAACTATGTAGGATAAAAGAGATTTATGACTTGTGAGTTCAACTGAGTAATCAAGTTGCAACTCATTAAATGGTAGATACGTCTGGGATACTTGGTGATTGGATTGTTTGTGTATCGCCAGAATGCCTGCTGGTAGACAGCGTTCTTTTGTTTGCACTTAGTGCATTGGTAAGACATTAGTCTCAGCGCAGATGGTGCTAATTACATGCATCTGTGTTGAGCCGTGGGAATATAAGTGGCGATGTGCCAGCGTATGGCACGTATTCCCTATATCTCCCATCGATCCGTAGAGAGAATATTGTTCGAATACTAACGTCAGAAAAAAGTTGCTCGAAACCCCAGGTTTGTCGTATAGCCATTCGTCTCTCAAAATGCGGCATCGATTTATGTTCACCTTTATTGAGGAATGTGTAATTGTAAACATTTATGGGACGCACGTCCACTTCCTGGTTGTACCGAATCCGATGCGCATATTGGACGACATCTCCTTCGAGTGGATAGATAAATAAACGATTGAAGTCTAATTCGAATAAGTGAGTTAAGACACCAAAGTAATCAATAAAAAAAGATAACAGATAGTACTTCCAGCAAGCGTTTTAATTTATTGAAAATATTCACTCGCGGGGACATTCCGATGCCGTCACACAACATATAACTCAGATAATATTTCTTATAATTATTAATCGTCACTTTCGACCATACAACGTACAAATTGAACCGACTTATTTAACATAACATTGAGTGTCCGCGGACGAGCGTGTGCATAAGCATGCACACGCGGCGGCAATTAGCGACACCACTTCTCTAACTTAAACACGTTAATCGACTGCTTTCAAAAGGGAAGAAATTGGATACAACCAAAAGAGAACATACTTCTGCTCTCTCACTGCCACCTTCTTCGATATGTGGTAGGTTACGTCGGTAAACTGATGATCGAAGAGAGCGGGACAATGAGAGAACAGAAACACGCTGTGCGATTATCTTGGGGTGGATTTGGTTGTATGTGCATGAATCAATGTAGTTCTGAGCGGAACCCGTTGGCCTGATTCGGGAGTACGGTGAGTTTAGTGTACATTGATCCATACGAAGACAGAACTGAGAAAGAGAGGGGAATTGAGCTGATGAAATTCACCTGCAAAAAGAGAACATTGATCCCCAGCGAATGAAGTGTCTGGAGAAAAGCCGAAGTAACGCTAGGGAAATATTATCACGTGATTCAATCGAATGTTTTGATAAATTTCCCAAACGGATCTGCAATGATGCGACAACTTCGTCCGGCTGGATTTGGTTGTCGCTAATCGACATGGACACGAGTTGCCGTATGGCAAAAAAGGTAAGCTAAACTCATTTATGCATTGTCTGCGTGGTACAATAAGTTTAGCTATGTGTCCTTGGTGGAAACATGCTTTGCAGGTGAACAGGTAAGTAGGGGAAAATGGGGTTGATTTGACGCGCTGTAAGGCAGTCGAAATTAGGTAGGAATTGTGATTGGAATTGTGGGTTGTTTCTCATATAGAATAGAGAAACCCCACAGGGCTGTTTATCGCTGGCTAAAGGGAGTCTTCAGCCAATGTGTGTGTAGATAGTTTTTTGTACACACGTCGTGGCTGGGAAAATAGACGGCGCAATATTTATGATCCCTGTCATGAAGGTTACATTGTATGTAAACCGAATCATTTGTTTACAGGAATTCGTCTAGGGGAATTTGTCTGGCACCGTAGATGCCGAAATTGGTTTGGAATTCCTGATAAGCTAATAAAGAAATGTTACAGAGAATTGGTATGCGAAGAGAATGCATGAAAGGTAAGTTTTCTTTACAGGGACTTAAAGATCATAGATTTGATCTCTTTAATGCGTGAAGCATTTTCATGTGCCTAATGCGATTGCATTGGCGAAAACTTATACGTCTTGGGATGAGATAATGGGGGTTTTTAGGTAAGTGTACCGTGGAGTTTGGCGACACCGCCACACAACCACTTCGAGTTCAAACGAATGCTGTTTGGAAAAAAGGAGCTCAAGCTATTTTCCAACAGCTGATGATTTACCTACTCACCGCTCTCCGCACACATTCAAAAAACGTCATCGACCTGTAATAAACTTAAACGAGTTTTTGATAACTTGAAGGAATGCAATCTTCGCTTACAGCTAGAGTAATGCAAATTTCTATAGAAAGAGGTGATATACCAGGGGTTTGCATGCTCAGAAAAGGGAGCACTCCAGAATTCAAAAACCACAGTCAGCCTACGGAAGTTTCCAAAACTCTGAACGATCTGACAGGTCCAATCCTTAAGGCGGTATTCTGGTCTAGAATTTTGAAAAAAATCGATTTTTTGATATCTTCTTATAGTTTATACCTTTAACCCTTATGTCAATGACCAACTTTACCGACAGTAATCATTTCGTCGCAATTTCACGATTGCTCGGCCTAGTAGACGAATTTCGGTCCCATGTCTTAGATCATCTCCATTCAAACGTTTCTAAGTGATAATTATGAACTTTCAATGAAATTACTTTCAAATTGACATTTTAAAAAATCGAAATGGGTACCCGGGTACCCGGTCATTGACATAAGGGTTAAGAATATGCTGTCCAAAGGAAGTTTTAAAATTCCAAGAATTGGCGAAGTTACAGCTGCTTTAGTGACGCGGCAACTAGACCGGCCCTGTCGGAACGAATCGAACCATAGACGGTACTGTTATATGTTATAATTAAACTTCAATTAATTATCCCTCCCCCTTTGAATCATTGACTTCTCGTCATTAACATCTCGTGTCTTTACGCACATATCCTTCATCCTTCCCATATCCTTCCCTTCCCTACAAAGTACGAATTGCCTATTTCCTTCACAATAGAATCTAATTTAAATAAACGTGAAACCAATTTAAAACCCCATTCACATTGCAATAGTCATTTCCTTTGTAGTAGCCATAGTCGCCCCCTATTAGCCATTAGCCATCTCGGCCGCTTCCTCGAAATCACTACCGTGGAAGCGGAACGAAATAGGATGTGTGGCAAAAGACACGAGATGAGTCCTTCTTGTTGGTTTAGCAGTCGCCGTGTACGGGTGTGTTTCAATTATTCAGTTCTCATATTTAAGAAAGTAAAATAAAATACGATGTGCATGTGCAATTGAAATGTGAAAATAAAATCGTTTTGTACTTATATTCTTTATATTCTCGTTTTGTGCTAATATTCGCTCTTGTGTGCAAAGGACATTTACATCGAGACTCCCTGTCCTCATGTGAAACTACTAAAATCGTTTAATCCATTTAACTAAAATCGTTTTGTGCTAATATGGTAATTAGTGCAAAGGACATTTACATCGAGACTCCCTGTCCTAAATATAATCGCAGCAGGAAATTGAAGCTGCCGACCACGGGGTAAGTTTTGTGGACACAGAAATAATTAAATACATTGTTGTAGAAATAATATACGACAATTTTTTTGTGGACACAGAAATAATTAAATACAATTGTTGTAGAAATAATATACGACAGTACATAGTCGCAACTACCTGCGCCCTCGAGGTCCCTCCATACAAATCCTTTGTTTCGGAAAAATGACTTTGTATTCTGTGACGTATTTTTTTTTTATATGTCACTTGAAGCTACTATACCCTGAAATATTTAAACGCGTTTTTTCGAAACCACTTTTTTCAAGTCTATTGACACAATATCTCAAGTTCTAACGAACCGATTGACTTGAAATTAGGTACACACCTTCTTGATATAACGCTCTAAAGTACCTTCCAAGCTTTTTCTAAAAAAATTACTATTTTTAATAAATTTATAACCGGATAAAAATAATGAGAAAATTCCAAAAAATGTTCAAACAGTTGCCATTTTGCGTACAAAATTTTTTTATTTCTTCGAGGTAGGGACGATTACAACACGAATCCATTTTTGTTTTTTTTTCAGATAATTAGAAGAGTTAATAACATGTTTCAACCCACCACTCCACCACCCTGGAATTTTGGAACTTTTCGGCATTTTTGTTTAAATTTTTTTTTATTTTATTATGTTATAAATAAATATTGGGCAAAACTCCGATAATAAAAATATTTTTGGTTTTTTTTTAACACAGTTCTAAAAAACATTCAAATTTTGCCATCTACACCGGAATGTGCCCTTAATGGTGATTATCAATTGCTATCGCTAATTTATACCTCCGTTTTCGAAAATAGTGCAAGAATTAATCAATTTGACTCGAAAGGGTATGGAATTGTTCTTCAACCGAACGACACACCCAGGAAATATTCCCTCCGGTTGGTTATAAGTACTCCCGACATTGCGATCATCTTGTCAGGTCAATATGTATCAATGTCTTCTTTTCGCATCTTCGCCCAGTTTTCTGCCATGCTTTAATATTAGAGGGTATCACATTTTCACTTTTGTACGTGAGGGTTTTAAAAAACAATAAAAGAGAAACAACTAGAGGTGAAATAATGCCAGTGTTGTAGATTGACTCATTGTCAATGGTATTAGAAAAATGAAAAAGGGTCAAACACAAAAGGCACTTATATTCAAACGTGAGGCCTAGATGGCAACCCTTCTTAATTTTTACGCTTGATGCCTTTTTCATGTGCCATTTCGTGTTAGTATTTTTTACCGTATGGCATACATGTAAAAACTATACTGTGCTGTTATCTAGGCATCACTTCGTGGCTGACGCTGTATTTTCGTTTCCATATTATTGATGATTGTCACCATACGTATTAAACAATAAACTTGGTATTGATTTCTGTATAGTGACGACAAGCTTCTGAAAGTAGGGATATTTTAGGAACATTGTGAATCTTCAAAATATTTATAGGAGTATTTTTTTTAGAAAGGGTCATAAATAAAACCTCGTTTTAAAACGATAAAGTAAAACGTACATTTCACCCATTATTCTTTGCCAACGGTTTGGTCGACCTATCGGTGGCATGTTATGTCTATATCACGACGTTTGAGGTGCGTTTACGTATAAAAGCAGGGAAATACTTGTTACGGTAGGCAATACTGCTTCAATATCAACATTTTGTTGACTAAAGTGCATTGAATTTTGACTGAAGCGAATGTAAACTAAACATTATAGAATGGATAAAGTTGACAGCGAAAGCCTCTAGAATCCCGAAACACAGTATGGCAAATGATTATATAGTATCAGGTATAAACAATTATCATAAAGGGCATTTATTCTCGTACAAGTTCTATGAATTTAAGAAACGTAAACACCGACTTTGATATAGATTCGAAAACTTTTATATAAGCGTTAGATACTGACTTCTGGGGAGATGCACTGATTCAAACGGCGTTCGTGTCTTTGAGGTTTCACAAGAATTTCTAACTTTTTCCTATGATACATGGCGTTTTTTATGTTCCAGATTGATTTTTTTTAAATTCCTTATATAAAACATAATTTACTTCTCGAGTGCATAGACTAACGCTTCAAATAGAATATAATATCAGCCATTGGGCAGGGGCGAACGTTATTTTTGACAATTTCAAAGTCTTTCGCTAGGGGAACATACCACTAAGAGAAAATAAAAATAAAAACAAATAAATCATCAGAGCTATATATCATAGAAATTACCATAACAATACCAATAATAACGGAGAAAAAGATTACATCGTTTACATGGTCTAATAAGTTTAGATGTTGGTTATAAACTCTAAAGAATGTCGCCACGTCCCGTCTAAATTGAGAAATAAACTGACTTCGAAAATGGTCTCATCTATTTTGTATACCTTCATGACAAATCCGATTCAGTCTGCTTTGAAGGCAAACCGAAAACGAGTGTCATGGCCTCCAATCAACAGGAACATCTATCCACCTCCTTCCCCTGTCTCCTTAACCACGCTATGAAATTCCACGAAAATTTCAGCTTGCTACTCCAAAAGGTATCAACGAATCTTTCGACTTTCCGTCCACATATTCACATGAAAATGACCTCTTATTTTTAACGAAGTAGAGCCAACCACGACAAGTTCTTTTCGTCCTCAATCTATTGCCCATTCTACCCCCTTCTAAGTCTCCATACCCTCCCCCTACCCAATCAATCCTTCAAAAACCCACTTCCTTTTTTGATATATACATTCTCACCGAAACTACCCTTGTTCCCAGTATTAAAAATCAAGAACAGTTTCATTCCATCCAACGTTTTTCTTGATGACGATGTTCATCGAACTTGTCCTTTTTCCCAATGCCGTGATCCTGTCAGGTAGAAGATGCTACGACCAATGTCTATAATAAAATTTCCAATGTCATTTCCCTATTCCTTATTATCGACATAAAATGTCGGCTTCATCACTGCTATGGTATAACCGCACACCCCGTTCTCTCCGAAATAAGAAATGGTCTACAGTATAGACCATTTTCCTTACAATGCTAACTACTCCAACTATCTCGGTTTCGTTTTTCATTTCACCGGACTTTATAGTTTCCTCTACTGTACCGCAATTGTCTTATTAAAATACAAACAAATTTAATTAAAGACCCAAAACCGGTTTCCACTTTGTTAATTACAATCGTAAATCTGATGCCTATTCCAACTCTCTTTCCTATAATTCTACTACTTGAGACGACCTCTAAACTATCGCCATTCTTTTCCCTTCATTCTTTAACGAATCCTTCACTGACGATTCTTTTTAGCCCAACCTTGCCTACTTCGAAGACCTGCCAGATTTTTCTCTCTGCCCTTTCATTTCTCAACTCATTCAACAACACCAAGTCCAAGATAAATTAAACCAACTTAAAGATGAGTTCAGTCGCGGCGGACACAGTCTCCCTGCTGTCTGTTTAAAGAAATGGTCCTCCACTCTCTCTCTCTCACGCTCTCAGTGATCTATAACCTATCCCATCACAGCGTGAATTCTCGGATATCTGGAAATCTTTTTTTGTCAACCCCATGCATAAAAAGGGACCTTGAGGTGATGTTTCTAACTCTGGTCCTATGGATAACGTATCCCACATTCCAAAACTGTTCGAGGGCATTCTATATAGAACGCTGCAAAACCCCCATCTCACCCAACAAACACTCTCCTCTTTTTCATATACATATTCTAACCGAAACTAACCTTATCCCCAGTATTAAAAATCAAGAACTGTTCCCTTCCTCCTTTAACATTTTTCGTGATGACGATGTTCATCGATTTTGTCCTGTTTCCTCCTGCCGTGGTATCCTCCTACCCAACGAAAATAAACTAGTCTCAGTCTCAGTTCTTATTGCTCTATCGTTTTCTCCCCATCAAAACGCGGCTTTTTATTGGTAAGTCTACCAACACCAATCCAGTAGAATTCTCACTCCACATCCTCTATCGCTTAGAGAAGTGAACCGATGTCGATATTCTCACAACCTTTTTCAGTAAGGCCATCGATAAAACTTCCCACAACCTCATACTCTTTAGTTTATCTTTCCTTGGTTTCGAATCCGACTGATTAAGTGGATTTCTTCCTACCTTAATAATTGAAACTACCGAGTGAGCGTTAGATCTACTCTTTTTAATTCTTTTGTCCCTATCTTAGATGTCCCCGGGGGCAGTCAGTTGGCGTTTGGTGCACAAAACAACTGCCGTAAACTAAACATCGTCAAATGCCACTCTATCACCTGCTGACGAAAGCACTCTCTTTTCCCGCCAGCTCCATATTTCTTACTTAACCAGCCGATAACTTCTGTACAATTGATTCGAGACCTGGACTTCTTATGCGACAAGGGGCTTAATTTCCTCTTAGATATTGATGATATAATCTCCAAATCCAATTCTTCCCATGATTTTGTGAAACGTTGGTCAAAAGAATTTTCTAACCTCTACGTTACCCGATCGCTCTATATAACTTTTGTCAGCCATCTGCTAGAATATGTTAGTCAGGTTTGATTGCCTTATCATTTGTCCCACATACGCAAAATAGAGAGTATTCACGGTCATTTGTTACGTTTTGCCCTTCGAGGATTGAATTGGAAAAATCGTTTGATCCTGATCCCAAGCACAAGCCGTCTCAAACTAATTTACCTTAACAGAATTGAAGAGCGCACAATTCACGCCGTTTTCTATCGTCCTCTCTCATGTTCGATCAACTGCTCAAGCATGCGGCATTCCATCCCACTTCATACCAACCCCCGTAACTTATGGAACCTTCGTCTATTCTACTTGCCTGTCCATCACACCTCTTATGGCTTAAAAGAACCCATCTCGCGAACTTTACGACGCGCTAATTCTTACTTCAACTCCTTTAACTTTAACCTCACTTCTGCTCTCAAACTGCGTCTTTTTACTAGCCACGCCACACATGGAAAATCAACGCCAATAATATATACAAAACCAACTTTGGAATTGTGATATACACATCCCGAAATATTACGCAAGTGCTGGCGAGCAATCAGGACTGTAAACGTTAACTGAAAAAATCTTAGGTAAACAAAGCATTTTTCACAATCGAAGTACGTATCTTAAAGGATGTGTAGAGCACAACCCCAGAGAGTGTGTTCTGATTGCAATTAGCCACAAATGAATGGCAAAACTAATTCAAAATTATCGGGCGATATACACGGTCGTAGGGTCAACATTAAATTGTCGACAAAGGCTGTTATGATATAATAAAATAAAATACAAAGAGATCAACATGAAAAGGTCGATACCTAACGTTTTTAAATAAAAGAGATTCAATATGTATATATGTATGACGACAACCAATGCGGTTAAAAAGCAATCGATTTGTGCAGAGCAGCAAATCATTCGACAAAATCTCGCACAATCTAATCCTCTTCAAATGATCTGTCCTCGTTTTCGAGCCTTGATTGCTACAACGGATTTATTCCTATCTATGTGATAGACTTTATTCCGTTCGCTTCAGGTCCATAATATTCAACCCCTTCCTTGCCACCTCTGGGGTCCCTCGAGGTAGCCACCTGGGTCCTTTCGTATTTATACTGGCCACTAATGACATCGATAAAGTCATTAAGAATTCCAGCTTGTCCCTATACGCTGATGATACCAAGTTATACAAGATCATCGAATCGCCACTTGATTCTGCACTGCTGCAATCAGACCTCGACAACTTCTGGACTTGATATGACAAAAAATGCTTTGTACTTAACAACGCCAAATGCCAATCGATAACTTTTTCCCGTAAGCGTATTCACTCATCCTCACGTCCCTATTCCTTTCATAACCAACCCCTGACCACTGCCGAATCTACTCGAGATCTTGGGATCTTTTGCGACAGGGAACTTAACTTCCTCTCTCACATTGATGAGCAACTCTGCCCTTGGATTCATGAAATGATGGTCTAAGGAATTCTCCGAACCCTACGTAACTCGATCTTTTTACCTTACCTTCGCCCGTCCACTGCTTGAATGTGATAGCCAGGTACGGTCTCCTTATCACAACATCCATATCCGTAGAATCGAAAGTATTCAATGTCGCTTCCTTCGGCGCGTTTTCCGTGGGCTAGGGTGGGAAAACCCCTTTATCCTTCCCCCGTACATTAACCGGTTCAAATTAATCAAACTCAGAACCCTTGAGGAGCGACTAGCTGACATGGTGTTCATTTATCGACCGGATCGGTCGACTGCGCCTACCTCCTTAACTTAATTCCTTTGAACACAAACCCCCGAAATACGCGTAATCCCCCCCGGAGCTGTTATGGTCTTAACGAACCCCTTTCGCGGATGCTGGGAAATGTCATCTCCAATTCCATCTCGTTCGATTGCGACGTCTCTACCCATACTCTTGTGGCGTCTCTAACAGATACACACACAGAACACAAAGCAAATAGTGAAGAACACCGAACGAAAATCGAATAAGAAAATACATCAGAGCCGTATACCATAGCGATAACAAAACAATTCACATCCGTGGAATATACTTGAGTTTTAAAATCGAATTCTAAAATCGGCCCGTAGCCAGATGTGTTAAGCTTCGGTTCAATTTTTGGTGATTCTAACTGTCATAGCGTCAGTTCGAATAACACGTTCTTCACTATCCATCCCAAACGCTATAATTGGTGACCCCGACGCACCGCCTCCTAAACCATTCTCACCACCAATTTTAAGCGGCGCTTTTACACTTTACCATACTGCCCCCACCTCCCGCCGCTACTCCTGCCTTCTTAGTTCGTTACCTTAGGTTAAGCCTAGTTAAGATCGTTCTTCAGCTCCTTAGTTTGTTAGCTATATACATTTTTTTTTTTTTTACTTTAACGCACGCACAAAAGGGGATTTTGAAAAACCCTTAAATGTCTCAGTGTGAGCGGATGGAGAGGAAGTGGATAAGGAAAGGAGGTGTCGATGTACATTGGTCTTGAATATATGGACATCACAACGACCAGGAAACACATGATCAAGCAGGATATTCCACATTCGTGTGGCTCGGCTAAAGAATGACTCTATGTTTATTTGTGCACCTGAAGCCCACTTTCAACGTGAACTGATGCGCACAGATTGACGGGTATCGCGGGAAAATATCTGAAGGGGCGGAAGAAAATCAGCAAGTTCAGTTGAACAACGACCATGGTAATACTTATAGAAAAGAGATAGGCATGATACATTGCGCATGTGTTCTAACGACGGAATTGATCGACTTACGGCTGAGTTCCGAAAAAGTTTCACTGCTCGTTTTTGCATCCTGGATACGCCTGACGAAATATGAGAGCTGAGCTTTTAGGGTATTGAATTCTACTGGGTTAGATACTCCCCACTGATATATCTTGTTGTGGTCTGAATTCAATGTATCAACCATAAGTTGCTGGTTGGTAATGACGTTCGAAGAGTTTGGACGGAAATGTTCGTATGAGTATGAGAGACTCAACGTGCTTTCATCAGCAAACGAGTGAATTGGGTTGTGAGTAATTGACAAGAAATCATTTATAAAGATCAGGAAGAGAGTGGGTGAGAGTACCGAACCTTGGGGAAAACCTGCATTAATTTCATGGGAGACAGATTTGACACCATCAAGAACCACTTGGATTGAACGGCCAGAAAGATAGTCTCTTATCCATTGGATCAGGGAATTGTCCACTCCATACGAATGCAATTTTGACAAAAGGGCTGGATGCCAAACTCTTTCGAAGGCTTTTGAAATATCCAATGCGACAACCTTGCTTTCACCTAGGCAGTGGATGGAATGGCTCCATTTTTCGGTAAGGTCCGCCATCAGATCTCCTGTGGACCTGTTACTACGAATGCCATATTGGCGGTCATTGAGGAGGTCACTTGATTCAAGATATTTCGAAAGCTGACGGTTGATAAGTGGTTCCAATACCTTGGAGGGAATAGAAGTTATTGCTATGGGTCGATAGGAAGAAAGGAATGATTTGTCACCCTTTTTGGGAATTGGCTGAATGTTCGCTGTCTTCCATATATTTGGGAAACGACTAGTAGAATAAGACAAATCGAAGAGTTTCCAGAGTGGTTTAGCGAGTGAAGAGGAACATCTCTTCAAGAGGATTGGGGGAATGCCATCCCAAGTGAATCTGGCTCATGGTGTGCTGCTTATGCTCAAGTTGAGATGGAACTGTGGCGGTCCATTGAACGCGACTACTTACCTCTCCATAAATTGGTAAGAAAATGCTCCTTAGAGCACTTAAATTCTATCGAAACAAGTACTATGGGGGTTCCATTCGAACGCCATTACATACCTTGCCTTACTTACCTAAAGCATGCCTCGCCGCACTGCAACCGCCTGCAGGCGTTCTCCCTTTACAGGTTTTCCCCCTACCATATGCATTCAATGCATCTGCGAAACCTACCTAAAGGAGAAATCTATTTATGCACTTACGGCAGCATCGCAAGGCACCGTTAATTTCCTAAAGCAATTCGGTTTCACTAACCACCGCAGGGTGCCGTCAATATTCATTAATGGCAAGAAGCACATGAAACATCTATGTCCCATAAAAGCATTGTAAGCGGTGTACATTTCCTCCATCGAATTTGCAGCATACAAGCAGGAGATACTCTTGCCTTACTCCCATGCTGCAATCATGTCGGTCGCAAAACCAATCGACATAAAATGCGTAACTCGCACCTGGCCGCAAAAGGAAATCGAGTTCTCGTTGGTGTAAATACACACACGAGATGCCTTTTGCGGTTACCAATCGAATAAACATTTCCTTTTAGGGAATTACGATATCCACGGTCTGCTTGCTCATGCACTGCATACGCGTGCGAGGTAACCGCATCTGTGTGTGTGCACATCCTCTCGATGATCATCTTCTAAGATCATCCCATATATGGCCACAGAAGCGATGGATGAAATTTTTGGTATTATGTCGCTTCGGTGGCAATAATTAATTGCGATCTGGATTCCGTGGAGGCAAGTCGTGCTTCCACGTTAAACAACCAATAAGGAGTCGAGTTTTAACCGCCACAGCATACAGTCGCGCCAGAGAGTTTCGAAATAGTGAAAAGTAATTTAACATTTTATGTTTAACTCATGTATATATTACATATTCGAATTCAATATTATATAAAGAAGTGTTGCTGAACTGAATCTAACATTTTATGTTTAACTCGTGTGTATATTCTATATATAATATTATATCAAGAAGTGTTGCAGAACTGTAATTTAACATTGTATGTTTATCTCATGTGTATGTTTTATATTCGACTTCCTGTATTATATCAAAAGTGTAGCAGAACTATGGATTGTGGTTTATTTGCAACTAAAGAAAGTTAATAACAATAAAGATCATTCATTAAATGTAAGCCGTTGCGTTTCATTTCCTTTTTTTGTTAACGGCGAGTGGCGGAGTTTTGCTACTAATCGTACGGTGAACTAGTATAAGTGGAATTTTCGTGAACCTGTTCCACTGACAGCACATAACGAAAGACAAGAAATTACCACAGAACTGATGTGGTATCAGGCAGCGTTGAGTTGGCTGCAAAATGTGCAGCAAGTAGATTCGCTTTCTCTATTGCAGTGGTGACTGGTGTGTCATCGACTATAAGCGATGGAATGGATGAAGAGACTGAGTTTTGAATGTTTTTCACGAATGCCCAGAAGTTTCTACTACCTGTGGGAGAGTGCGGTATTTTTTGCCTCACTCTCTGGTCATGCAAGAAGTTGGCGCGTTGAATATACGCATTGCAATCATTTCTGCCTCTCTTAAATGCATAGAATCGCACAGAAAACTTTGCACTGCACTCGGACGCGTGCGTGAAGATCCGTTTGTTTGTTTAGTATCCCACAGTAAGACTTCTCGCGCGAACCGATAGTGAAGTTGGGTATCTTATCTGTATTTCAGATTCCTAAAACGAATTGCACAATTGATCCGATGGTACGGATCACGAGGCAGAAGTGCACGTGCTGTCTCGTTGGCGGTTTGAAATCGACTCGATATATACTTTAGTTGTAGGTAATGTTGCTTGAATTAAGCCAATAAATGGGCTGGCCCTGTGGAGGTTCCCTATACCACATGGAGAACCAACCCACAATTCCATACCTTATTTCGACCGCTTTCCGCGTCATTTCTACCCATTCCCCTTATAAGCTATTCCACCTGTAAATCATGTTACACGGACGCATAGCTAAACTCATTATCCTATGCAGATAATGCATAATTGAGTTTAGCTACCTTTTTGCCATACGGCAACCCCATTTCGCTAACCCATGAGATTTCCACCGGAAAGTTAGTTCCCATGATCAGATTTCCCTAGCCAAGTTGGCGTCGTTTTCACTTTCTCCAGACGCTCCATTCGCTGGGGATAAATGCTCTCTTTTCGCAAGTGAATAGCACCAGCTTAATTTTCCTCTCCTTCACAGTTCTGTCTTCGTATAGTTCAATGTACTCTGAGATCACCACATTCACCGAATTAGGCCAATGCGTTACTCTCAGAACTGCATTGATTCATGCACACACAACCAAACGCACCCCGATATCCTAGACTTTGTGTGCCTGTTCTCTCATTCTCCCATGTTTGTCGATTATCGAATTAACCGATGTAATTCGCCACACATCGACGGGCGTGGCAATGAGAGAGCAGAAGTATGTTCTCTATTGGTTGTCTGGTGTAAAAATTAAATTACCCATCTTCATCCCTAATTCAAGTCAGTCGTTATTCAACTACCGCAGCGTGTGCACGCTGAAGCACGCGCTTGCGCGCGAAGCAAACGGAAAGACGTGTCTGTTGGCAATTTGAGTATCAACAACCATTCCCATTAAAGAGTTAAATTCGATTTTAAATTAGATCCATTCCAATTCCGTTCGGTCAGCAAGTTTTTATTGTTCGATTTTATAATGCATACAGTTTTAACTCGTGAAATTCCACCGTGGCGTACTCACTTAGTGTGTTGGTGTGCCTTACATTCTGCTGCTTCATCTCAACCGTATTCTTGGATTATCGCACGCACGTACGGATTAACCTCACCAAACCAGAAGTGTTGTCAGACGAAGTTGTGCCCCGTTAATCAATTTAATAATATTTAATATTAAGTTCTCAGTTAAGTAAAAAAGAAAAAAACAATACCAATAAAAAAAAGAGGATTAACATCAAATCAACATTCAGTGCGTTTATTTATTCCATCTTCTCGGATGAACAATTATTGCTGCAGAACTCGATGGGGATACGAACGAACAGCGTGCCATACATCAACTCGTACCCGACAGTCCCACTAAACATAAACACAAACACAATACCAAAATTGGCATTGTGAACTATAAAAAATGTGTTTTGTTGTCAGTTCTTATTTAAAATTTAAATGTGGTGTGGTGTTATTATAAGAATAAACGTTTTAGCATTAACAAAAAGTGTATGCCGTTTTTGTAACAAATAGAATAGTTTAAGTACGCGATCGTAACAGATGCTATAAGTAGTAACACACACAAAGGCAGTACAAATCCACTTGTAGGGAGTCTTACGTAATTAAAAATTCAAAACGGCAATACGCGTAATATTATGCCATTGTAAAAATTACGGAATACACTTCTCAAATGGAACTAGTGCAAGTGAGAACACAACAGCAAATCCATGCAAATCAGAATTTTCTACAAATTTTGACAGGGTCGGTTTTTGTTGTTGTTCACAGTAGAGGATGAGCCCATTGACTTTAGCTAGCCAATGGCGTCGATAGCGTTGCCGTCGTCTTGTGGTAAATTCGTAATATTTATCTACATTCATCAATGGTGAATAAAAAAAGCACTGTAAATTAAATATACTTATTTGTGTTCGCGGTACATGAAAACAACCATCAAAACCCTTCTATCTTCAGATCTCGTTCTTCTCTTCAAAACGACTAACCTTTCAGTACAAAACAGAAGAAAGCAACAACATCCTCCTCTATAATAGTGGATTTGTAGCGGTTCCGCCAAACCCTACGGTCTACTTACCTGAAAAAAACCCCATAACTACTACCCAACTCCTTTTAGTTTGCTAATGCAACAGTTTTAGTACCTGTAAGTGCTTCACGCATTATATAGATCACCATCTATAATCTTAAAATCCCTATAAAGAAAACTTACCTTTTCATGCATCCCTTCGCACACAATTTTCCGTAAGATTTCTTTGTTTGCTTATTAGGTATTCTAAACCAATTCTTTACCAGACAAATTCCTGAAAAGAAAAGCCCTCGGTTCACATATCATGTAACCATTCCAGCCAGAGATAATTATCATGGCGTCGCCTACTCGTATTCCTACCTTCATTCATGTATACGATAAATTTCTTTATGTATACATTGGCTGGTGACGTTTTTCTCCCAGCAATAAAATTCCCCGACTCTCACAATGTGCAACCCAGCGCAAATACGCATTCCACGTCCCTTGGCATCAATTGAAATCCAAGCATAAACAATGCAAATAGGTATTCATACGTACCCTTACTAGCGATGTCATAAACACCATTTCCCAGTAACCTAGCTAAAACCAATTAGCACATTTTCACATCGGAACATCGTCTCTTTGTTTAGCCGCACATGTTCCAACAAAGATTCCATTGGCATCCGACGATTTCGGTTTTATTTGCTTTACCGAAATCGTATCCTAGGAATGCACTTTATGTCTTTCTTTGTTCTAGGCACACATACCACCATGATCACGATGACCGAGTGAGCTCTGAACGAGCAAGATATCGTTTAGTGGTAATACAATCTTCCAAGCGGTCGGGCGGCTCGTCATCCAGTTCTCTAAGAATCAACTTCCTTCCCCAGTTTCCGCACCCCTTAGTGCTTAACGTTTAGCATCCAGTCTCGAAATGTGTGAGTAAAAGGTTTCTCGGTTCTATGCCGTTCGCGTTATTCATAATATTATAAAAAAAACTAATCTAAATTCCAATATATAAAAGTTAAAAGCTTATATGAACATTACACCAAAAATGTATTCTTATTCGTGTATTTGTTTGCCACCTCAATAATCAGTGTTATAGTAAAACGGATCTTAACCAACAAAATTGTGTGTTTTACTTTACTACTTGTGGGCGGTGTTGTGGAGATGTTTTTGTTTTCCTGGTGGACGATTGCGGCGGAACCGTCTTATAGTTATGATGGAGGAGGAAGATAATCAGCGCCGTACGCCGGTGCACTATGCTTCCATCCCCACAGATTCTTGTATCCACTCTTAGGATCTGTCATTGACTTACCACACATACGCGAATTGTAGAAAATGTAAACACATACACACCGATTAAAAAAAAACACCAAAATATCAAATGCTTAATCTACATCTATTACCTTACTCAGCAGCGATCGTTCTTTTATGATTTCTTTCCTACTATCCCTTCACCTCTCTAATTAAAAACGATCGCAGTACGAGGGTTGCCTTTTATATTTCGGGATTAAAAAACAAAAACAAATATTGATCATCGAAAATCACTTTTTTGTTTTTCAAAATATTCCCCATGAAGATCTATACACTTTTGCATGCGTTTGAACCAATTGTCGAAGCACTTTTGCCACTCTGATTGAGGTATCTCCAACACATGCATTCTGAATGCAGCAACCGCTTCTTCAGGTGTCGAAAAACTTTGACCTCTCAGTTTGTTTTTTACGTATGGGAATAAAAAGAAGTCGTTCGGTGCCAAGTCAGGATTATACGGCGGATGACCCATCAAATCGATGTTTTGGGTGCTCAAAAATGCAGTTGTCGCAGCCGATGTGTGAGAGCTCGCATTGTCGTGGTGAAGAGTGATCCGTCTTCGGCGGTTGGTTTTCCTGATTTCTTGGAAGACAACTGGCAAACAAATGGTTGTGTACCACTCAGAATTGACTGTTCTGCGTTGTTCTAGTGGTACGGTTGCGACATGTCCAGTTTTTCCGAAAAAACAGGCGACCATTTGCTTGGAAAAGCTTCGTGCGCGAACAACTTTTGTTGGATTTGGCTCATCTTGAAACACCCAGACAGTCGACTGCTGTTTACTTTCGGGCTCATACGCGTAAATCCACGATTCATCACCTGTCACGATGTCATAGACGTGCTTCGAAGCACCGCGACCGTATTTTTTGAGCATTTCTTTCGACCAATTGACACGAGCCTTTTTTTTGGGCGATGGACAAATTGTGTGGGATCCAACGCGAACAAATTTTTTTGACAGTCAAATGTTTATGCAATATTGAATGTATGCTGGTCCCACTAACGCCTAAGGTTGTCTCAATCTCACGATAGGTCACATGACGATCTTCCAATATCAGTTCGCGCACGGCATCAATGGTTTTCGGAACAACAACTGATTTTGGACGACCTTCACGAAATTCATCTTGGAGTGAACTACGACCACGATTGAATTCACCATACCATCGATAAACACTGGCCCTTGATGGAGCTTCATCGCCAAAAATTGAATTAAGTTCATCCATGCACTGTTGCTGAGTTAATCCACGCCGAAAGTTGTAAAAAATAATAGCACGAAAATGTTGACGATTTAATTCTATTTTTGAGCCGAGATGAATCTTTTAAGTTACTTTAAACAACACAAATAGCGCTCGTATGTCAAAACGTTCTGAGTGCGTATAACCTCAAAAATGCCCAACTTTACGACAGAGCTGTCAATTGTCGGATTGCAACACTAGGGTTGCCAAATCCCGAAACATAAGAGGCAACCCTCGTAGAAGCCATCAATGCAGATGACACTTTCCCCCTTCAGTTATTAATTGAGATAACAATTCCCCCTTTCAAATATTCCTCACATTTTCATGAACGTGGGTGAAGACAGAGACAACGAGGAAGTCCTTGTTTCGCAAGTCGGTCTTCCTACCACTCCCGTTTTTTTTTTTTGTGTGTTCTGTTACAATACTGAAAAAACGAAGGTATCATTGGACGTTTCGAAAGCAATTTTCGATCCGGTTTGTGCCAAACAGAAGTATAGAAGCGACATACCCCTAATGGGCAAGAGTCATTATATCTGTAAACATGCTTATACTCTATACATATTAGCTTGCTCTTGCCGATTTGGCGATTCATAGGTACCGAATGATTTTTCAAAAGCTAACTTATAAATAATGTCGCAATTATCTTCGTCACGCTCAGCGCATCATTAAAAAGCTGAATTCATACTAACAACACTGAGCATTTTATGTATTATACGGAATCGAACTCTGGGTAAGAGATCTCACATCGACATATATTCTCGCTACATCTATCAAGGCAAGCCTCCAACCTGAAGTCACTATTAACGATGCACGAAATCGGTCTTCCGCTTCGAAGCCTACCCGCAGATTATAGCCAAACAATAAGTCGCTCATCATGGCACCGTTGGTGGCTCAAGTGGACCTAAGTTAGTTAACAATCCAAAGAGCAGTTTGCCCACAGAGACGCAACATTCTTGACATAATTTATATGGGAAGCCACGGTCGGACACAGTTCTACCTATAATTACGCTCCTCTGTTTAATGATTAAAGCCAATACCACCCAGAGCTTCAAACTCGACGAAGTATGGCGCTGCAAATGGAATAGAGAAAAACAAACAGTCACTTCATAATGGGCACCATCCAACCTAACACAACCTGTGAGGTAGTTAAGTTTGTACAAATTTGATAACTACCAAGTTGTGCATCTGAAACGAATTTATTGTATTGTAAGCATTGACTTAAGGTATGGAATCCCTCGGGTCCAAAGTGTGGAGGAAAAAACGCAATTCTTTGTTTATTGTTGATTGTTGCAATACTCTCAACTTTAAGGCGAATCATTTCGTATGTTATTGGGCAAGACACGATTTACGAGCTTGCACTCCCAAGGCCCTCTTTCATTCTCTGTAAGAAACTTGTGATTTATTGATGCCTTTGAAGGAAAACTTAACAGAATGTTAAACAAACGGAACCTTGTAGCATTTCGCTCCAATTGTTGGCTTTTTGTGACAAAGCCCCCTTTATATAAAGTGGGCAGATAATAAAGTTTTCGAAGTTGGAATAGAGATCAGAATAGCTGGTTCGACGATGACTGTCCCTGGTAATACTTCATACCCACCTACACAGCATCATTAAGGGGATAAATCATTCTGAAGCGTCGAAAAGTAACTTCATTAAAAATTTTTCCCGAAGAAAGAGTGCAATAAGTGAAAAATAAATTTGTAGATTTTTAATACCTGTTCTTTTAAGGGTAAACAAAATATTTTTTAAATTAATTTTTTAGAAATGGCAGGTACACAATTTTCGATCTAGAACAAAAAACGAAAAGTCTAACCCGTGCTCACTTCACTCGCATACCCAATTTTATTTCCCTAATTGGTTGCAAAGGCTAAAAGTTCTCCCGTGGACTGCCTGCTGCAGAGACCATATTGGTGCGAACTCGATAATGCATAGACGAGTTCTTCACTTTCTTATCAAAACATTTGCATGATGACATAGTCACCCCCCGGAAATCCGAATGGGAAAATTAGTTTCTCCCCGGAATTCGTTATCCCAGAAGAAGCCATCATGTCTTATCTCAACTTTAGTCCTGGCCATCAGCCAAACTTCCAGAACATAGTCGAGTATTTCTCTCGAGGAACGTACACCATGACGGGGTGGTATCTCAACTTGGGATTGACTATGACCTATATCAACATTTTTTCGGACCGGTCCATCAACCAATCTCCGAAAGATGGCCAAAGATTTCTCCCGAACATTTCACGGAGCCTATAGCTTGATCAGGCGATATTTTACCGGGTAGCAGAACGTTAGCACACCACCTGCTACCACAAGGATACACAGTCACCGACTGGGGACGTGTTTTCAATTCAGCGATCGAGTTAAATGGAAAAAGTTGCTTTTATGAGTCGCGAGTGGTTGCAATATAATGACTATTTATAAATAATTAAATTCCAGTGAAAAAAACAGTTAATGCATATAAATATAATCAAATAAAAGAAAACGCAGCGACGTGTTGTGACAGTCAAAACAAAGAACGCAGTGTAATATGTGTGAACGGTGTTTTCGTGTGAGCGCGCGAACATTATAAGTGTGCGCGCGAAGCCGGAATCTATTTGTCCTTCGCGCAATAAAAAAAAGTGAGAACACGTGGTCCATAATATGGACGTAGATCAAATGGATGCCAAAACGGTGCTTCGGAGAAGGCAAAACCAGGCGTAAATCTAAAGGCTAAACATCATAAAGCCAATAAAAACAAGCATACAGACACGTGGTGTGACAGCAGCAACGGCGAAGACAACGCCCATGGTGCCCACTCAGGTGCTGGAAACCAATTTCAAGAATTGGTTGTTAACGAAACAAATGCAGGCGGCAGCAGTCAGGTCGAGGTCCTCAATAGACTCATTCATGGGATGGGACTTAACAAGCAAGAACTGGACAAACAAATGGAAGAAGTTCTTAAACCAAAAAACAATCTGAGCCAAAATGAGCGGAAAACGAATATGGTACAACAACAACAGCAAGAGCAAAGACAACAGCAACCCACGAAGACAAAGAAAATACGACGAGCTAAGGAAACTCAACAGCAGAAATCACATCAACAGCAGGAACTGTGGGGGTTCTCTATACCACATGGAAAACCAGCCCACAATCCTAACGTGATTTCGACCGCTAACAGCCCGTCACATCAACCCCTATCCCATCGTTCATGCTATTCACTTGATAATCATTGTTTTCCTAAAGGACGCAAACCTAAACTCATAATTATATGCAGACAATGCATAATTGAGTTTAGCTGCCCTTTTTCCATACGGCAACTCCATTTAAGCTAGCCCATGAGATTTCCACCGGAGATCAATGATCTCTTTTCGCAGGTGAATAGCACCGGCCACATTTCCTCTCCTCCATAATTCTGTCTCCCTACGGCTCAATGCACTCTGAGATCACCACAGCCATAACACCAGGGTAGTAGGTCATTCTCAGAGACTGTATTTGATACCAGCGCACAAGCTAAGTCAACCCCGAAGTTATTGCGCATTTTCTTTTGTTCTTTTCATCCTTCGCCTGCCCAGAGACTGTCGAATGATGCGCGAGTATTATTCACCTCACTGAGACATGCAAATGAGAAGAGTCATAAAAAGAGCGCAATGATGATTGGCTAATAGCGGTGCGAAAATAGAATCCAGATATTTCATCCCTAATTCACCAGTCACTATCCAACCACAGCAGCGTACACACGCTACGCTGCATCCTGAGTCACATCTCAATCGTCATCGTAGTCGAACGCCGTTCCGACACCTGAATTACAATTTGGCGAGAGTGCGCGTGTCGTAAATCACCATAGTGCGAAAGTAACCAATCGAATTATCAACAGGATTGCGAATTGTACACTTGGGTATACATTAAACAAAATGGATCATATTCTCATTAAGAAAAACCACAACTAAATTAAGAAAACCCTTCCTGTGTAAATACAAGTACAAATTTCTCAATTTAGATCTAGTGATAGTGTATTTTTATGTAAAATAAAAGAAACGTAAAATAATAATAAAGAACGATAAAACTAAGTTAAACACGGAACGCCACTGCATTTCATTCATCGCCTTTTCCTGGATTTTTGTGGATATTCGTAGAAACAAGTGTCGGGGTTTAAAGTGAATCCGTGCTCATGTTCGGCATCCATACTTACATCCCCACAAAACCACATCAGGAACCATCTCAGCAGGTGCCAGTCGAAAAAAAAGGAGAAAGTCCCTCCTATTTACAGTAGTAACATGGAGACAAAGGATCTCATAAAGTTGGGTGAGGTGACATGCAAAACTTTTAAAACAAAACGGATAAATAATTTTAAGACGAGTTTAACATGCGATGATTTAGAAGGTTATCGCAAAATTAAATCGGCACTGGGGAAATCGAAAAGCGAGTACTACACGTACACCCTGTGAGTAGGGCGTTAGAATATACTCACAGCTAGGCCAGCTTGTCGTAAGAGGCGACTAAAGGCCGAGTGATAGCCGGGGTCCCAACGCCCTGTGCGCCCGGTGAAATACCACCCCATCAAGCTTTAGGCTCCGTGAAATGGTCGGGAGAAATCCCTGGCCATCTTTCGGAGCTTGGCTGATGGACCGGTTCGAGAAAAGGTTGGTTAGGTGGTAGTCGGTCCCAAGGTGAGATACCACCCCGTCACGCTGTACATTCCGCGATATCGCCAAGAGAAATCTTCGACGGTGTTTCGAATGTGTGGCTGATGGCCCGGACTGACACGGGGATAAGTCATGACGGTGTCTTCTGATATAAAGAATTCCGGAGGTAAACTCCATTCGGATCTCCGGGGGGGACTATGTCAGGGGGCGACTATGTCAGGGGGAACATCATGCAGATTTCATGATAAATAATGGAACTTTGAGAGGTTCGTCATCGCATAACCGGGCTAGCTCTCGAGGCTCGGCCCACGCTCGACTGGTGACGGCATTTTGTAACATCAGGGGCATCGGTTTCACCAATACTAATGTAAACGCCGTCCACCAATATTTGCAAACAACGAAACCTGATATCCTTGCCCTAACTGAGGCCCAGGTCGATTCGTCAACTGATTCGACATATCTTCGTTGCTCAGGATACGACTTACATTCGAGATTCCGTTTTAAGAGCGGTGTCTGCATCTTCGCACGGTCCGATCTGGCTTGCCAGAGGATGGAGGCGTTGGAACCAAATAATATGGACATCATATGGTTGAGGGTCGTACTGAGGAATTCCGTTAAATTTCTTTGTTGTCTTTACCGCTCCCCGAATGACGATCGACCGGCGACATTTTTCGAACATCTTTCATATACCGTCAACTGGATACAGATCAACCACCCAGCTTCTGAAATTATTGTCCTTGGCGATTTTAATGTGCACAATTCCGACTGGTTGTTACATTCTAACAGAACCGACGAGGCTGGGATGCTGGCGGAGATGTTTGCTGTAAGCCACAACTTGACTCAACTCGTGGGGGGCCAACGCGAATACCGGATGCCCGAGGCGATTATGCGAACACCCTGGATCTGTTTTTGACATCCGAACCGAGTATTTATACCGTAGAGGTTTCTGCGCCACTGGGAATCACAGATCACTGTTTGGTATCTGTCGCGCAAGCACTTGCATACCAAGCGAATAACCGGCCTAGGCAGCTTCGCCATGTATGGAAGTATGGGGCCGCAAACTGGGACGTTATGCGAGATTTCTTCGCATCCTTTCCATGGTCCGAGATGTCCTTCGGAAACTCCGATGTTAACGCTTGCGCGGCGTCGGTATCAGAGATTATTCTCCTGGGGATGGAGATGTATATTCCACATTCCATCAAACGAAGTTCGTCTGATAAACCTTGGTTTGACAAAAAATGCGAGCTGATTACAGCGGCAAAAAATAGAGCTTTTAAGCAATGGCGCTCCAATCCCACCGATGTTAACAGAACGAATTTTGTTAGAATCAGAAACGTGTGCAACCAGGCAATTGATACCGCGAAGAAGGCTCACAACGACGGGGTGATCAATAAGCTCCTTCGGTGCCCAACTGGTTCGCGCTCCTTCTGGTCAATGGCAAAGGCTGTCAGCAGTAACTTTGCTTCCTCCTCTTTCCCTCCGTTGGTGACAGACAGCGGCACGTTAGTCACGAATCCAAAGGATAAAGCTAATGTGTTCGCGAATTTATTTTCCGCGAATTTAAATCTCGATCCCGGCCTTTTGGAGCCACCCGTGATCTCGCCGGTACAGTCTTCCATGCGGGATGTGAGATTTCGTCCGCGCACTATTCAGCGCATTCTACGTGAACTGGATTGTAGGAAGGCAACCGGCCCGGACGGAATACCAGCAATAGTCCTTAAGAACTGTGCTCCAGAACTATCGCCGGTTCTTGGCAGACTCTTTCGCTTATCTTATGCACGGAGGACCTTTCCTGCCTGCTGGAAAATCGCTCGAGTTCAGCCAATCCCAAAGACGGGAAAAAAGTGTCTCCCACAAAATTACCGTCCGATAGCATTACTGTCTATTTTATCTAAGGTAATGGAAAAAATCATCAATACAGAGTTGGTTAAGAATTTGGAGTGCAACGGTCTTCTGAATGATCGTCAATACGGATTCCGTGGCAGGCGGTCCACAGGAGACCTTTTGACACTTATAACCGATATATGGACATCTGCGATTGAACGGCGTGGTGAGTCAAGGGCGGTCGCATTAGATATCTCCAAGGCTTTTGACCGCCTCTGGCACGGGGCATTGCTGAGCAAACTTCGTTCATATGGACTTTCCCAACAGCTTTGCGACTGGACGAGGAGCTTCCTCGAGAATCGATCGATCCGGGTTGTTGTGGACGGCGAGTGTTCGGATCTGTATCCTGTTAATTCGGGTGTGCCCCAGGGTTCTATTTTAGCTCCAACCTTGTTCTTACTTCACATAAATGATTTGTTGGAGACAACGGATAACAAAGTGTTCAGTTTTGCGGATGATAGTACGCTTGTTTCCTCCTTTTCGAGTGATCGGCCGATTGGTGCATCAACGTCGCACCAGCTGAGATGTAGACAGATTGACTCTCTGAACCAGGATCTAGATAAAGTCCTGCAGTGGGGAAAGGCCAATCTTGTCGACTTCAACGCAACGAAGACCCAGTATACAACATTCACAAAGAAAACCGGATCATCGGTTCCACAGCTGATGATGAATGGCCGGGCCCTCGAGGCTGGGGAAAGTTTGAGATTGCTCGGCGTCACGGTCTGTGCGAATGTATCATGGCATAAACACGTATCGGGTATCGCCAGGTCAGCCTCAGGAAAACTGAGTTATCTTTTTAGAGCCAAGAAATATTTTACTCCGGCCCAACTTCTTCTCCTATATAAATCTCAAATTAGACCCGCGCTCGAATATTGCTCTCATGTTTGGAGCTCGGCTCCTAAACATACCCTCGACCTACTTGGGAGCGTACAAAGACGAGCGATCCTCCTGATCGGGGACTCGGCGTTGACGTCGGGACTACAGTCGCTATCACATCGAAGGCGCGTGGCCGACCTCTGTCTGTTCTACAGATATTATCACGGGTGCTGTTCTTCGGAGATTCTTGGCATTGTTCCACGCAATTCGGTCTATATGCGCTCCACAAGACAATCCGACGGATCGCACCCGTTTGTGGTTCATCCCCCGACAGCGCGAACATCCCTGTATCAGAACTCGTTCCGTTACAGAGCGGGGAAGTTGTGGAACTCCCTTCCCACGCGAGTGTTCCCGGAGCGTTACAACCTGCAACTGTTCAAAAAGAACTGCAACAACAATTTGATGGCATCTCGGGGCGCCCACTCGACGCTATAGGTTCGCCTCTCCCGAGAGAAGTCTAATAAAAAAAAAAAACACCCTTAAATCGAAGAAAACTGTCTCCATGCTCCTCAAAGGAGTTGATCCTTCCTTTACTCCCGAAAATGGTCTCGAAGAACTAAAAAGGTTTGAAAACAATAGCCTGAAATTTACAGGTGTGAAACAATTTTTTACAGCAAATTCTAGAAATCGCAACCGTACGTTGACTTTCTTCATTGTGTCTAGAAGCCCCAATAGTAAAATATATGGACTTAGATACATTAGTCACCAAACAATAAGTTGGGAGAAAATAAGGAAGTCTCAACGCGTATTGCAGTGTATGCTCTGTCAACGCTTCGGCTATGTGGCATCGAATTACAATATGCATTTTAGATGCGTCAAATGCCTAAATAACCATTGCATTGAGGAATGCCCGTTGGGCAGAAAGCAGTTCCCGGATAGAAATAAACTATCATGTGTCCTCTGTAACAATACAAGCCACCTTAATAACTTTAGAGGTTGCCCTAGGTGCCAACAACTAAAATCAAAGTTGGAAGCCAGAAAGATGCAAATTGAAGAAGAGAAACGGATGAAAACTCGCTCTTACAACAACTTCGTGGCACCAAGTGTGTCATACGCCCAAATGGCAGGTGGAGTAAAAAATGCACCAATCTTTGAACAATCACGCAATATCATTAAGACGCCTGCTCCGGAGGCACAAACTGATATAACAACAATATTACTGTCCACGCAAGGACATTTTGCGTTTGATAAAAAATTCGAAATGATCAACAAAAAAAAAACTGACGGAACAAGTGGACATTATCTATTCGACCCTGTTTCCAGATGAACCCGCACTTTAATCATAGCGTTCACTGGGGCCGAATTAGCCCTAAAAATTATTGTTGATTCACTAATCCGCATGAAAAGAAGGGATAATCTGAGCAGTCTGCTGGAAGCTGAACGCCCAGATATGCTTTTGGCTAGCGAAACTAAGCTCAACCAAAGGCACAAATTGGGCTACCAAAATTATAAAGTAATTAGACGAGATCGTCCACTCAGAGGGGTAAGGTCACTGTCTTAGTTAAAAATGATCTACAATACAAAGTCGTTTACAGCAGAGATGACAAATTCCAGGTGTTAGAAGCCTGTATTATAGATATTTCTTTAAAAGTCAAAGGCATCTATATGTGGTCTCTGCTTATGCTCACGAAGCTCCGCAGTGTAAATAGTATATGAATGAACTTGACACCCCTTTCCAAAATCTCAAGTTGGACTCGGTAAATAATTATTTCTTTATGGCGGGAGATCTCAATTCCAAGCACAGTGCTTGGGGTAACCTTATCACAAACAAAAGAGGCAATGCGTTGTTCGACTGCTGGCAAACAAACGTATCGAACATAAACTAGAATTGTACGCTACAAGTACTCCGTCATATCCAAGAGGAAACTCCTTCTTGGATTTACTGTTGCTGGACGAGTGAATACAATTATTAGATACGGATCTAACTAGTCGAAATTTTCTTCGTACAATCGAGTACGAGAGCGATCATTATGGACTTGGCGCCGTAATACATGTCCCAAACGAGCACTCACTACTTGAGCAGTATAAACAAACCCATTCTTTTGATTTCGGAAAAGCACACTGGTCGCGGTTTGATCGGATAATAAAAATAGAATTACGGTCCAATGGCATAGATCCACCAACTGACAGAAATCTTCATAATGACGAAATTGATCATTATCTTACGACGATGTTACTAATACCATGGATCGTTCTATCCCAAAAGTGTCTCACATGGAGAGCCATACAAACCGATACAGAAACTCAACGATCGACGAACTATACAAACAAAGGAGTATCCTGCTCTCTAAGTTAATAATACAGACAGTTCAGCTATCCAAATAGCCAGGAAATAAAAACAATTAAGTCACTAATTAAAAATCTTCAAAAACTGTTCCGTGACGACTATAGATCAGTAATTAATAAAGCCTGAAACAACAGAATTCAAGCCATCAAAGCTAGCGGACCGAAAATGTTCCCTCAAATAAATAAAGTCTTTCGAAGGAAAGATTATAATGGCATGTCTGCGAGTTCCGTGTACTCCCGAGCATTGTCAAACTTTGCTGAATGCAGAACTTACCCTGGAACACATTAACTCAAACGAAGAGTTCATAATAGTGGAGGATCCGAAAAAAAAGGCGAACTGAGTTGGTGCTTGTCTCGAAGCAGTGTATAGATTGAACGAATCGGGTCATTCTAACCTTGACTTGGGAAATAGGGCTCTGCAAAAACATATTTCGCTACGCAACGAACTTAACAATTGGCGTCTCTTAAGTCGAAGTTTCACTATCATTAGTGGAAATAACAGAGCGGATTCCCCGAGTAAAAATCTAAACACTAGCATATTTGCTAGTGTTTAGATTTAGGATGAACTAACGGACGTTCTTAGATCTGTGGTGGGTCCGCCAAACCCCACTATACACTTACCTGAAGAACCCCCATAACTACAACCCAGCCATCATAACTTTCTGCCAATGCAATCGCATTAAGCACCTGTAAATGCTTCACGCATCGGGCTTATCAAATTTTTTTATTTAAAAGCTTCTGAAAAAGAATTCTTACCTTCATTCATTCATTCGAATCCAAAAATTCCCCATAAGAATTCTATCCAAATTTATCACAGATCCCAATCATACAAACGCATTACCTAGGAATTACTGTAAAGAATTTCTCCCACAAGGGCATTCATGCAGGCATCAATGCATCTCTGCATTACTGACCAAGAACCGAATTCTCGTTTAGTGTAAACACTCACACTAGAGATCGACACTTGAGTCGCCTTAGATGCCATATACAATTGGCATAGATGTTATATAAACCGTCTTTGTGTAACCATCTGAACTGCTTCGCAATACCTTGCAACTATCGATACAGCTGCAAGTACATTACCCAAAAATGCTCCTTTGTTTGAATCTTCAAACAATCATCGACTTCGCGCATAGCCGCCGGATTGAATTCAAAACATAAACAACGCCAATATAGAATCCGTTTCCCACAAACGAATTTCCCTGCATATACAAATGCAAGCAAGGGATTCGTTTCGGCCACCTACCAAAGATTCGATATACAATTCTCGTTGTATAAAGTATTGTAACCCATTAGCACCTCCTACTAATGGCTATTCGGCTATTTACACAAGGGCATCACTCATCTAAGACTTTTATGATGCCCTCGTTCCATCTTTTCTTTTAACACCATTCCTTCGATGCATCGTCGTGTATTTATTTAGCCGCGTTGCACATCCTAGAGAACGATCTATACAGTCCCGTTGTCTTTTAACTTCCCTGGATCCGTCCCTCATGACCTCGAGCCATGAGCACACAAAGACCCAATTAGCATCCAATGAGATTCGGCTTGTTTGCTTACCCGAGCTCGCATCGCATGGATGCACAATTTGCCCTTTCTTTGTTTTAGATTCGTTCTCATGGTTTCATCCCATGAATGAACCAATGCACACACATACATGTGTACCTTAATTTGAGAGAGCCGGTTTCACTAGCCGAATTTCTATTGATAACGATTTAATATCGCTGAGTCTTATTCCAACTACTAACCAGAGCGGTCGTCGTCCACCCCGTTTAGCGTGTGCATCGGAGTGCACACGCCCCGGAGTCGTGTTCATACTTTTTACGGTGTCGAGTCGAGAGTCGCGTGCCACAAAAATGTATTCGGTTGGTGTAGTGTCCCATACAGAACAATTAAATAATAATTGCCTCCTCCGGATGCTTCTTGCAAATTTGTTAAAGATAAAGAACAATAAAAAAAGGATCATTCGAACATTAAATCCGTGTGTTTTATTCAAAGTGCTGGACGTGGTGAACAGTTTCTCTTCCTTTTAGTGAAGTGACAATTCGGTTTGGCGGAACCTTGACGAACAGCGGAATGTTAGTGGGACGAGGTAGAACTCGCACCCATGCACGACCTCGTACCACACAGATCCATTAAGAACAACAAATCTTCTGGAATAGATAGTATTCCAAACATTGCTAAACCATTTACCTCTTGAAGTAGTGAAGGTTTACACTATTTTGTTCAATAACGCTCTAAATAATGCATATTATCCAACCCAATGGAAATCCGCAGTAGTCCATCCCATCCCCAAAAAGGGCAAGGACAGGAGCAATCCAGCCAAGCTTCGCTCATTAGTTTGCTTCCGAACATCAGCAAGGTATTCGAGAAAATTATAAATAAAGCATTGACTAACTGGTGTGAGGAAAATGGTATTATTCCAAACAAACAGTTTGGTTTGTGATCGGAACATGACACAGTTCATGCTGCGCCAAAACTTGTTTCCGACATACAGCGGGACAAGGCAAAGCGACAATGCACTGGAGCCTGTTTGGTTGCCTTTGAAAAGGCTTTCGACACCGTATGGTTAAAAGGGCCTGTATATAAGTTATCAAATCTAGGTATGCCCGAATATTTATTATACATTATCTACGATATGATAGTAGGTAAACAATTTGTGGTGAAATGTGAAGATATAATCTCTAACAAGACCTTCCAGGGAGTAGTGAATTCTCCCATTTTATTTAACATTTACATTGGTGATCTAGTGGATTCTCTCAACCATGCAATTGCGTACGTCGACGCCATTGTGATGTATAGATCTGGAGAAAAGATTGATGTCATCAACAGACTTCTGCAAGATGATTTCAACAAAATGAAGCGTTTTTGCGACGACTGGAAATTAAAAATAAATTTCCAGAAAACAGAGACTATCCTTTTCAGAACGCCCCTGTCCAGTGCATCAAGGGATACAAAACGGAATTGGAAAACATTTTCCATTGCAGGAAGTAATAATCTTCCCCTACAAGTAAAAGCTGTCGTCAGATTATCTTGGTATCTGGGTTAGTCAGTATCTTTACCTTGATAAGCATACAGCAGCTGCTCTTAGAGCAGCTAAAAACGCATATGCAATGACACGAAGTCTCTTCCGTAGTAGTCTTCTGGACACCAAGGTGAAAATAATTTCATACTCGGCATTCATCCAATCAGTATTAGTACTCGTATATGGCTGCCCGGTTTGATATAACATATCTCCATTCTACATGGAGAAGTTTCGGGTGTTCGAGAGGCAGTGTTTGTGTTCCTGCCTCGGGATGTATAGAACCCCAGAGTCGCAATATAAGAAATACTCTCCCAATAAAGTCCTGTGAGACTAATCAGGGCTAAACAGAATACCCGTCAATCTCTGAATGCGCATCTGTTCACGTTGAAAGTGAACTTCCGATGAACAAATAAATATAGAGAGTCATTATTTAGCCGAACCACACGAATGTGGAATAATGGATCATGTGTTTCCTCGTCGTTGTAATGTCGAGGCATTTAAGACCAATGTACATCGATACCTCTATTCCTTATCCACTCCTTTCCTTCCGCCCGCACTGTGCTCTGACATTTAAGAGTACTCCAAAATCCCCCTTTGAGCGTGCGTTTGTGTAAAAAAAAAAAAAACCAACCCATGTGACTTATGGAAGGAACCCAGGTCTATTTTATCTGGCAGCCCACCACACCTCTTATAACTTTAACGAACCCATTTCGCCAATGCTATGGAGAGTCGACGGGGGTTGGGAACGAACATACAGGGCAAAGTCTCTGCTTTCAACCCGTCGAAGGCCAGGACGATCCTTTTCCTTGTTCAATCCAAGTTGACATGCAGTCTCCACGTGACACCCCTGGATAACTACTTTGGTACCCACCAAGTAGTGAACCAATGCATGCAGCGACATCCTGAGAAAGGCTGGCGCAAGGCTAATAACCATGCCCGGAAAAAAATGATTATGGACAATTTAACAAGTCTCGGATAAGGACCGGATACCGGTGGAGAGACTTGCTAAATCAGAACAAGACCGGATCCCGGTTATAGTGCCGGTGATGATGATGGAGAGTCAAGTCTTACTTCACTTCCTTTGATTTTAACCTTAACACTTTTGCTCTAAAAGTTCGTTTCCCTGTAAACCTCTCTGAAACCCCTTATAAACTCCTCTGAACTTTTATGGATGGCAATCTTTTTAGCGTGAAGGGTGTTTAATCTTACTCTGCGATACAGAAGATATTGCCCAAGTTGTACGTGTGATGTCGCCTGAGCTTTTTCAAATCTTGGTTAGTCTGACGGCAGCGATATTTGCTTAAGCATACAGGTGCCAATCTGACGTAATTGGGTGGTTATGATTAATGTATTGCCAAGACCGGTTCCCGGTTGTAGTGCCGGTGATGATGATGATGATGATGATTAATGTAAAATTAATCAGTACTCTGAAATTTATTTTCCGGCATGATGGTGAGGGGAAGAGCGGGTTCAATTTCTAGATATTTATGGATATGAACTTAAGCATGTAACACCTACTCCAGAACGACGTCTATTTTCAGCTGTTTGAAAAATTGTTTAACATAAATGCTTACAGCAAAGAGGATAAATCTATACGAATGAGGAACTAAGACTCCAATGCGGTCATAGTAACCTTGGTCACTCGGTCAAAGATGCGAATTAATTTTCGTGGCAAACTCGCAATCGTTACTCATAAATAAGTAAATTTTAAAATGATGTATGCAGAAGACGTCTGAGCATAAAGATGATATCAAGTTGAAGGCCCAAAGGTCTAGCTTTAAAATATTATTTTATTCCTCTACAACAACAAATGTGAAAAAGGGTACGCCCCCACGACCCCGTATGAAATTCTCTATAGCGCTGAGCCTAACATTGTAAATACCAATTACGGATAATATGCAAGCAACATTATTTAGAGGCACATTAAAATTTTAATAGAGGGACAAATGTAAAGCCGTTGGCACTCAAAAGTAGACATAAATCAACTGACCAGCTGGTTACGTAATGAGATGCGATCGTTCTACGGGGATTAATTAACAGACAATACTTCGACTATGTTGTGTTAGAATTTTGAAATTAGTAGTAAACGTCCGTTTCTAAATACTCATATTTATTTTCTACTTGTTAGTTTAATCGCTTCATATGTTTATTTAATTGCTTCATATGACAATCCGTGTGGAACTTATGGGGTATTTAAATTCACGAGAAAACCTGGCAGCTTCTTGGAAAAATCTCTCGCATAAATTAATTGTAGGGTTATTTAGAATTCATTAGTATTATCTAAAACGAAATACTTTTTAACGCGATTCGCTATTGTTAGATGATAAAATTTGCGGATTTCATGCTTATCAACAAGTGGGTAATGAAAACGAATCACCTGAAGGTATTAAGGTTCCTGTAAATCCAACATAAACTTCATGTCCCGCCACTTGCCACGTTTTTATACATAGTGATGCCAGTTGACCCAAGGTATGCTTGCTCGCAAACTTCGAAACTAAGCTAAGGAAAACTATTTATTCAGGTGTGGAATATTAAGGAAGCTGCAAATATTAGTTGTAGATGTTACTCTAGATGATATTTACTTATTTATTTAATCAACAGAATAATGCCAGTTTTTTCATTTTATTTACCCTTTTATTTTATTCTATCTTGTAGCTTTTTAACTTAACAGAATATTTCTATTATATGGTTGTATCTATTATATTAGGTTCGTGAGACGGAAGCTAGATGCTGTGGTGCTGGTGTGATATCTCATAAAGTATTGGCTAAATGAATTCAGACTCTGTATACAAATTGCTTATCAATTCTTGATTGCTCGATCCAGTTGTCATGTATGTGGTGTAAATATGGAAGTTTACAAAGACAAAAATTTCGAATTTTGTAAAGACGAAAATGGAAGCCAGGGGACTAAAATTGTAAAAGGTGTTTTTGGCCCCGATAATGTCACAGCCAATTACGCGTAATTGTGGTTTCGTGGATTCCGCTCCAGAATGTACCCGTACATCATCGTCTTAATAACGATACAATGATGGAAATGATCTCAAGTAGAGTGGCATGTTGGTATTCGTAGCATCGTAGTATTTCTAACAGATATGCACTAAAACCACAAACAAATAGTGAAACCAACATCGAAAAAATAATAATCGATAAGCAAAGCATAGCATAACGATCAAATTGCTACACACAGGAGTGGGCTGAGACTTTGGTTCTATCTTCTAGCAATTCTAACCGTCATATCGTAGGTTCGAATCGCACGCTCTACACCATCATTGCAAACGCTATAGCATTACCTAGGAGCTAAGGAATACGAAATAGATTTAAACCATCTGCATGAAGCTGAAGTCAGAAAAACGTTAGATACATAATGTGAATAATGGACTTGGTGATTTTTTTTTTATCATATTATGTTGTATGATCCAGTGATTAACAATTCAAACTGTTACATTAACACTACACAAGTACCATACACCACTAAATGACAGCAACAATTGAAAGATTACATAAGTGAATCCATTGAACACAGTTTTCCATCCCATTTTTGCTTAAATAAGTTGATAATCCGGCATTTTCGAGTACAATATTGGTCCGTAGATCATCCATGTTTCATGATTAAACAGTATAATTTGACAATTTAAACTGCTATATAATATAAATACTACACAAACACAAGTTATCACCCAGAAATTCGGATTGTAAAATGCGTGATACCAATAAACTCTATATAAAGTACAGGGTGTCTCAAAAGTCGTTTTCGATTTGTCTGGCTCCATACATGAATGCAACTGCTGGGAGAATAGCATATGCCGACAGCTGGCCCCAACGACAAGACTTCAGTCGATATGGAGTGTTTCGTGGAAGCAAGGCGTGTGCAAGTGCTACAAAGTAATAATTCCGCTGTTACTAGACAGCCAAGATATTGCAATTCATCATCATCATCATCTTCGGCACTACAACCGGGACCGGTCTTGGCCTTATTTAGCAAGTACTGAGGCTTGTTAAATTTCCCATAATGATTTGTTTTTTCCGGGCAAGGTCATTAGTCTTGCGCCAGAGGCTCCCCGACGGGGAAACGAACCCGGGTCTCCTGCGTGACAGGCGAGTATACTAACCCCTATACTATCGAGGAGCAAGATATTGCAATTGGCACCATATTCATAACACTCACTATGGAGGCATCAAATCTTCAACTTATCAAATCGTGGATACAGAAGGTGGAAGATGTCAGCTCCATAATAGACATACCATGAACGGTGGGCTAAGAGTTATCAAGAAATGAGGAACGCGTGCAGAACATGCTAAGTCAGTTCATGTGACTCCATATACAAATGGGCTATTGTCTTATTGGGTTAACAAGTTTCCAGTTCTTCTTTTTTATTTACATCAACATCGCGCAAAAAAGGGAATTTTGAACTACATTTAAATATAGGCTCGCAGTGCGAGCGGAAGAAAAGGTAGTGGAAAAGGAATGGAGGTGTCGATGTACATTGGCCTTAAATCCCTGGACATTACCATGCCAAGGAAACACATGATCAGGTAGAGCATTCCACATTCGTGGGTTTCGGCTAAAGAATGACTCTATGTTTATTTGTGCGCTGGAAGTTGACTTTCAATGTGAACTGATGCGCATTCTCAGATTGATGGGTATCGCTGGAAAATATCTGAAGGGGCTGAAGACATTTAGCAAGTTCATTTGACCAACAATCGTGATAATACATATAAAAAAGGGCATGCATAATACGATGCGCCTATGTTCTAACGACGGCATTAAACGAAGTACGGCTGAATCCGCAACAGGTCTCATTTTTCGTGTTGCATCCTATCGAGTACGTGAAGCCCAGTTGTGGATGCGTCTAACCACATTTGGACGAATGTACACCTTGTAAATAGTGGCCAGGTTGGATAGGTTTGTAGCATCTCTAACAGATACACACAATTCACAAGCAAAATAGTGAAGAACACCGAACGAAAATCGAATAAGAGAATACATCAGAGCCGTATGCCTAGCGATAACATAACAATTCACATCAGTGGAGTATAGTCGAGTTTAAAAATCAAATTCTAAAATCGGTCAGTAGCCTGATGGGTAACGCTTAGGTAATTTTTTGGTGATTCAAACTGTCATAGCGTCAGTTCGAATCACACGTTCTTCTTCACTATTATTTCAAACGCTATAGGTTCTCCTAACGACCCCATATATTTAGCCACACCGTTCGCAGTTGCAAACATGTAGTCTTTCCAAATAAGAGTCGAATTAATTCGGGTACCAACAAGTGATAGCTGCCTGGCTGCGTGGCGTTCATCGACTGTATATTTCCTTTGGGGTTCGCCTTTGAAAACAAGAGGCAGCACTGAATTTTTAAGGCATTGAATTCTACTTGGTTAGATAATCACCATTGATATACCTTATATAGATCGGAACTCAATGTATTAAGCAAACGCTGCTACTTGGTAATGAGGTTCGAAGAGTTTGATCAAGCATGTTCGTATGAACTGAATTAGCACCTGCAAAACTTTTCCTTTCTCAAGGACAATTAATGCATTCAAGCATTACCTGAAAATTCCTGAAAAGAATTTTCCCCACAAGGGCATTCTCCATGCATCAACGCATCGGCAAAATTTCCCCAAAAGAATTCTCAAGCATTCATGATTCATATGCATTTTCCGAGAAGAATTCCTTAAAGATCAAGCATCATATTTTTGAAAGAAAGCATATCGGTTCACACATAATGTAACCATTATAATCAGGGAATATTATCTTCGCGTCGGCTATTCTCAGCCTCGCATGTGCAACAATAATTGCCTTTTCATGCACATTGCTTGGCGACTTATTTGTCTAACGACATAAAGCAACTCCAAGCAGCTTGTTGACGCATGCAAACAATCGGCGCAATAGCTGCTTAAACCGAATTCTCCAGCATGCATCACGTGCGCAAACAAAAAAACTCGGTTCTACCGCAGGCATTCTAGCGGTACGATAAACAATCCAAATTGTTTGAAGTATCCCAAACGCTGTCACCCTTAATGAGTTGCAGCTTATTTATTTAGCTGAACCTCATTACACACGATTCCCTTGGTCCTTTCTATTTTTCAGTTTCGTTCCCCATGACCTTCGCGCATGAGTTAAACAATGATCTACACGACCACGCACACCACAAAAATCTTTACTACGAGATACGGTCCCCTATTCCACAAAGAGAGACTTCACGTTTCTCTTGTGGTAAGAAAATCGCACTCTTAATAGAGATAGTGTTCACCAGTGGCCGAATTTCCACCACCAGCGAATACACATCGCCGAGTCTTATTCCATCCAGCGACCGAGCCGGTCGATTCGCCACCTCCTCCCCCGTAGCGCCGCGGGACGCGTACATACCCGGAGTCCTAATTCAACCGCGGGTCGCTAATCTTTTTACCTGTGTAAAATGTAGTGAATTAAAGAAAACGTGAAATTCTTTGTAATAGTTTAAAATCCAAAGTTCGAGTGTACATTCTGCGTTAGATTTGTTTTACCACCAGCATTAAGTAAATAACGAGGATTTAAAAAAAAGCACCTTCTATACAAACAATCAACAACATTTTGTGTTTCATTTTACTTACTTCTTGTGACGGTGTGTTGCGGAGTTTTGTCATTTTTCCTGGTGACCTTTTTTGTATTCGGCGGAACAGTGGAACTTTGTTTTAGTGATGATGGGGGTGGGAGTGAACCCGTGCCGTACGCCGGCACACCCAACTTCCCACCACACTCTCATCAACAAACGAGTCAATTGGATAATGGACAAGAGATAATTTATAAAGATGAAGAAAGAAGATAGTGGATGAGAGTAGAGAACCCTGGGGACACCAGTTGAACGGCCGGAAATATGCCCCCCCCCCCCCCCCCCCCCCTCCACACCAAGACTCATTTAGCTGATTTGCGCAATTTTTATCAAAAAAACCGATTGCTTAAGTCCCCCATACCGATTACCTTACCCGAAATCACCAAAATACATCCTGCTGTTTAACAACAGCAAAGCATGGGTAAACGACGCTGTTTCTACATAGCGAAACAGTTTAGTCCATCTTCAAATTCCTTTTGCAAATCCAATGCAAAAGTTTATCCCATGGCTAAGTTTCGTTTTAATATATATAAAGTACCGGCTATCCGCCTGGGAATAGTTTTCCATCCGTTGAAAAGTGTACATGAGTATACTTTTCCACCTTCTCCATTTCGCCTTCTCGGAGTGCACTCAGTACTTTGCATTCCGAGATTTACCCAAGCTTCCAAACGTGGTTGTGGGGAGGAAGTATTGTGCCTAACATGGACACTACGTTAACTTCCTCCTCCATCATAATTTGTTCCCCGCGTAAAACACCGAACAGAGAGTCATCACTAATAAATGAACGAACGCCGCCTCGTTCGTTCGCAACCACGGGTAAAGGGTGAGAGATAAACACCCAGGACCCTGCGACACAGCAAGGAGACAAAACCGATGAAACAAAACACACAATACTGTTCGGATAATGCCTATATATTTATTATTCATTTCATATCACTGCCGATTGTCTTTTTAACACGCGACACAATAAACACGACTTCGATAACTCTACGCTCAACTCAATTGGTGACAAATAAAATTTACGTACAGCAATAGTGAGTAATTGGATTTATTTCGCCCACGACTCCGAATATATATATATCGCCACTCCGCCACGGTGACAGAGAGCGGAAGCCGAATCGACTTGCTCGGTTGGATGATGGTGAAAGACCCAGCGATAATCATCTCGTGCAGAGATGATTCGCTTATCGTGATCATGGTGGTATGTGTGCATGATTCTTTCATGGATGAGAACGAACCTAGAACAAAGAAAGGGCATAAAGTGCATTCATGGGATACGATTTCGGTAAAGCAAATAAAACCGAAATCTTCGGATGCTAATGGGATCTTATGCATGATTCGCTAATGAGGGTCAGCTAAATAAATAGCAGCCGCTCATTAAAAGAAAGAAATGTCTTTCGGATACCACGTACGATATGAATTGTTTATGGTATCGCAGGAAACCTATGTAGGAAAAGCGTTCTTCTGTTTGCACGTGGTGCGAGTTAGAGAATTTTCTTGCTGGGAGAAAAGGGTCGCCGGCCAACGTGTACGTAACGAAATTTATTGTACACATGGCGAAGTTGGAAAATAGACGGCACAATATTTATGGTCCCTCTCATGACGGTTACATTTTATGCAAACCGAATCATTTTGTTTACACGAATTTGTCTGGTACCGAAGGTGCCGAATTGGTTTGGAATTCCAGATAAGCAAAGGAAGAAATCTTACCGAAAATTGTATGCGAAGAGATGCATGAAAAGGTAAGTTTTCCTTACAGGGACTTTACGATTATAGCTTTGATAATCCTAGATGCCTAAAGCATTTAAGGTGCTAATGCGTTCGCATTAGCGAAATTATGAGTTTGGGGAAAATTATGGGGGTTTTTCAGGAAAGCGAACCGTGGGGTTTGGCGGAACCGCCACAATGTCACGCGATCGCCCTATTGGTTTCGCTTTTCGTTGCAAGCAAAACCAAATCCACCCTAACCAAGCTGCTCTACTTTGCAATTTTTCCATTCTCCCTGGGTTCATTGATTGCTGAGTAAATTCGCGAGAGTTTCGCATTTGTTGAGCGGGGAAATGGGATATCTATGAGTGTGCGATCGGGAATGGGCTATCGGTATAAAAGAGTCCGAATGGGCAGAGAACCTGTTGTTCATCTGGTGTGTGTCGTATCTTAAAACAGGTGTCGTGGTGTCTAAGAGGTCGTGTGCGCGCATTATATTGAAAATAAAAAGAAAAAGAATAATAAATGTGCAGTTTTATGTGTTTAAAATTGAACGGAAAACATTAAGGAACTTAGTATTATAAGGCAAAAAGAAAAATAAGAAATGGAATAATAAATGTGTGTAGTTTAAAGCGTTCAAAATTGATCGAAAAACATTAAGGAACGTAGTATTAAATGTAAAGACAAAAAACAAAGTGGCGTTTCTTTTAATGTTTTTTGTATGTGCCAAAGGAAACCATTTATAGGATCAGCGCCACAAGGGATACACAGCGGCACCAAGAATTATGGAGATTGAAATCACCCGCGATAACAATTTCAATGTGCGAATACAGGGCCAAGATCCTGTCTACAGTGTCAGATAGAGCATCAAATCCGTTAAAGGTTGCGTTTCTATCCAAGTTTGGGCTTCTAAAAAGAAAGCCGTAATGTATAATATGCTTACGAACGTGAACTTTTAGCCACGAGAAATTAAATTCTAGATTGGAGCAGAGTCAATATTGCGGCGGAAGCTGATAAGCGATATATTTCATATGTATGTGGCTAGACCACGACGTGGAAAGAATACAGGTACTACGTTATAACCAGGTATATTGAAATCTGAAATGTCTATATCAGTTATTGCTTGGGTTTCACTGAATGCAAGCATTGCTGGTTTACACAGAGGAGAAATTACATCTTAGACTGTGAATGTTACATTGATCGACGTGGAAATTACTCGTCACAGAAAAACAATACCGCGCCAGAAAAGAAGGCAAGTCTTAACTCGCGATAGATAAGCGAAACCAACCACCGAGTGCGCGCATAATAGCTGCCCCACAAGGTCCGTGCCGGAATCCAGGTCATACCCTTTTCCTGGGGAATATTACGCCACTCAAATAGCAAAAACACCAAAGATTATAAATCAATCTAGGTTATCGATGCCTGTGGGACGTACTAGAGGTGCGAAAAATGATACACAAGGTCAGACAATTTTCTCGCACTGGACTTCACTCAAATGTATACTTATGTTATTTCCACACTTTTCACATCACTCTGACACACTCAGGGATTCGTTTGTTTATTTCGGAACCCACAGAAGATTTTTCGCGCAAACCTGTAGTGCAATTTTATATCTTGTGTTTATGTTAGCTACCCGCTACGGATTACACATTTGCTATCTGATGTTAGGGACGTCGAGGCAAAAGCCGACGTGGTGTCTCGCCGACGATTGTACTTGTGTTTTTAATCATACACATGGTTCCAGTAGGATCAAATAACTTCATACACATCTAACGTGTCTTTACCGTTTGTGGAGTGACGTGAAGTGGTCTCTGGAAAATTGACATCTCGACGAGGTAACATATACTAGACTATGCATATTCTCGACTTAACACCAACCGACTTTTTCTTTCAGAGTTACTTAACATCCAAACTAGACGGCAACAGACCCCCCTATATTGATCAATTTAAAGGAAATATACCAGGAAAAAAGTTATTACACGTATCCGAGTGTTGATGAGGGGTCATTTGGTTATCAGGAAATTGCATCGACACAGTAAGCTAATTTCCATAAAGGCGCAACAAGAAGCAGAGCGCCCAATTCAATGGAAAACGCCACCAGAGACAACGCGTCAATCTCCTGGAAAATGCGATAAGCTGCAGTGCCCTGATTCTAAGAAGCATACATACACGACGTTTGCGGCAGCAGCTATAAAAGGGGAGACAATTTGTAAAGCACTTGATTCCCTCCACGCAAAATCGACCGGTCTTTTAAGATTTCATTTCTACTATTCATCATTCACCCAGTAGAGACTATCAATAAATAAACCTTACCTTTGTCAGGTATGCCCAGGCCAAGCCTTTCATTCTCAGGGGTGTGGGTGAGTCAGGTTGTCACAAGATATTCAGAAGACAGGTAAATGGATTATTCTGCTCAAAATTTAAATGTTGGCTGAGAATTGTCTTGTAAACAAACTTTGAATATAGAAGAATTCTCTGCATTATTGAGAGGCAAGGTATTCCAATTTACGCTAATTTTCAGCGCAAATTCAGAGCACGTCCCTCCTTCAGTGTTAAAGAGCGCTTAACATTTGACTTCTATTTTCTATTCTATTTTTTTATTTCTTCACTTGCAGTAAGAGATGCTCCGCAAAAGTAAATGGAGTGAGAAACACCACAGTGGTGTATAGTCGGTTTTAGAGGAAAGGCGGTTTTCGTTATGACGGATTTTAAGGCAATCTTTGGCAAGCTAACACTGGAAATAAATGTATTATCACGGTCCATACAATTACAGTTCGCCACTGAGAGCCGGCCTTCTATTAACTACCAGAGGATCACCGGTAAAACAACGGACCACTCTTAAACACCATAATTCCTATAAAATGAATATCCAAGGTTTTTTAATAACATGTATTGGGAGTACAAAGTGGTTCGGTAGATTTTTCGTAGGCCAAAAATTCATTTATTTGAAAACAAAATGAATGAACAGGTACTTCAAAAGTATTGTCCAACGCTGGCTACTACTTCTTCCCAGCTCTCAGTCAATTTTCGGATTCCATCTCGAAATAATGTGTCGTGTTTTGAAGCAATTTTAATAAAGAGGCAATTTCAGATTTCTGAGAAAACGGTGAACCGATGTACTGTCCAATCATGCTGCATTTCTCGATTCAAGCAGTAATCAAAAGAAGCTAAGAATACTGCAGGTTCGTAAATTATCGCTCTGAGCGTATCCCAGCAACTTTGTACGACTTTTGTGACATAAGACTGGGCGTTGCCATGGAGAACAATAACTTGTACCAGGTGTATGCATCAGTTTTCCGGTTTAACTAAGAGGTGGCGCCAGCAGAAAGTACGCGGCGTTATATTTGACACATACGTCATTTTGTTCGTCTGAAATTTAACTATAAACACACACAAGTTGAGTTGCCAAAACTAGCGTCTTTGTTCTACCGTTCAGTGATCATGTCGAGTTTTGTGCCTGAAAAAGAACTTTTACGGCACGCATTGCTTTTGTCATTTAATCAAAAGAAAAAGGCTGTTAAAAACCATTGTTTGTTGGTAGAAACATATGGCGAACACGCTCCAGCAATTAGAACATGTGATACATGCTTTCGACTTTTTAAAAGTGGGGATTTCAATGTGAAAGACAGTGTACGGCCTGGTAGACCACAAGAATGTGAAGACGAACAACTGCAGGAGTTATTGAATGATGACGCAACTCAAACTCAACGGCAATTAGCAGAAGCATTATATGTGCTGTTGATGTTGAGGTCGATGGCAACGGTTGATTGGACATAGCGCTGTCGTTTTTCACACGGAGCCCGATTGCTTTATTTTTGAATTATTTTCATGGATTTTAAGCTCACGTAAACTGCTTCTTCAGCCACCTCTAATGATTCAGCAAGCTGCATTTGATTTGGATCTTCATCAAATAATGCCTCCAATTCGTAGTCTTCTATTTTTTTGGCTGTGCAGAAACATCGAAACCATTCTCTACTTGTTTTACCTGTTAGAGAATTGTTATCCTTCCAAAAGCAAGTACTCATACTGGAGAAGAGCTTGCGAATTTTTTCGTTTTGTGTTTCCCGACTATGTTCGTGTATAATGGAACTAAAACATTTAGTACGATAGGCTACTATTTCGTGGTTGTAAAACCCAACCAACAACTTACTCACCATGTGCATGGGTGGGCTGAAAGATTTCCGAACTCAGCGTGAAGACAGCAGCAATCGTCAATAAAAATGTAAATGTAGTCGTGCATCTTTTGAGAATTAGTCACCAAGGCGGAGATGTTTGCTGTAAGCCACAACTTGACTCAACTCGTGGGGGAGCCAACGCGAATACCGGATGCCCGAGGCGATTATGCGAACACCCTGGATCTGTTTTTGACATCCGAACCGAGTATTTATACCGTAGAGGTTTCTGCGCCACTGGGAAACTCAGATCACTGCTTGGTATCTGTCGCGCAAGCACTTGCATACCAAGCGAATAACCGGCCTAGGCAGCTTCGCCATGTATGGAAGTATGGGGCCGCCAACTGGGACGATATGCGAGATTTCTTCGCATCCTTTCCATGGTCCGACATGTGCTTCGGAAACTCCGATGTTAACGCTTGCGCGGAGTCGGTGTCAGAGATTATTCTTCTGGGGATGGAGATGTATATTCCACATTCCATCAAACGAAGTTCGTCTGATAAACCTTGGTTTGACAAAAAATGCGAGCTGATTACAGCGGCAAAAAATAGAGCTTTTAAGCAATGGCGCTCCAATCCCACCGATGTTAACAGAACGAATTTTGTTAGAATCAGAAACGCGTGCAACCAGGCAATTGATACCGCGAAGAAGGCTCACAACGACAGGGTGATCAATAAGGTCCTTCGGTGCCCAACTGGTTCGCGCTCCTTCTGGTCAATGGCAAAGGCTGTCAGCAGTAACTTTGCTTCCTCCTCTTTCCCTCCGTTGGTGACAGACAGCGGGACGTTAGTCACGAATCCAAAGGATAAAGCTAATGTGTTCGCGAATTTATTTTCCGCGAATTCAAACCTCGATCCCGGCCTTTTGCAGCCGCCCGTGATCTCGCCGGTACAGTCTTCCATGCGGGATGTGAGATTTCGTCCGCGCACTATTCAGCGCATTCTACGTGAACTGGATTGTAGGAAGGCAACCGGCCCGGACGGAATACCAGCAATAGTCCTTAAGAACTGTGCTCCAGAACTATCGCCGGTTCTTGGCCGACTCTTCCGCTTATCTTATGCACGGAGGACCTTTCCTGCCTGCTGGAAAATCGCTCGAGTTCAGCCAATCCCAAAGACGGGAAAAAAGTGTCTCCCACAAAATTACCGTCCGATAGCATTACTGTCTATTTTATCTAAGGTAATGGAAAAAGTCATCAATACAGAGTTGGTTAAGTATTTGGAGTGCAACGGTCTTCTGAATGACCGTCAATACGGATTCCGTGGCAGGCGGTCCACAGGAGACCTTTTGACACTTATAACCGATATATGGACATCTGCGATTGAACGGCATGGTGAGTCAAGGGCGGTCGCATTAGATATCTTCAAGGCTTTTGACCGCGTCTGGCACGGGGCATTGCTGAGCAAACTTCGTTCATATGGACTTTCCCAACAGCTTTGCGACTGGACGAGGAGCTTCCTCGAGAATCGATCGATCCGGGTTGTTGTGGACGGCGAGTGTTCGGATCTGTGTCCTGTTAATTCGGGGGTGCCCCAGGGTTCTATTTTGGCTCCAACCTTGCTCTTGCTTCACATAAACGATTTGTTGGAAGCAACGGATAACAAAGTGTTCAGTTTTGCGGATGATAGTACGCTTGTTTCCTCCTTTTCGAGTGATCGGCCGATTGGTGCAACAACGTCGCACCAGCTGAGATGTAGACAGATTGACTCTCTGAACCAGGATCTAGATAAAGTCCTGCAGTGGGGAAAGGCCAATCTTGTCGACTTCAACGCAACGAAGACCCAATATACAACATTCACAAAGAAAACCGGATCATCGGTTCCACAGCTGATGATGAATGGCCGGGCCCTCGAGGCTGGGGAAAGTTTGAGATTGCTCGGCGTCACGGTCTGTGGGAATATGTCATGGCATAAACACGTATCGGGTATCGCCAGATCAGCCTCAGGTAAACTGAGTTATCTTTTTAGAGCCAAGAAATATTTTACTCCGGCCCAACTTCTTCTCCTATATAAATCTCAAATTAGACCCGCGCTCGAATATTGCTCTCATGTTTGGAGCTCGGCTCCTAAACATACTCTCAACCTACTTGAGAGCGTACAGAGACGAGCGATCCGCCTGGTCGGGGACTCGGCGCTGACGTCGGGACTACAGTCGCTATCACATCGAAGGCGCGTGGCCGACCTCTGTCTGTTTTACAGATATTATCACGGGTGCTGTTCTTCGGAGATTCTTGGCATTGTTCCACGCAATTCGGTCTATATGCGCTCCACAAGACAATCCGACGGATCGCACCCGTTTGTGGTTCATCTCCCGACGGCGCGAACATCCCTGTATCAGAACTCGTTCCGTTACAGAGCGGGGAAGCTATGGAACTACCTTCCCACGCGAGTGTTCCCGGAGCGTTACAACCTGCAACTGTTCAAAAAGAACTGCAACAGTTATTTGATGGCATCTCGGGGCGCCCACTCGACGCTATAGGTTCGCCTCTCCCGAGAGAAGTCTAATAAAAAAAAAAAAAAAAAAAAAACCAAAATTTCGCCAATTTTGGACCCGTTGTTTTTATATGACAGTCGTTTGAGTGATGTGATGTGAGTGTTTTTGTGAAAATGGACTAAATTGAGTATCGAGCGGTCATTAAATGTTTGTTTTTAAAAGACAATACGCCTACGGAAATCAAAGATGAATCGGACTCTGTGAATGGGGACTCTGTATCACCATTTACCACAGTGAAATTTTGGGCAGCTGAATTTAAACGTGGCCATGAGAGCTTGGGAAACGATGAAAGTTCGGGACGTCCAACAACTGCAACAACTGACGATAACATCGCTAAAGTTCACCAAATGGTGCTAGACGACCACCGAATTAAAGTGAGTTAGATAGAAGAGGCTATGAAAATGTCCAAAGAACGTGTTTATCATATATTGAATCGAGATTTAGGCATGAGAAAGCTGTCCGCGCGTTGGGCACCGCGTTTGCTCACGTTAGACCAAAAATGTGTTCGAATGAACATTTCCAACGCTCTGTTGGCGCAGTTTAGGCGCAATAAATCCGAGTTTTGGCGCCGGTTAATAACTGTCGATGAAACTTGGATACACCATTATACACCCGAAACAAAAATACTGTCAAAACAGTGGACTGCAAAGGGGGAATCGAGCCCAAAACAAGCAAAAACTGTTTTTTTTCGGTTAGGAAAGTTATGGCGATTGTTTTTTGGGATAGTCATGGAGTTATCTTAATCGATTATCTTCAAAAAGGAAAAACCAGTATAGGAGCATACTACGAATTATTACTTGAGCAGCTGAAGGCAGAAATTGCGGAAAAACGGCCACATTTGCAGAACTTGAAAATCTTGTTTCACCAAGGCAACGCACCGTCTTACACCTCCACGAATTACGGTTTGAACTGCTTGACCATCCGCCTTGCTCACCAGATCTAGCCCCAAGCGAATTCATTTTCATCTCCTAATGAGGTGGCAATCACCTTTGTGAACAGTTAATTTGCAGAGAAAAACGCCGCGTACTATTTGGACGGGTGAGAGAAATGGGAGCCGAGTCGGTATTTTCTTGATGATTTGTTGCCTTATTGTAGTGTCGGCTCATCACACCTACGCCTACCGGATTTTTCGTGAGATTGTTTTTTGTATATTGATTATTCATTTTTGTAGCCACGAGTCTTTTGGTTTCAAATACTCCGCCATATCAAAGCCCCTTTTTGATATGGTAAGGTCTGCTTCCTGGTCTGATTCGACCCGGTGTCAGAGCTGCGCCATTATGCTACAGACGACGTACCCCTGGCTATAAACCATCCAATGGGCACGGTGACGCGTAACACCCCGTATTAGGGGTGGTAGATCTTGGTGTGTTACTCCTCGCTAGCCTCTATGATATAACATATGTGGTCCTTCTGGAAGCGTATGTTTCCGTCAGCATAGCCTGAGTGATTCATTGTAGTTTAAGCCCCCGTACCGCGTCAAGGTTTCTACCAAGCGGGGGTTACATTTTTATACATATATATATATATATATATATATATATATATATATATATATATCATTTATTTATAATCTAATGTATATATTTTATATCGCGTTTATTTTCATTCTCAGTTGTAAATAATGTCTGCACGCTATAATTTGTGGTCCTTACATACCGTTACTAGTTTGACGCAGGCCTAATAACCTTGCCCCTAAAAACAAATTAATATGGGAAATTTAACAAGCGTCGAGACTTGCTAAATAAGACCAAGACCGAACCCTGGTTGTGGCGCCGATGATGATGACTAGTTTATTAAGAGAAGAGGAAAATGTTCAGGATGAAGATTATGTTTCTGAGGAAGAAAGCATCACTGATCAGGACGGTGACACTGAATCGGAACAAGATGCAAGTGAATTTGAGGAGAACTATTTGATCGGAATTTACTCTTAACACCTTTTCCCACGGTAAAACTGAGTTTTAAGATTTTTAGAAATTCGCAGACTTTGATGTCTCGAAATAATTAACTTTTTTTAAGAAACGAATAGAACGAGCATATTTTCACTTTATAAAACCGTAGGATTTATTCGATTTGGTTAAAAATTAGCTGAGTTATTATAAATTTAAGAACAAGGAGTAATGTTTGCTTTTTTACATTATTTATCCTTCTAACCAATTTTTAACAAACTTCTTTAAATTTATACAAAAAATCCTTTGCACCATGAAGTTTTACACTAAAAAATGGAAAAAATGAGTCCCTCCAGAACCTCCAATGTTAAAATATACCCGAGATATTTAATTTACAAGATTGGGTGTTTTAATACCCTAGTTTACTGGATTAAGTTGACAAAAATATGTTTACCGGCTTAGGATTAATAAATGCGTTTTAAAACTATAAAAAAAAAAATTTTAAGCATTGGATTTCCTATAGTATTGTGACAAAATTTCCTATAGTAATATGACAATCAGTACTGGAATATTCGAGAAAACCCAAAACAAAGTATTAGAGTATTCTAGAAAGTACTGGAAAACTGGAGACTACGAACAGTAGAACATTCAAGACTATGGAACGGACTGAAACGAAATGCCGAATCAGAATGAGCAAACGGTATAAATACGTCGCACACAGATCATGGAGATGACATTCGTTTTACTTAGTGACAAACACACACATCATCACACCATTGTATCTGCATCTGTGCCTGAGCACAGTTGGTCCTATCATCTGTATCTAAGCACAGTTGTGAAAGTGTAATTCAAAGTGAAAATTCAAAGTAAATTCAAAGTGTTAATCGAAATATAATTCGAAATATAATTCAAAGTGCCGTATATGCTGTGCAGTAATGCACCAGCCCAAGACTATTTAATAAAGCGAAAAAGAAAGGCTATCGACTTTCTTCGCAACCCCCCTAAAAGAAATTCGACCGTCCCAATTTACTTGAGCCCTATCCCCGGAAATATGGCGTCAATTTCACCTGATCAAAGACTGCAGCAGGCCCTGGATCACATCAAGGCCCAGGAGAAGATCATCAACGACCTAACCAGAAAGATCGCCGAACTGGAAAACAACTTAAACCTTCCTGATTTATCAGATGAGTCTGACATGGAAGATCAACCTGCTCAGCTACCAGCACCAGCTGCCAAGGCAAAACCAACAATATCAAGTTTCAAAACAACCCATGAACCGAAAGCTCATACGAATGAAGGCACTTTCAAAGGAGGAGCTCCGAAGAACGAGAGGCCCCCGCCAATCAACATAAAAAAGGTCAACAATATCAAAAAAGTTATCCAGCTTCTGGAGAACGCTTTGGGGCACCGGAATTTTACCACCAGATCTAGGGGTGACAACGTTTCCGTATCACTATCTTCTCTCAAAGACCACGCTCTTGCCGAAAAAGTGCTTATTCTGAATAAGCTGGACTTCTTCACCTTCCTAAGGTCAGATCTCAAGCCGAAAACATTCATAATTCGCCACATCGACCCTGCTTGGACTAACGAAGAATTAAGCGCGGAATTGTCCAGATTAAGTCCCAACCTGAAAACGTCCGAAGTCGACTATTATCAAACCCCTCACATGAGATCCAACAACATTTTCAACCTACGGATCATCCAACTGGCACCAGACGAAGACATTAATAACCTGAAAAAAATTAAATACCTCTTCACTCATAAAATTGGCATAGAGGTACCTCACAAGCAGGAGCTTCTCCACTGCAAGCGCTGTCAGCAGTCAGGTCATCTTTCATCTTCGTGTCATCTACCACGACGATGCGTAAAATGTGCGCAGGAGCATGAACCGAACCAATGCAAAGTCAAGCCACCGGGTGAGGAACCAGAACGTATACACACGGAAAATCCGGATGGCTCCATTTCTGTAAAGGAATTGTCAGTTGAATGCTGCAATTGTGGTGGACCGCATCCTGCAAACTTCACAAAATGCCCGCACAAGCTCCGCTTACTGAAGCAGAGAGTGCCTCCAACCAAAAACAACACTGGCCAACTTAAGCAACCAACAGCAGCAGTTACTACAACGAAATCGAAATCCTATGCGGAAATTACCAGAGGAAACAACGCACCCTCATCACAACCAGGAACAAACCTAGGACTCGACATCATGGGATACATCCGAGAGTTGCAAGCTCTCTTACCGACGCTAAATGGATTAAGTAACTTCGAAAAAAAAGGTCAGATACTTTCTCTTATAACCTCACATATATTATCCCAAAATGTCTAAGTTAAGTGTAGTAGCCCTCAATGTAGATTCCATTTCGTCAAACATACGGAGGCATCACCTCCGACTGCTAGTGAAGGAGTTTTCTCCAGACGTCCTCCTTCTTTGTGAAACCTGGCTCAAACCCAACTCTCGCATTTCTATTCCAAATTACCAACTTGTTTCAACTCCTCGAATTGACGGTGCAAAAGGAGGTACCGGTATCCTTATTCATAAAAGATTCCAATTCAGTGAAGTCAAATTTAGAAACATATCCTGTGTCGAATACACTGCTGTCAAACTGCTTTGTGACAACAATAAAATCTTGGTTCTAGTAGCCATCTATTTACAACCCAAGAGGTACCCTAACTTCCCATCTTCAGACTTCGATGAAATATTCCGTCAATCCCACCCCCACTCATTCATCATCGGAGGCGACTGGAATGCCCGTCATACCGCCTTCAACGACACCGCTTGCAATAAATTTGGCAAACAATTGCTTGCTTTCCTACCTCTCCACCCCTACGTCTATATCGACTCCCCTACGGAACCTACTCATTGTTCCAGCTCTACTCAATCTACTATAGACTTCTTCTTAAATTCTGCGATCCTACGCTCTGTATCTCCCCCTACTGTGTCGCACTTCTTCCCCTCGGACCCTGCCTCCATCCACTCGGTAATTGACCTTGGCCCCTTAAATCCGCTTCAATCTCTCAACCCAGTCCATAATTTCTCCAGAACTAACTGGAGAAAGGTCAACAAATCCGTTGGCGATATGTTTCAAACGCTTCCCATCACAGATACGAATAACTTGGATCCTAACGAAATTGAAGAAGCAGCTTGTAAGATGGAAGGGATCTTACAGCAAGCCCTGTATTCTAATACCCCTTCAAGGATGCCACACCCCTTCGTAGGTAAACCACTTCCATATCTCACCCTCAAACTCATCTCATTAAAAAAAAAGCTCCGCCGAAAACTATTTCGAAGATTTTGTCCCCTCCTGAAAGTACAGGTTCAATTATTGTCTACCCTCATTAACCAGCAGTTAAATGCTTTCGTAGAGCAGAACTACATCTCCACTTTAAATAGTATCAGACCCGACCGTAATCTTTACAAAAACATCAATCGCCTTACAGGACGAAAAATACACACCTCAATAGACAGACTAATTGGTCCCAGAAATAATATTCTGTACTCTGATTCTGAAATAGCAAACTATTTAGCGGAACACTTCTCCCAAGTGCATAGGCAAAATGATAGCCTAGGCAACTCCGAGTTTGAGGAAGTGGTCAACCGTTATACATCCCATGAACTAATCTCCTCATTCACTCCATTCATAACTGAATTTAATAATGACAATAGAGCATCTCAACCCACCGATACAAACTTCTTTTTACAACCACAGGAATTTAACCAAATGATATCTTCTCGTAGCAATAAAAACTCAACCGGCTTGGACAAAATTCCACATGTGCTTTTCAAAAACCTCAACCCTTCAAATCGACTATACACCATGACCCTGCTAAACCACATAATAAATGCTGGTCACATACCGGAGTCTTGGAAAACTGCCATAGTCATCCCCATTAAAAAATCAGGCGCATCCCTGATGGCGGCCAATTTTCGACCCATCTCACTACTTAATAATTTAAGCAAATTACTTGAATTAAAAATTCACCATTACCTACTCTCCTTCGCGGAAACTAACTCATTACTCCCTGATTTCCAATTCGGTTTTCGTGCACAACACTCAACATGTCACGCTCTCCTCAAGTTTACTCACGACATCACTATGGCTCTTAACGACCAGTGCCCCACTGTGTGTATCTCCCTTGACATATCCAAGGCTTTCGACTGCGTGTGGACTGCGGGTCTTCTGTACAAATTACATTCCACGTATCGTCTCAACAATCACACTTCCAAGTTTCTCTACTCGTACCTATCAAATAGGAAATTCATGGTCAAGATAAATTCCACGCTTTCCCAGACGTACTCAATAACAGCAGGAGTCCCCCAAGGATCCATTCTGGGTCCCCTCTTATACTTACTATACACATCTGATATTCCTCAACCCCTCTCACCGAATACTCGAATCCTCAACTACGCAGACGATACCCTTGTCTACTTCAGCAGCAGGCTCGTATTAACTGCCAGAAACCGCGTAAATGAATTCCTCCAAATTCTTTCCTCCTACTTCCTTAAATGGAAGAACCGCCTAAACCCCAACAAAACTCAACTGATTGTATTTAAGGGTAGAAACGTTCACTGTACCAATAACACGGTACGTAACCATTCAAAAATCCAACTGAACCTCTGCAACACCCTCATAAAACCATCTAAATCACTAAAATACTTGGGCATTACTTTCGAAAATAATCTCTCTTTCACGACTCACATAAACAATGTCATCCGCAAAGCGCGGATACAGCTGAACCTTTGTCGGAAAGTAATGTGGAAGGCAGATGGTCTCTCTCAGCAAGTCAAACTTCTACTTTATAAACAAATCATCAGGCCCACACTTACTTACGCTTGTCCCATCTGGTTCCATATCTCTCCCTCTCAAATGGAAAAACTTCGTATCTTCGAAAGGAAGTGTTTCAGACTAATCACAGGGCTACGTCGACAGCCCGACTCCCACAAATATATCAGAAGCCTTACGCTATACCACTCCGTCGGCCTGGAGAGATTGGATAGAAGGTTCCTGGAATTGTCGATAAGATTCATTGAAAACCTGTCAGCCAATCCAAACCCTCTCATCAATTCCCTTAGCCTCCCCAGCCACAATGCATCAAATCCCTATCTTCATGCACTCCATTTAAAGGCTCTCTTCTACTCAGGAAGATTAGTAAATGATGCGAACGAAATCATCTACCATAACAGGGTAACCGATCTTAACCACTTCAAATACTCAAACATTCAACCCTTTTCTCGGGTTCTTTCCTTTAACGAGCAGTCGGTGGAGAGACCTCCCTCTGCCGCTCCCTTCCCTCCTTAGGGTATGTAAAGTATGAAATCTCAACTTAAGCTTAAGACGAGGCTAAATTGTTCTACATTGCTAAATGTGAATTTATTTAACTACCTTAGATATAAGCTAGATTTAAGTAGAGATAAGTAGTTTTAAGAATATTTATTGTAAACATAGATAATCCATCCTGGTTTTCATGACCTTTCCAGGAGTCCTACTAATAAATTGTATCTGGAATAGATCTCTTTAGACGTAAGACCTCAAATTAAATATTACTTGAAAAAATGTTCTAGACATTGTAAGTAAAATTGTCACAACTTAGTTAAGTTAGCTGTAAACTTATGTAACTAAACTTATAATGGTCAATAAAGGTAGCGTTATATAAAAAAAAAAAAATCATGGAGATGAGTAAGAAGTAAAAAGTGAAGCAAGCAATAAGTAAGAAGTAAAAAGTAAGAAGTAAACAGTCAAAGACGCGATAAGTACGGAATTGATAAGTCAAGAAATCGTTAAGTGTACGGTAAAAATAACGGTTGTTATTAACGGACTAATAAAGTGTTACATTAATTCAAAATCGATTTAACGGCTCTTATTTATTAAAAATAATTAATCCAGCCAACCCTAAACTCGCTACAATTGGTGTCAGAAGTGGGATTAATTATTGGTGAAGTAAATAAGTCTGTGAAAGTGTGTTGTGACTATGTCAGATCGACATTTCGAGGATCTTCGCGTTCCTGAGTTGAAGAAGGAACTTGAGGACCGGAATCTGGATAGCAGAGGACAGAAGCAAATTCTTCGACAGCGTCTGCAAGCAGCAATGGAGGAATTGGATTGAGGATTGGGCCAGACTGTCCGGATGGAGAAGAAACAGCGAGTCAAGATGGTACCAATGTAACGGAGAAGAGTTCGCCACCGTTGGACATTTCGGAGATGTTCAGGATGATGATGACAAAATTGGACGCGGGAGCTGCAGAGGTTAATGCAAAATTGGATGTCCAAAGGCAGTGTATGAAAGAATTCTGGAACTCGGAAGCGGAAGAATCTGAGGATGAGGAGGAATTGGAGCCACATGAAAGGAAGAAACACAGGAAGAGCAAAGCTATGGCCAACAGCAATGAGGAAGAGTAGGAAGATGACGATGATGTGTTACGTGAAGAACTGAAGGATCTCATCGATGATAATCCGATTGAAGAGGACGGCAGTGATGGTGAAGACACTGATGCTTCAGGCCGGTCCCCGAAACGGATTTACAATGATGATGACGAGTTGGACGACCGACCGGGAGACGACGACTGTGACCTTATTGAAGAGAATCTTGGTTTGAAAGTCGAACGCAGAAAGCGTTCCAAGCGTCTGCGTCGTACACAGGACGAGGAAAGTGATGGAGAGGAACAGCACATCGATGAAAGTTCAGCACGTGAGGCTATAGCCGAACAGCTATTCGACGACGAAGACGATGTTGAACGCCGCTCTGAACGTAGTCACTGGGAAACTGAGGCGGCAAAACATTTCAATGATGATGAGGAATCGGAGTCTGATGCTGATGATTTTATTGTAGACGACGAAGGAAGGCCAATTGCTGAGAAGAAGAAGAAAAGACGACTTCTAGTCACTGATGCGTCATTACAAGAAGGTCAGGACAGTTTCGGTGTAGATTTCGACTATGAGGATTTCACTAATTATGACGAGGACGGATATGAAGCCGAATACGAACCTAGTGCATTGGAAAGGCGCCAATTTACGGATTTGGACAATGAAATCCGTAAAACGGATATTCCTGAACGAATGCAATTGCGCGAAGTTCCGGTTACGCCTGTTCCAGAGGGACCTAATGAGCTACAAGATGAAGCTGAATGGATTTACAAACAGATGTTTTGTAAATCAACTGTTTCCGTACAAGAGAAATCAACGGATGTTGGAGGTCGAGATCGCTATTGTAAGCCACCACATACGGGGGGAAAGATCAAGCAAGCCGTAGATTGTAGGCGTAATCAACGGCTAGAGGTGCCGTTCATTGCGTTCTATGGAGAAGAACACGTGAAACCAGAATTAACGTGCGACGATCTACGGAAAGTCTATTACTACGACGCAGGCTGGTGTTTACTGTCAGCTCCAAAGAACAAACCCCTCCAGTTATTTGAAAATATGTGGAACTACCAGTTGGATACGCTTATGAAATTGACAGATGCTCCAATACCAGATGATATGCGTGTAATTAAAGATGAAGATCTAGATCGCTTACGTGATGTGCAGACTCCAGAAGAGCTTAAGGGTGTGCACATGCATTTTCTCTTATACGAGTACTATTGGCATGAGATCCCTAAAATGCCCTAAAAGAAAGAATGGCTGCAGGCTAGAGCTGGCGCGAAAAGGAGAGCAGTAGAAAATTTGGAAGAAGGTCAAGAACTTCCACCGCCGAACGCCAATATGAAAGTGGTACATCATGACCGACTGGCAACTTTTGTTAGCCCAGAGGACCAGTGAACGTAGTTCGGGACGAACTAATCTAGGCGGAGGGTAGTGTCACGCATATGACAATCAGAACTGGAATATCCGAGAAAACCCGAAACAAAGTATTAGAAGATTCTAGAAAGTACTGGAAAACGGGAGACTATGAACAGTAGAACATTCAAGACTATGGAACGGACGGAAACGAAACGCCGGATCAGAATGAGGAAACGGTATAAATACGTCGCACACAGATCATGGAGATAAGTAAGAAGTAAAAAGTGAAGCAAGCAATAAGTAAGAAGTAAAAGGTACGAAGTAAACAGTCAAAGACGCGATAAGTACGGAAGTGATAAGTCAAGAAATCGTTAAGTGTACGGTAAAAGTAACGGTTGTTATTAACGGACTAATAAAGTGTTACATTAATTCAAAATCGATTTAACGGCACTTATTTATTAAAAATAATTAATCCAGCGACCCCTAAGCTCGCAACAGTATTTATTTTGGTCAACCCGCATGTCATTAACTAAGCATAGTTAAAGCTTTCCTTTGGTAATCAAAGTTAATAAAGATATGCCCAACTGTCAACTCTGCGATTCTTAAATGATTTAGAACTGTAAGTTCAGCTTCGCAGAAATAAACACGTAACTAAATTAGTTGTCACCAATTCCAACAAAATACCAGATTGCCGTGATTTATAAAGCACTTAAATGGAAACTACTGTTTAATTTTCCTTGTTTTCCACTAAGCGAACTGGCCGAACAGACCACACATTCTAGATAAACGAAACGATTTTCAATTTAAATTACGAGCATAACACACTTTATTACCGGAAAACGATTTACGCGGTTACTAGAGTAGCAGATATTTATTTCCATGTCCTACTGGATTGTTCATTTAAGCAAACATATTGTTTACATGGTACCATAACTCGTGATTTTGTTTTTTGTTTTTGGTTTTTAAAATCGAGTTTTTCTTACATATTACTGTGCAAGGACAAGGGTTGATGAGATTCTGGTAAGATTTTACTCCGTGATGCATTGAGATGAATTAGTCATGAGGTGCAAAGACCTAATATACGTTGAAATTGGTTAACCTTGACGGAGAATCGATCCACCCGTGATTTGTACAATTATTCTGAAAGGGGTTTTACAAATAAATCTTTGCTTGAAAACCGTGTATTGATATTAGGGAAATAAACAACTTGAAAATGGTTAGGTTGTGCAATTGATATTTTATTACTGATTAATTTCACGAAACAGAAATTAAATATCTGGTAACGAAGTGATTCATCATTTCTGTTACAGATACATAAAGTGATTAGTTATAAAAGGTCAGAACAATAACACTTGTTAGCTGAAAGAGCTGAATAAAGTTCATGTCCACTTGGAAGGCATACTAAAAGATTTACCTTCTATACTAATTTCATTTTCCTCCGGCAGATGTTCAAAACGATCATCACACTCTCTTCCATTGCAGTGATTGAAATGTACTAAATTATATAATATAAGTGTGTATATAGATGGTATATATTCGATAATTTCGTTTTTTACTTTTAACCCAGTTGTGTATAAATTAGCTCCAACTTTCAGTGAATTATAGAACTAAATCAGTTGTGGTGCCATAAAACGGACTTTCTCCACAAGTCTTCTCTGATCGAGGTCTGTGCCAAATGGATTACTCAACAGAAGTTATTTAAGCAAAATATATAATAAGTATTTTTTCCATAACCTGGTTCGATACGGATACCGCAGTTAAGCCAATGTCGTGCAAACTCCCAGCTGAACAGCTAGTTCATTTAAGAAACTTCCATGTCAGACAGGACAGGATTATAAGCACGGTTTAAACACTTAGAAATAAAATACTTAGTTATAGCATGACGTATTAAAAATTGCAGAATAAGAGTTTTTGAACAGTATCTCATTTCAATAAAATTTTCAAGTTTCGCCAACTTCACCACATTCGCATATTCTCAGCGTCTCTATTATTAATTAACTCTTTGTATGACATGCACTTGCGTTTATTTCTAAGTTGCTGCCTGGGTAATGTAAATTCCGGTTTCGATATCCGACTAACAGGTTCGATAAGGTAAATGAAATTATCTTTCGGCATCGTTAATGAAATCGATTTTTTTTTGTTATTTTAGTTAATTTGGTTTTATTTAAAAGTTAAGTATCTTATGTTGTTTTTTTTTACGGGAGGTTCTGTCTTCAAGAAAAAATTAAAATCTGGCGTAAAGCCATTTTTGTAACTTGGGTGATACTGATCTGTGGAAACGCCATTTAAAATCTGATAAAGTTCACGATTCCAAAATAATGTCGCTTAGCATCATCATCATCATCGGCGCGTGTCAGAAGTCTGAAATGCATTCCTTGGACCGTAGTTATAACAAAGTTATATCTTCATATAAAATATAGTTGTAAAAAAGATATAGTTCAGAATTTTAGAAAATTTAAGAATGAACCAAATGAGACAATATTTGTAGTAATCAGTTGTTATACGAATTGAGAGAAAATCGTCAACTCTTAATACTATACTACTTTTATTGGCCGGTAGGAACTCCGAAGTTCATGACCTCACCGACTCGACTCCACTATCGTTCCCTGTCCTGTGCACTCTCCTTCCACGCTTGACCATCTGATCCGATCTCCTCAAGCTCAAACCTAACTTTGTCCTCCCATCTCCGTCGCGGCCGTCCTATCCGTCTCTTTCCCGTTGGTCTACCGTCAAGAGTTATATGCACGGTCCTATCGCTGCCCATTCCCGACACACGATCCGGCTCGACTTAATATTCGCGACTTGATTACTTTCACTATTGTAGGTTAGCAGTATAGCTCTTCCAATTCGTGGTTGTGGAGTTTCCTCCATTATAATGCCTCCTCGTCATATTTACTTCCAAAGATACTCCTTAAAACTTTAATCTCGAATACGCGGAATTTGTTTTCCTCCCGTTTTGTGAGAGCCCATGTTTCGCATCCGCATAGAACAATCGGCTTGATTATGGTTCTATAGACACGGAGCTTTATGTTACGTGATAGCAGTTTGGATTTCAGCAGTTTACTGACTGCACCAACTAGCGTTGCCGGAGTGAAGTCTTTAGTTAATTTCCTTCGACATTTCGTTACTGGCCGTCAGTATTGTTCCCATATATTTCAATTTAACTTTTTCAAATGTCTTGCATCTGACATTTATATGTGTTCCCTGAAGTCCAGCTGCTCTCGCCGTAATCATGTATTTTGTTTTGGCTTCATTTATTTCTGGGCTCACCTCTTCTGCCGCTTGCATGATGATTTCACTGTTTTTAGTTACGGTTTCTAGATTATCGCCCAGAGCGGCGAGGTTATCCGCATATGCGAGCACTTGTGTGACGCCGTTCAGTTCGATGATTCGGCCATGGTGTCGTCTTATACCTTTCTGATAACATACTCGAGCACAAGGTTAATAAGACATGGTGAGAGGCCATCCCCCTGTTTAAGTCCGTCCCGGATTTCAACTGGTTCTGAGAGGTGGTTTTCTATTCGAACTCGCCCTTTGTTTTCGTTCATGCAAATTTGAATGAGGGCGGCATATTTTTTTCGGGATTCCCAGCTCAACTACAACATGGTAGAGTTTTTGTCTTGCGACTGAGTCGTAGGCTTTTTTGAAGTCAACGAACAGTTGGTGAACCGTCTCTCCGTATTCCCACTTCTTTTCCAACAGATGTCTTACTGTAAATATTTGGTCGCTTGTTGACTGGTTCTTACGGAATCCCCATTGGTAGTCTCCCAGTATTTCTTCTGCGTACGGTGTGATTCTCGAAAGTATGACATTTGTTAGTATTTTGTGTGTGGTTAGGAGCAATGATATTCTTCTGTAGTTTTCGCAGTCCGATCTGTCAGCTTTTTTAAAAATGGGGACGACTATTGAGGTTTTCCATTCTTCCGGAATGACTTCCTTATCCCATATTGTTTTGATGAGTTGTTGGATTTTTCGAACGGTTGCCTCTCCTCCATGCTTCACAACCTCTGCCGATATGCAGTCCACTCTGGGAGCCTTGTTGTTTTTCAGTCGATTTATCGCGTCTACAACTTCGTTGAAAGAGTGTTCTGGGATCTGGGGCTCGGCTGTATGTACGTCTGGTGTGTTTATTTGTGGTTGATGGGTACGCACATTGAGTAGGTTTTCAAAATACTGGTTCCATCTTGTCACGATATTGTTTGTTTCTCTCCCTCGGTAGCCATTTCTAATTGAGTTTATGCCCGCATACATACCTCTGATGTTCTTTGCTCTGGCATTTTCTATGATTTTTTCAATCCGAGTCTTCTCCCATTCGCGTTTTTTACGTTTGAAAAGTGTCATTGTCTATTTCCGAATGGTCGCACATCTTTAATCACCTTCTCCCGTAAACGACCCCCCCCCCCCCTCCTCGTTTCCAATGTATTACTCAACCAACAGATAACACCTGTATAAACGATTCGTGACTTTGGTATCTTATGTGATAGAGAGCTTAACTTCACCCCACATATCGATGATATTATCCTTAAGGACAACTCCGCCCTTGGATTCGCAAAATGCTGGTCGAAAGAATTCTCTAATTCCCACGTTTCCTGATCACTCTATTAGGTGCACAAATAAGTTTCCGCCGTTTGGCCAAAAATGGACCCACCAGAAAATTATGTAGAAATTATCAGATGTCAAACGTAATATTGTGAGTTTAAAATATTAGTGACTCTATCAGCTTTACATAATTTTTTTCGTGCAAAAATGACTACTTTTGTGCCAAATAAACTTTTGATTTACGTTTTTAATTTGAAGAAATCTGCCGTTGAGGAGCATCGATTGCTTGTAGAAGCATATGGTGAGGCTGCTTTGAGTGCGAGAAGTTGTCGTGAATGGTTTCAAAAGTTTAAAAACGGTGAGTTTGCCGTTAAGGACAAAGAACGAAGTGGAGGGCCGAAAGTGTACGAAGACAAAGAATTGGAAATAATATTGGAAGAAGATCCATCCCAAACGCAAAAAGAACTTGCACGTACATTAGATGTAACTCAACAAGCAATTTCATATCGTTTAAAATCGTTAGGGATGATTCAGAAACAAGGAAATTGGGCTCCATACGAACTGAAGCCGAGACACGTTGAACGCCGACTTTGCATAAGTGAAATGCTGCTGGCCAACCAAAAAAAGAAGAGAAAGTCATGGGGACCACCTGGCCATGCTTCAACATAGACAGCGAAACCGAATATTCATGGGAAAAAACTCATGCTGTGTATTTGGTGGGATCAGATTGGTGTCGTGTATTATGAATTGCTAAAACCGAGTGAAACCATCACTGGAATTCCCTACTGAACACAATTAATGAGATTGAGCCGAGCACCCAAAGAAAACGCGCCTATTACTACTCCAGACATAACAAAATTATCCTTCTCCATGATATTCTCGTCCGCATGTCGCGGTGCCGGTGAAAAAAATGTTGGAAACACTTCAGTGAAAAGTCCTAGCCCACCCGCCGTATTCACCAGACCTTGTCCCTTCTGATTATCACTTATTTCGATCCTTGGCACATGGTCTGTCCGAGCAGCACTTTACAAGATATGAAGATACCAAAAAATGGGTCGATTCGTGGATATCCTCAAAAGATGAAAAGTTCTTCCGACGTGGATAGCCAAAAAAATGGGAAAAAGTAGTGTCTAGTAATGGACAATATTTTGAATAAAACGTAGTGTACCGTTCTTTCACAATAAATTCCTAATTTTTTATAGAAAGCGGCGGAAACTTATTTATACACCCAATACATAGCCTTTGTCTGCCCCCTTCTAGAGTACGCCAGTCGGGTCTCGTCTCCTCACTACTCGTTCCATATTCGCAGGATCGAAAACGTCCTACGTCGATTTTTGCGTTTTGCCCTTCGCAGCTTGAACTGGGAAAACCCTCGTATCCTCCCCACATACACATGGTATCATGGTTAGAGGAATAGTATTGCCGTATGGCGAAAATGGTATCTAAACTCAGTTATGCATTATCTGCATAGGATAATGAGTTTAGCTATGCGTCCTTGGGGAATACATGTTATTTCAGATGAATAGCATATAAGGGGAATATGGCGCGCTGAAAGCGGTCGAAATAAGGTAAGGAATTATGGGTTGGTTCTCCATGTGGTATAGAAAACCCCCACAAGCTCCTCTTCGCTCATTCGAGCTAGGTGTCCCGCCCACCGCAGTCTACCGAGCTTGGTTTTGCCGGGGTGAGATCATGGATTTGCAGCGGAAACATAAGGCGTCGTAAAGAATGTTTTCGAACAATTTTGGAATAAGTGACAGTTTGCCGATGGGACGGTAGTTACTAATATCATTTTTAGATCCCTTTTCATGTATGGGGGTGACCCCACAGCTCCACTAAGTTAACCTGCATATACCTCTGCCCCCCCCCCCCCCGTCGTATGCCTCATTTCGCCTACTTAATTAAATTTATTATATGTTCGTTTTTAAGTTTATATTGTGTGGTAGGTAGTCGTGGCGCCAGCATGGACGCGAGTTCTACTACCAACCCACCATTCACTTAATAGGCGCACTCAGTCAATGTCGAACAAACAAAACTCTACAATGCAACGTTCACAACAGGAAAAGAAAACACACACTCAAGAAATAAGATGCTCGGTGATTGTTCGTAAGAAAAAGCCGGTTTATTTATTCTTTGTGATTCTAACATTTTAAAAAAGAGTGATGATACAGAAAAAAAAAACGACTTGCAATTTACATATATGGCGCACATGCATTTAGTTGACACCTTTTGGTGGGTCCGGAACGTCTTACACAGAATCGGCGATTTAGAGTTCATTGTTTTAATATAAAGTTACTTTTCTCACTCACTAATTACTTTTCGGTAGCTCAAACGAACTGCGCCATAAACTCGCCAACAAATTAGAAACCAACAAGTTCGACACAACTCCTGCGGCTCTACCGTAAATATCTACGCTCCTCCGCCGCGGTACGCGTAGTCAGCAGATGAAATTCGACTCCTCGATATAAATTAGCTGACAAGGGCTCTCTTAAATTAATGGTGCGTTTTTCTATACCAAGAGAAACGTAAAGTCTCTCTTTGGAGTAACCAAACCGATCTCATAGAGGGGATCTTCACGATACACAAGCGTGTGTGTACGTCGGTTCTTTTCATAGATCAAAGCCATGATGAAGAACCTGAAACACAAAAAAAGGGAAAAGGATCGTAGAGATCTTTGCTTATGTGAGAAGGTTACTGGGAAACGGATCCAGAACTATGTAGGATAAAAGAGATTTATGACGTGGGAGTTCAACTGAGTAAACATTAGATGGTAGGTGCATTTGGGATACTAGAATGATTGAATCGTTTGCGTATCGCCAGAATGCCTGTTGAAGGACAGCGGTGTCTTGTTTGCCCTTAGTCCATTGGTAAGGCATTAGTCTCAACGCAGATGGTGCTAATTACATGCTGCTGCGTTGGACCATTTATCGTTGGTTAAAGTGGTCGCCAGCCAATGTGTATATTTGGTGATTTATGATACACTTGGTGAGGACGGGAAATAGGCGACGCAATGTGTATGGTCCCTGTTATGATGGTTACATTATATGTGAACCAAATCCTTTTGTTTACAGGAATTCGTCTAGGAAAATTGTCTGGCAACGTAGATGCCGAAATTGGTTTGGAATTCCTGATAAGCTAATAAAGAAATCTTACAGAGAATTGATATGCGGAGAGAATGCATGAAAGGTAAGTTTTCTTTACAGGGGCTTAAAGATGATAGATTTGATCTCTTTAATGTGTGAAGTATTTTCAGGCGCCTAATGCGATTGCATTGGCAAAAACGTATGCGTCTTGGGATGAGGTAATGGGGGTTTTTAGGTAAGTGTACCGTGTGGTTTGGCGGCACCGCCACAATATCTTTTTATATATCGATTGTAATAGCAGAAGCCCCTGCCCTGACCAAACAGAAAGAATTAGTGCATCGCGATATTGTTGGAGATAAAAATAGCCTTTAACTCGCCTAACTGGCTACTCGTCAGATAAATTCTTAAATAAATAGGTTTTCCGTTCAACTCTTTAAAAATTCATCGTAATCAATTTCAGCAATAGAATTTTAAAACGATACAGACGAGTATATGTTCAATGTTTTATGTGGTTTCAACAGAAGTTCCAAAACTACCAAGTATCAAATTAATGACCCATGTGCCTAACCAAGTTGTACTCGCCTCTACTGGTCAATGGCCAAGACTAATAATAACAACAACAGTTTCTTTCTCTCCTCTCTGTTAGTAACCGGTAGCAGGATATAAGCCAGAGAGCATCTAACTGATTAACTTGCTTTTTAGACAGGCTGATTACCAAGAAATTCCTATTTTCACTCCGTATCGATTAATAATTTAGATTGAACACCAAATTAATCGCCAATATGGGATATCTCAGAAGAATGCGACCGCGTCTGACACAGCTTCGTTTTTGCGGAACTTGACAGCATTTTTGAGATTGAATAAAAAGTTCCCTCGAAAACTGATCAGGTTGGAGTGCGCCAGGGTTCTACATTAAGACCAACTCTATTTCTGCTGTACAAAAACAATTTACCAGCGGCAAAGGATAACAAGAGTCATTTTGCCAATGATGGTACACCGATATCTTTATTTTGTGCGAATGGGCAGTTAGTGCATGAACGCCGCTGAGAAATAACCGAACCGAGTCTCTAAATCGAGTTCTAGACAACAATGCACGTAAATAAGAATATAACATTGACATCAACACTAGTGTCGTAGCTGCACCGGGAACGCCGGGTGGACTTTAGCTTCTTTTACAGATATTCCTTCAAAAACAGTTCACTATACTATACTACTTTTTATTGGGTTGTAGGAACCTGAGAGTTCATGACCTCACTGATTCGGCTACGCCATCGTTCCCTGTTCTGTGCATTATATGATCTGACCACCTCATGCCTTACATTATCCTTCCATCTCCGTCGCGGTCTTCCTACTGGTCTCTTTCCCATTGGTTTCCTATGAAAAATTCTACGTACGATTCTGTCGTTCTCCATCCTCGCTAGAATTGTACCTTGGAGATTATTACTTGGTTTATTTGCGCCCTAAAAAGAAAGCTGCAATCTTCCTTTCCAAGGATTCATCCCGGAAAACGTCCATGTGGTGAATTTTAGCAAACAGATAGCCACGCGAAATTTATCTGTAGTCGATTTAAGATTTGTCAGTTTAGGTGGTTCCCTGTGGTTATAGTCGTCAGGTATTCAAAACCCGTGTCTTGACATTTAGGTATATACAGAAATGCCTTTTGTGTGCGCGTATTACAAAACAAATCTTGAAAATTACTTAGTTTATATACCTCACTATATACATGAATATTATAAAATCAAATTCCTTAGTAGTTTTGTCTTAATAAATAGAACGTTATGTCAGGTAATACTAGCAATCCGCACCATTCTTCTTATTCAAAATTCCAACCCATCACGCAGTTAGAAGAGAATAATGAATAAATAAGAAAAGATTAACATGAATATTTTATTATTTGAGGGTAATCAAACACCATTTCGACTTTACAAGCAAACTTTGTCGTCTATATTAAACTTCAGTCTGCCTCAGTGCAGCACTTAAATCAGGTTTTAGTGTTCGCTCTCCACAGGTTAACCAATTAATAAAATTCGATGTCATGATAACACGACTGAAATGAATGGCAATCATTAAGTCGTCAACCGGAGCACAACAAGAATCCAAGTTCAGCTCATAACTCGACCTGACTAAAATGTAAGTGCGACATTCGTTGCCGAACACAAAAAAATAATAAAACATCACAACAAATTTGTCTAGACTCAGCAAACAGTTCATCATTACCATGAACAAATTGATGTCTACCTTGACGTATACCTTGACAAAACACGCTACCGATGTGCTAAGAGACGTGTAGAGCTCGAATTTATTGCGAAATATCTTACATCCTCAGTAACAAGGATGTGATAAATATTATCTTTAATGTATAAATATAAAACTCAATTAACTATCGTAAATCTGACTCGTTGGCAAAGAAATAGAATTTATAATTTGTGACTCGATTCTTATGTATTATATATTATCATTTTTCTAAATACTTCATTTACTTATTTTTATGCGCGACTTTGATGCGTTAATTGCCCGATCAATCTAAAATAAAGAAGTCAGCCTTCCATCGTTGGCAAAACGTAATATTTTGTTACCTGTTGGTGCTATTGTATTATATTTAATCAAGTCGGTACTGATGACATTGTCCATCACCTTGGACAACATGGACAGTAAGGTAACCAACCGGTATTGGTTCAGGATAGGTTTTTTTTGGATTAGTTGAATTCGAGCGATTCTCCAACAGGAAGAAAGGTTTTGTGTATCTACAATATAATAAAGAGTTTGCGGCGACCGTTCTGGAATGCAGTGTTTAGGGCTATTGCTAGTATTCCGTCCGGCCAGCTGAATTCTTGGAGTCTTGTCTATGGAGAATGGTTTAGAACCCCCAAGATGGAGCTTCACATGCATCCGGGTTTGAATTCACGAAAACGTAGTTTTTATCTTTTGATTTTGTGACTAGTATCCCACTGCGTTCCACCAATGGAGAAAAGGAAGAAGGACTGAAGTTATGGCTAATCGATTTGGCCATTGACCAGAAGGGGTGTGAACCCGTTGGGCCCTCGGGTAGTATAATGGTTATTTTGTAATTGTAAACAATGGTGGTATCATTCATGATTGCAAGCGTTTCTGACATTTTTTTGATCCTTTCTGTTGCCCTGAATAGAACGCTACTTTTTAAGAGCCCTGTTTTTGGTTGCCGTGATCTATTCGCATTTTTGTCAGACCGAAATTTAACGAAAAGGGGATGAGAGCGAACACACAGGGCAAAGTTACTGATTGTTTTCAACCCGCCGAAAGCCAGGACGATCCTTGTCCCTGTTCAATCCAAGTTGACGCAAGGCTAATAACCTTGCCCGTAAAAATAAATTATTATGGCAAATTTAACAAGCCTCGGATATGGACCGGATACACGACGACGAGCACGGAAAAGAAAATGGCTAAACGATTTGAGAATTTTCTCATGGAACGTACGCTCACTATACAGAGCTCGAGCTCCACAGCAGCTAGCCGATGCCCTGTCCGAATATAAGACATAACAGCATTGCAAGAAATAAGATGGACGGGGAGTGGTGTTATTCAAAGAAAAGAGTATGACATTTATTACAGCTGTCACGCAAAACACCATGTGCTAGGGGTAGGCTTTCTAGTCAGCCAAAAACTGAAGCCTGCCATCATCGGTTTTTATGCAATAAACGAAAGTCTGTGCACTCTTCGCGTGCGAGGCAAGTTTAAAAACATAAGCCTCATAAACGTTCACGGACCTACAGAGGAGTCCCCTGACGATGAAAAGGAAGAATACTACGAGAACGTCGAACGGGCGTTCAATGCCTACCCAAGATACGATATAAAAATGGTTCTTGGTGATTTGAATGTGTAAATAGGTCGGGAGCCGGTTCTCAGGCCCTATGCAGGTTCCCCTAGTTTGCATGAAAACACTAATGACACTGGACTACGTGTCATCGATCTGGCAACATCAAAGAACTTGGTCGTTGCAAGTACCAGGTTTCCGCGTAAAGATATTCACAAAGCCACCTGGGTATAACCTGGCGGAGCCACTCGCAATCAAATTGACCACGTGTTGATAGATCACCGCCACTCATCGTGCCTGATGACGATACGAACGTACCGAGGTGCCAACGTCGACTCGGATCACTATCTTGTTGGTATAGTTTTCCGAGCGCGGATTGCCTTACGGAGACGTATCGCATCCGCGGATCAGGTTCGAATCAACACGGCCGTCTTGCCCAATGAGAACACCAGTAACAACTTTGGTAATGCGGTAAGACTCGCCCTCGAAGAGCTCGGCGGAGGGAGAGTAAGTCCTAGGGCCAGAATGCCGGGCGTAGAAGAGAAATGGACACGCCTTAAGAATACTGTCATTAGTACTGCCAACTCCATCTTAGGCAGTAGTCGTAGAGATCGGAACGACTGGTTTGATGATGAGTGCAAACTAGCGACTGAACGTAAGAATGCTGCATACCGCGAAATGCAGCAGTCTCATAGGACGCGGGTACGCGAGGAGAAATACAAAGAGTTCAGAAGATCTGAAACAAGACTTCACAGACAAAAGAAAAGTGCCTGGAAAAAAACCTTGTCTGTGAAATAGAGAAAAGTAGAGAGCGAGGTCCGCACCAGGTTCTACCAAATTATCCGCGGTACACACCACGCTGCACTTACTGTAAGGATAAAGAAGCTAATCTGGGGCGATGGGAAGTGCAGTTCAATGAATTGCTAAATGGTCAGCTCACAGAAGAATTGGAGGTTCCACCAATGCAAGATCAAAACCAAATGCTGCCGCCACCAAGCATTGAGAAAACATTAAAAGCCATTAGACAGCTCAAATCAAATAAAGCACCCGGAGCTTATGGCATACCAGCTGAGCTGATGAAACAAAGAGGGACAGCGTTACATCACGCAATTCATGAGATCGCGGTGCACGTATGGGAGCAAGAGGAGATGTCGGAAGATTGGCGTCGTGGACTAATTTGCCCCATACATAACAGGGAAGATATCACACTGTGCAAGAACTATAGGGGTATAACATTGCTGAGTATCGCCTATAAGATACTCTCATCTATCCTACAAGATCGGATAGCCCCATACGCTAAAGTCACCATTGGTCAATATCAGTGTGGCTTCATCCCAGGCAAATCAGCGATTGATCAGATATTCATCCTTAGGCGGGCGATGGGAAAATGTCTGGAATTTAAGATTCCATTATATCATCTATTTATAGACCTTAAGGCCGCCTACGACAGCATAGCCAGAGTAGAACTATATAATGTCATGAGAGAGTTCGGCATTCCAAACAAATTGATACGACTTTATAGGTTGACCATGAACAACGTAACTAGTCAAATAAAAATAGCGCGATTGCTGTCCAAACCAATAAACCACCTTCAGTCGGGTCAAGAGATTTTGCGCAGTCTCTCAGCACAATTTCATGTAAATGATGTCCAAGTTGTTGTGTTCCAATGTTTTTCCCTTTAGTTAGCCAAATCACAACTGCTGATCATACAAACTCCCCCTTTAATACGAAATCTTGCGTAACGAAGATATGTCAAGTCGATTGACAAATCAATTTGTGCCTCGGCTATCCTTAGAATATCGCCCATCATTTTTCAAATGTTGCTGACTGCTTTTTATATACATATGAGTGAGTCAGAGTCCTCTGATATTACAAAATTTCGTTACCAATTCAACTTGGGCAGTATTTCGCAAGGAAATCCGATTCCGCAGAAATGAGTTCTTTATAATTTCGTTTACTTATATGGATCTGAAACGTTTCGCTCGGAGAATCCATTGGGGGACTAGGTTACTGCCGGACATCTTTATCTCATAGGGAATCATCATTTCATGTTCCCACCATTAGTCCGGACTATCCATCAAGCCACAAAACTTACTCAAACATTTCTCCCGACCATATCATGGGAGAAATAGTGTATTTGAATGGCATCTCACCGGAAAACTAGAGTTGGGCCCAACTCACAATCTATTCCAACCTTTTCGGTCCACTAGCCAAAATCCAACAATATCTCCGGACGATTTCACGGAACCTATAACTTAATGGAGAGGTGTTTCGTCAGGTGGCGGTTGAATCCAATCTACAGCTCAACATTTAGTTTGGTGTGTCTGTTAGCTAGCTTCTCCTTCCTTTTAACCTATTTTGATCCCCATTTTATCCCCATTAGTAAAAACCACCCAGCAAACCTCATTCATGAAAAATCTGATTGTGTTTGATTTAAAGGAAAAACTATAACTAGGGAGATGATCTCTAGCCAACAGTAAAAAAATTACCCACAGATGTCCCCAGTTTTTATAATTTGTTCATAAAATTCCATGAAAACTCTAATATGTCTCCCTAGAAAGCGTCGTATAAGCAATCATCAGGCTGCAAAGGTAAAAGTTGGCTGGGCACGTGGCAACAATACCCAATGACAGAACCGTTCGTAGAATTCTTGATATAAGGCTAACGGGAAGGAAACCGGTAAGAAGGGCTATGGACTATGTTAGGCGAGACCTGGAGAAAATTGGATCTGGTGTCGAAGCGTGGAGAGAAAGTGCCAACCCCCGCACCCCCTCTCAGCGGCACGCCATTGATAAATTTATAATCTCTTTTTCTATGACTTGCGAAAGCAAACTTCCGTCTTATCAATGATTATCTTGGCAGACCCTTGATCAATTATCATCTTTAATCTATGAAAGATACTATTACCGATTCTCACATCGAAACTTACAATTCTATTTTCTTTGTGTTTCTTGTTCTCAATATACCAAATTGACTTTATCGCCTCACTGTTCCTTACGTAACAAAAGGAACATGTTGTGGGTCACTTTCCTACGGACGTGTACGGCTAATTTTTGATTTTATCCATTCTCATTTTAGTTTACCGAACTTTGCAGCACCCTCTCCTAAAAATATTTAATCAACACACATCAACTTAACAAAAGCTCTCAAAAACTATTTTCAGTTTGTCGATTACAAGCAATGCTCTGACGGTTATTCAGCTTCGTTTTCTTATAACTCTGAAACCTCGAATGCTCCATTGGTAATATATTTACTGCTTATTTCAAACAATCCTTCACCAAGAAGGGACTTATTCTTCTTCTCCCTCGGTTCACTTCTTTCTCGATCCATTGAACCTCGCTTAATTGAAAGCAAATTAATTCAAATTAGCGACGAATTTACGCCTGAATCAGATCAGGCATCCATACAATATTCCTCAAAAAATGTTCTACTTTTTCAGATCCCCTTTCGAAAATTTTCTATGGATACCTATCTCGAGTTAAAATCCTAATTCCTATGTAGAGAACCTGCTTTATCAACTTCATACATTAAAAAGGACCTAAAAGTGTCATTTCCAACTATCGACGTTAAAGTTTTCCATTTACCCTAACTTTTTGAAAGCTGTTTCTGTATGAAACCTTAAGCTTTCACTGCAACTCTCTCATTTCTCCTAGACAGGACGGATATCTCACTGGCAGTTCAATAACCTTCTCGAATTCACATCTTTCACATTTTCAGCCCAGGACAGGATATCAACATGGCTACAACTGATCTCAACAGGGCTTTCCACAGAATTTCCCATAAATTTATACTTTTCGAATTATACTCTGGATGCATCCTATTGATATAAATTTCTGGAAGATAGATTTTACCGGGTACGTTTCGTATTACCGATATTTTATCTCTTCCTGGCTATCACTGAGCTCCCTCAAGGCAGCCACTTAGGTGCGCTACTTTTTATACTAACCACAAATAGAGATTTTGAAGTACCCCTAAGTGTCAGAGCACAGTGCATGCAGTTGGGAGGTATGGTTGTTACGGCTTGAAATTATGTCGCTCTTAAAACGTGTTATACCACATTTGTATGGCACTTTATGGAGAATACATTTCCCGAACGGAGCTTACGTGAATGGGAAAACTACAGCAAAGCCACACTAAGTGTATAGAATCCTCACGAAATTCTGGCAGTGTTGTCTTTGCTGAGATTGGAGACAAAAAGTGTTACGGTTGGCTTCAGCTACTGAATCTACATTACTCAGCGTTTTGTGTCTGCATTGTGAATATCGGATTTATAATAATAGTTTTATTATTGCACAAATCACTTAAGTGATTTTTTGTTCGGAGGTGGTGGATCACCTAGGAAAACCACCGAAAAGCCATCAATAATAGTTTTATTATTAAATAAATAACTTAAGTGACTTTTGTTCAGTGGTGGTATCACCTAAGCAAACCGCCAAAAAGTCATCACCATGCCCTGTGTATATCTCTAGGCTGACTACAGAAAATGGTATAAGACCATCATCTTTCCACTTCATTCTGCACTGCTTAAAAGAGTTCTCGGCAACTTTTCGGCTTGGTGTTGTAAAAACTGCTTGCCATGTCAATGTCAGTTTATAACATTTTCACCTAAGCGCATCCTTTCTCCTCCTTGTACCTATTTGCTTCATGACCAAGCCCTAACCATCGTCCAGTTGTTTCACAACCTCGGTACTTGGTGTGGTAGCGACCTAAACTTTCTTTTTCACATTGATGAGATGATCTAATGCAATATTCGGGTTTGTGAAACATCAGTCTAAATAATTTTCCAATCCTTATGTGACCCGATCCCTTTACATATCTCTTGTCCGTCTACTGCTCGGATATGGCTGTTAGGTGCAGTCTCCTTAGCAAAATCGAGAGTATTCAACTTTGTTTCTTTCGATTCGTTCTCTGAGGACTGGGATGAGAAGAGCCTTTAATTCTGCCCCCACAACACTAAAACGCCGGAATAACACAGAATCCTAATAGACATTCTCTTCATTCACCGACTTCTCTCAGACTTGGGTGACTGCACGTATCTTCTCAACTCAATCCTTTTCAGCATAAATACTCACAACATACACAATTCTCATTTTCTCTATATTCGCTCCCATCAACACCTCTTACGTCTTCAAGGAATCTATCTTCCGAATGTTGCCCAGTGTCCACTCCAACTCGACCAAAACTACGACCTTTATTTTTACACTTCCATTGTAAAACATCGCTCCTAAATCGGTCCCCCAAACTTTCCTCCATTTTCTGGCTCACCCCTCATCATTAGAGTTTATGGCGGTTCTGCCAAGCCCCACTGTTACTTACCCGAAAAACCCCCATAACTGCTACCCAACTTTCATAATTTCCTGCTATTGCAATCGCAGTAGCACCTGTAAACGCTTCACGCATCGGGCTTATCAAATTTGTTTGTTTAAAAGCTTTCGGGAAAGAATTCTTCCCTGCATTCATTCATTCGAATCCAAAAACTCCCCATAGGAATTCTATCCAAATTTATCACAGATCCCAATCATACATACGCATTACCTAGGAATTCCTGTAAAAAAAATTCTCCCATAAGGGCATTCATGCAGGCATCAATGCATCTCTGCATTAGCGACCAAGAACCGAATTCTCGTTTAGTGTAAACCCTCACACTGGAGTTCGACACTTGAGTCGCCTTAGATGCCATATACAATTGGCATAGATGTTATACAAACCATCATTGTATAACCATCTAATTTCCTTCGCAATGACCTGCAGCACTTTACCCCGAAATGCTCCTTTGTTTGAATCTCCGAATAATCATCGACTTCGCGCATAGCCGCTGGATTGCATTTAAAGCATAAACAATGCAAGTATAGAATCCGTTTCTTACAACGAATTACCCCGCATACACAAATGCAAGCAAGGGATTCGTTGCGGCCACCGACCCAAGATGCGATATACAATTTTCATCGTATAAAGTATCGCAACCCATTAGCACCTTTCCCAATGTCTATTCGGCTATTTACACAAGGGCATCACCCATCTAAGACTTTTATGATGCCCTCGTCGCATCTTTTCCTTTAACACAATTTCTTCGATGCATCGTCGTCTATTTATTTAGCCGCCATGCACATCATAAACAACGATCTTCCCGATTCCTTTGTCCTTGCCGCCCGCCTGCTTTGTTTTCCCATTGCCTTCGCGCATGAGTAAACAACACAGATCTAAACGATCACACACATACCACTATGATCTCCATTACGAGATCTGGTTTTCTATTTCACCAAGAGAGACTTTACGTTTCTCTGGTGGTAAGTAAAGCATATCCTTAGTGGAGAGGATATCTACCACCACACCACCAAACTCACCTCAAACGAGGGTTGAATCATGGAGTCCAATTACATCCGCCGACCACGCCGGTCATGCCGCTCCCGCTCCCCGGTGCTCACGGGGACGCGAAAGTCAACCGCGAATCGCGTGATTAACATTTGTCACCAAGTCGTGAAAAGTAATATTTCTTGTGCCGGCAGCATAATGTCTTTAAAGTAGAGTACATTGTTTTACATTCTTTTGTGCCTATGTGTCATCATCAGTGTGATTAAATAAAACCAATATTAATAAAACAATAACCGTGTGTCTTACTTCTTGTGTTGGTGTTTCCGTTGCTTTGAGTAATCGGTTTGTGACGGAGTTTTGCTGTTTCTGTTGAGAACTATGCATCTTAGTGTTCGGTGGAACTTACGGAATTACTTGTTTGTGAGGGCGAAGTAGAACCCTGCGCCCATGCCGGTGCCACGTCTTCGCCCGCCACAAGTTATGTTAAATTAACTCATAAAAAGCTTTTGTAAGCTTCCTCTCAAGAACATGGGTGGACTGAAAAGTTTCCGACCTCAACGTCGTTGACGCAGCACTCATCCATTAAAGCGATAAATGTAGTTGCCCATCTTTTGACAGTTACTCACCGAAATTTCAGTCATTTCGGATGCTTAGTTTTTATTTGACAGTCGTTTGAGTGATTCGATGTGAGTGTTTTTGTGAAAATGGACAAAATTGAGTATCGAGCTATCAATACATTTTTGTTTTTGAAAGGCAATACGCCTACGCAAATCAAAGATAAGTTGGACTTTGTGTATGGAGACTCTGCACCATCATTTACCGCAGTGAAATTTTGGGCAGCTGAATTTAAACGTGGCCGTGAGAGCTTGGGATGCGATGAAAGTTCGGGATGTCCAAAAACTGCAACAACTGAAGATAATATCGTTAAAGTTCACCAAATTGTGCTAGGCGATCGCCGAATTAAAGTGAGAAAGATATCAGAGGCTAAGAACATGTCCAAAGAACGTGTTCGTCACATATTAAATCAAGATCTAGGCATGAGAAAGCTGTCCGCGCGTTGGGTACCGCGTTTGCTCACGTTAGACCAAAAACGTGTTCGAATGAACATTTCCAACGCTCTGTTGGCGCAGCTTAGGTGCAATAACTCCGAGTTTTGGCGCCGATTAATTACTGTCGATGAAACTTGGATACACTATTATACGCCCGACACAAAAATACAGCCAAAAGAGTGGACTGCAAGGGGGGAATCGGCTCCAAAAAAAAAATAAGTTTTTCCGACTGGGAAAGAGATGGCGACTGTTTTCTGGAACAGTCATGGAGTTATCTTAATCGATTATCTTCAAAAAGGAAAAACCATTACAGGTTATTACTACGCATCATTACTTGAGCAACTGAAGGCAGAAATTGCGGAAAACCGGCCACATTTGCAGAAAAAGAAAATCCTGTTTCACCAAGACAACGCGCCGTCTCACACTTCAGCGGTTGCCATTGCGAAGATACACGAATTGCGGTTTGAACTGGTTGATCACCCGCCTTACTCACCAGATCTAGCTCCAAGCGACTTCTTTTTGTTCCCTAATCTAAAAATTGCGCTCGGAGGACAGAGATTTTCGTCACATGAGGAGGCAATCACCTTCATGAACAGCTATTTTGCAGAGAAAAACCACGAATTCTCTTTGGACGGGTTAGAGAGATGGAGCATCGCTGGGAGAAGTGTGTAGAGTTACAAGGAGACTATGTAGAAAAATAAAAATAAATGGCGCTTACACCTCCACGAATTACGGTTTGAACTGCTTGACCATCTGCCTTGCTCACCAGATCTAGCCCCAAGCGACTTCTTTTTGTTCTCCTAATGAGGAGGCAATCTACTTCGTGACCAGTTAATTTGCAGAGAAAAACGCCGATTACTATTTGGACGGGTTAGAGAGATGGGAGCATCGCCGGGAGAAGTGTGTAGAGTTACAAGGAGACTATGTAGAAAAATTGAAATACATTTTAAGAAAAAAAATCTTGTATCTTTGTTAGGTTGGAACATTTTCAGGCCACCCTCGTACAATTCTCACATGTTCCACTAAAATAAACTAAACCAAGAAAGATTTTCATTACATTTGCGGATGCATTAAAGCGCATTTCAGAAACAAATTTTCAAAAAGTATACCAGGTTAGACTTTGTTAAAAATCTAGCACAATACGAAACTAATTTATTTGCACGTCTATGAATCACGATGTGATGGTCTTGTTCGATGATCATTCCACGTTGATAAGCCAACATTGTTTTTCTTCCCTTTCTCAGATTATTACCACGTTATCATGTCGCCAAACGCCCCACTTGAAATATTTTCAGTACACATACCAAAGACATTTATCGAAGATCATCACAAGAGTTACCGCCTTGTGTTCAAAAAAACGTGACTGTAGCAGTCCTCTCTGGGGATGTATCAAAAATGGCAAATGTCGGCTTCTTTGGCATCACCTCTTCCCACATGCGTTCGTCGGATTCTAAAGACTGTAACTCAAAACATCTTTCAGAACAATTGGCTTGTTATAGCCTTATTGTGTCATCATCTGTACTTTGGGTTTTAACGGGGCAAACATACAGTCGAGACCCAATATAAGCAGTTCTCTGTTTAAAGTATTGTTGTGTATTTCAACATCTTCACTTTCTGTTGTATATCATAAAACTCACTAATTAATTCTTATACAAATGTAGAACGTTCATAGAAGTGAAGGTTATTAAAACCTGTTCGAAAACAGCCAACGAAGCTGTTGACGCCAAACAAGGTGTACCCCGCCTCAAGCTCGAATCCTCAGTGTTGTCGTTGCACACAGTAAAAGTAATTGTTCGATAAATAGGTAAAATATACACATGTAGCAGTCATCATTTAAGTGAGCTAGAGAAAAAAGATTTTCCGCCTCCTTTTCTTCTTCTAACTAGAGTTTTCGAACAAATCGCGAGATCAAATAATAGTTAGTCATATCAAAACCCGGCGCCGAACATATTAAAATCTCGTAAGCAAGTTTTTGAATATTTAATGCGTCATTGTAGTTTAGTGTGAAAAATTAGAGAAGGTTAACACAAACCCTGTTTATCACTTCTTTATATTTGACTTTGATTTATATTTCTCGTTAGCAATGTGCCGTGTCTTTGCAAAACACGTTTGGTGAGGAGCGAAAGCTAAATTGTAGATAAGTTATCTAGCAGAAACCTCTCTTACCATTCTAACCCTGAGCAGAATGAAGTTTAAGGAGATAATTATTGCTATTTTATACAGGAACCTTGCATATGCCGTTCTTTCCTGATGGTTTTCCCCATGTTAACCCTACAGAAGACACTGAACGCGGTCTTGTCTCCGCTCTTCGAGCTAGGTGCAAAATTCCCTCGACCGAATCGAATATACAATTGTTCTGAGTGTAGAATAAATGCATACTCGTAAACTTCATAGGTGCAAAGACGCTGGCATTTTTATTCTTCCCATTTGAAGTACATGCAGTAATCTGCTATGATATGCAAATATACCTGACTTATGACTGGGTAAGGTTTTGCGTGCAAGTTTGATAACATGCACCTTTCTGTGAGAGATATAGAATCCCACAGCTCCCTGAGATGATTGACACGTGATCTTTTAATCTCACATCGTTATTCTATTGAAAAGATAAAAAAAGTAGTGGGCAAATAATAACTTGAGGTTCTAGTGCTAGTGAGACATTTAAAAGAACATATGTTGATCAACCAACAAGTCACGAGACTTTTCCGCTTTTGACAACCTCGGCAAAATTACACCAACCAATTTATTTTTTCGGCCAATGTTATGTTTATTTGTGCGTCTGAAGTTGACTTTCAATGTGAACTGTTTCGCATACACAGATTGACGGGTATCGCCGAAATATGTCTGAAGGGGCCGAATACATTCAGCCAGATCAGTTGAGCTACGACCGTGGTAATACCTATAGAAAAGAGATAGGCATGACACGTTGCGCCTATGTTCTAACGACGGAATTAAACGACTTACGGCTGGCTCCCCAATCAGTTTCACTGCTCGTTTTTGCATCCTATCGAGCACGTGTAGTGCAGTTTTAGATGCGCCTGACCAAATATGGGAGTTGAACTCCATTTTGCAACGAATATTCGCCTTCTAAATAGTGGTCAGGTTGGATGGAGTGAAGTATCTTTTGCATCTCTTAAGGAACACCATACATTTGGCTGCACTTTTCGCAGCTTCAAATATGTGGTCATTACAATTAAGACTCGAATTAATTCGAATGTCGGGGATTGATAGTTCCTTGGCTTCGTCGATGCAAGTGTCGTTCATCGACAGTATACTTACTTTGGGATTCGCCTTGGATGACATGAGGCAGCACTGAGTTTTTAAGGCATTCTACTTGGTTAGATAATCCCCTTAATATATCTTGTTGAGGTTGGAATTCAATGTATCACACATAAACTGCTGGTTGGTAATGACATTCGCAGGGTTTGGTCGAGAATGTTCATATGAGTATGAGACACTGAACGTATTATCATCCGCGAACGAGTAAATTGGGTTGTGGGTAATTGACAAGAGATCTTTTATAAAGATCGGGAAGAGAGCGAGTGAGAGTACCGAACCCTGGGGAACACCTGCATTCATTTGATGGGAGACAGATATGACACCACCCGCCGGAGAATATTCCTTATTCTACGTATACATGCATCACGGCTTAGAATACCGGTCTCGTTCGAAGTGCAGCTGCTCTGTTTGGAATCCTGTCAGTAACAGGAGCATTTCTTATCACGTATTCTTTTGCACGCCGTTTGCATTACTTCTAGCGGCAGCGCTGGAATAGTCTCAGTGCTGGACCTTATGACAACATTCCACTCCGTGTTGTTTTCAAGGAAACAGGTGGTCTACTATTGAACGCAATGTGCTGGGACAAGCTATGTATGGGGTTTTATGTACTTTCAGTTTTGCCGTGACTATACTATAAGCGGTGCCCCATTCTATATGTCTGTTTCCCCATAAGCGTTTTTGAAGCATCTCGTCTGTTTATCATTATGACTTTACCGTCCCGTCTTGGCTTACGTAGGTTGTTTTTGAAAGGCAGCTCTTCCTCTTGATCTTTGTATCCTGCGACAGGATTGGGTGCTTTAATTTCATCTGTCCACCAGAAGGATGGTTTGGTTCCATACCTTGGCGTCCTTCATGGAATTGCTGCGCCACAGGACGCGAACCAGTTAGGCACTCAAGTAGTTTATTGGTCACTTTGTCATTGTAGACCTTCTTCGCGATATCAATCGGCTGGTTGCATCCGTTTCCGATTCTAATAAAATTCGTTCTGTTAACGTCGGTGTGATTGGAGCGCCACTGTTTAAAAGCTTTATTTTTTGCTGCTATAATCTGCTCGTATTTTTTATCAAACCAAGGTTTATCGGATGAACTTCGTTTGATGGAATGCGAAATGTAGATCTCCATCCCGAGAAAAATAATTTCTGTGACCGACTGTGCGCATGCACTAACATCGGAGTCTCCAAAGCACACTTCCGATCACGGAAAGGATGCGAAGAAATCTCGCAAACCGTCCCAGTTAGCGGCACCATAGCTCCATACATGGCGAAGCTGCTTAGGTCGGTTATTCGCTTGAAATGCAAGTGGTTGCGCGAAGCAGTGATCTGAGTTTCCCAATGGCGCAGCAATCTCTACGGTATAAATGCTCGGCTCGGATGTCAACAACAAATCTAGGGTGTTCGCATAATCGCCACGGGCATCCGGCACTCGCATAGGTTCTTTCACGTGTTGAGTCAAATTGCGGCTAGCAACGCACATCTCCGCCAGCCTCCCAGCCTCGTCGGTTTTGTTAGAATGTGCCAACAAGCCGGAATTGTGTACATTAAAATCGATGAAAGGATGACTATTTCAGAAGCTTTGGTGTCATGTCAAAGATGTTCGAAAAGCGTCGCCGGTCGATCGTCATTCGGGGAGCGGTAAAGACAACAAAGAAATTTAACAGAATTCCTCAAAACGACCCTTAACTATATGATGTCCATGTTATTGGGTTCTAACGCATCCATCCTCTGGCAAGCCAGATTGGACCGCGTGAAGACGCAGACTCCACCCTTAAAACGGAATATCGAATGTAATTCGTATCCTGAGCAACGAAGGTAGGTCGAATCAATTGCACAATTTCAATCGAATGTTCGGCTATTAATAGAATATTTGCATGATGTTTCCCCTGACATAGTCCCCCCGGAGATACGAATGAGGACTAGTTTACCTCAGGAGTTTTTTATCTCAGAAGGTAATATAGCGTTTTTCGACGATAGTGAAGAACGTGTGATTCCATCTGGCGCTATGACGGGTAGAATCAGTACAAAATGAACCAATGCTCAACACATCGGCCACTCCCGCGTGTACGAATTCGATTTCTAAACTCAAGGACACTCAACTGATGTGGAATTGCTATGTTATTGCTTGATATATGGTTGATGCTTTTTATTATTCGATTTTCTTTCGGTGTTCTTTACTATGCCTGCGTATTGTGTGTGTATCTGTTAGAAATGCCACAGTACCAACATGACTTATCTCCGTGTCAGTCCAACCCATCAGCCATACATCCGGAACATAGTCGAAGATTTCTACCGACTATATCGCGGTGGTATCTCACATTGGGACCGACTACCACCTAAATCAACCTTTTCTCGCTCGATGGTGGTTGTGACTCGACTGACTAATTACTGGCGAGGCAAAGTTCGTCGCGTCGTGGCAGTGGAGTCATAGCTAAAATCAACTCACTGCCGTTTAGGAAGCTAAGAACTTTGAAAAGGGTTGCTATGCCTGTATAGGGAATTTAGTTCCGGAGAATCATCGCCGTATAGGCTGAGTTGGAGTCTTTGGTTGTGTGTACCGGGAAATTGGTTTCGGCGGCATAGCCAAGTATTGTCAAGGCTCTTGATCGTTGCGATGGTCGTTTCGTGGAAAGGCGACGCTACATGCTGGTGGCCGGTCAGTAAGAGGGAATTGGTGTGGATCTACATGGTTTAGGTGGAATGGGAATCGAAATGGTTTTCGGGGGAACTAAATGTTGCTTGGTTACAAGCGAGGAGACAGTTTAAGCAAGAAGTGAGCCGGACTGATTTTCGGGGGAAATTGGAATTGCTTGGTTGCAGGCAAGGGATATAATTTAGATGGGATATTAGCCGAAGCGGTTTGTGGAAAAATGTGTGCGGCTCGATGTAGTTGATGGAGATGGTGAGTATTCGGTTGTAAATTTGAATATGCCTTTATTACAGAATATGATTTTCGGCGGAAATTAGGATTGCTTGGTCGCAAGCAAGGAGTATAATTTAGATAGAGAATTAACCGAAGCAATTTTGGGAAAATGTGTGTGGCTCGGTGTAGTTGATGGAGATGGTGTGTTTCGTTGTAAACTGGATATGCGTTTATTACAGCTTGGGAAATGGGTTCTTGGTAGGTTGGGGATGTATGCAATTGCAGGTTTGGGGAAGGATGCTGTTGCATATTGTGATGTGTTTTTGCATGTTTGGAAATGGATTACAGGTTGGGTTAGGGTGATGCGCTGTTAGCGGTCAAAATTTGTTGGCATTGTGGGCTGGTTCTCCATGTGGTATAGAGAACCCCCACAGGTCCATCAACCAAGCTTCGAAAAATGGCCAGGGAGTTCCTCTTACGATTTTACGGACCCTACAGCCTGATGGGGTGGTATTTTACTAGGTGACAGGGCGTTGGGACCCCACCTACCACTCGGTATTTAGTCGCCTCTTACGACAAGCCGGCCTAGCTGTGAGTATATTCTACTCACAGGGCTAAAAAAAAGAAGTTAGTCGGTGGAAGACTATGAAATTGTTGAGGACGCTGAGGATATGTATGTGATGGTCAGACATTAAATTCAAAAATTATTTAATCAGTGCAGATGACAACCGATCGTTTAAATGATAAAATAAGCACAAATCAGTTAATCCGATCTAAGGGTAAATTTGGTTCAATACCAAAAAAGCAACCTATAAATCTGAAGAGATTGTGTAAATTCTAATAAAAATAAAACCCTACAAATACAGTAAGCCGAGGTAAAAGACTTTTATTCTTGATAACCAACCAGATACCCAAACTGGCAGTAAAGGAATCAAATTATTAGTTGGCTAGGGAAAAATGAACATAAAGAAAAGATTTTATAAAAGACACGGGCGAAAAAATTCAATACAAAAACAATATTAATATTGTACACCACAGTCGTTAAAAATGCGAAAAACGTAGATAAAAAAGGAAGGCGCGGCCTAGAGCTCCGCAACTGCACAAACACTCCTCATGGCGTTTGTTTAATTTAACTGATGTCCTAGACTTAAGGATGCGGTAGTGGAATAAGTATAAAAACAGTTCGTAGTTAAGAGCAGAAATGAAAATTTATTACAGCCACTTGCTGGTCGTGTTAGAATAAGTTCTTGCTCTTCCTGCTTTTAGAATAATTCCTAATATTTTCAAACGTTTAAAAGCTGTTAAGGGGACATTCCGGTTTGTCGGGTCAAAAAATAGGTTATTTTCATGATTTTTTTAAAGAGAAAGTATTAAAGTATACATTTTTTTAAAACATTTTATTCATCTTTCGACTACGTTCGTAAATTTTGCCGAGTCACTCCGGAGCCGGAGATAAATTAGACAAAAGATAAAAGTGATTTTTTTCATGAAATCATCGGGATTTTTTATACTAACAGCTAGACATCTATTCCTGGACCGTAAACAATTCCTTCCACGACTTCGAATTGGTCCTCCAGTTGCATTTTCGCCTTTTTCCTCGCTGTTCGTGCTTCGTGCGAGTTGTATACTAGGCTGCGGTCAGCGTCTTGCAGCCGATCTATGTTCCTCTCGTTCGCAAACGCTCTCGCAGCGTACCCAATTTTAATGCCCATGACTTGCATTATTAGCAATACGGGCAAAAACCCCTCATTAAACATACAAGCGGCGATAAGAGCCGCAACTTCAATGATTTTCTTACCACTGTATGTGTGTTTTGGCGCCATTTTCCAGATAGTAGCATTGAAACTTTCGTTGTTATTTTGCGTGAAACCTCCCTCACATTTTTTTAACAAATCGGGATCTGTCAGTTTTACGTAAACTGGGTAAATAGCTGTTCGTACTTTAGGATCCAAGGGAGGTTTGTCGTGGTGGAACTTTGACAGCTCTTTCGCAGCTTCTGCGCGTTTCCATTTGCACCATGACTCCGGGCCCTCTGGACAGTTTTGATGTTGCGGATTTTCATCGGTTGATATTTTGTGGTAGTATGTTGCCCAAATTTCTTTCGCCATTTCTTCAGCAGAGTGAGCATTACGTCTAATCGCAAGTTCGTAATAAGTCGTCAGTTCTGTTATCATGTTTCCCGTAAGTTTGCCAGGACCAGCTCCTCCTAATTGGCCTTTTTTTTTTTTTTTTTTTTGCTTTTTTTATGACACCGCGTAATTGCGATCCGAAAAACACGTGATTGATACACTCGGCCTTTACAACATTTGGAAATGATTTCTGCAACGCATTCATTATTTTTACATCCCCGTCTCCAACATACCTTTCGTAAATACAGCCGTGCAGATCAAAAGCGCGCTCGAACATCTCTAATTTTCCGTCAGGCTCCATTTTACCCGAACTTCCATTGTGATCCAATGTGCAAACTGGTTCGTGCTCATCCCACCAAGTATCATATTCAGGGGTGCCTTTCTTTGTTTTCATAAGGTTGCAGCCTGGGCAATAACGCGATTTCACAGTAAGATCGAGAACTTTGTTTGTTTTGTTGCCGATCAATGTCATAACGCCATAATTAGCAGTATGACCCCTTTTGCTCCAACTACCATCTCCAGAAGCAGTAAATTTCTTATCTTCACTTTCATCAGTGTTTTCTTTTTCTTCTTTGCTAGCCTTTTTTATCACGGAAGAAAAAACGCCGATACAAGGGGTGTGTACATTATCGAGAGCAGCGTAATAGATGTGTTTCGTAAATTCGCCAATATCCATCAGTGAATACCTACCCCGCGACGACACCGGTAGGAACATCTTCCATAGTCACCAAGCAAGAAAAAACCACCAGCACCGTGCAACGGGCAAGTTAGTTTCATATCTATGAAACTAACTTAAACTCGGGCAATCGCAGGTCACCCGCAGTACGCCCGAATGTAAAAACAACCTACACAGGAGCGACTATCCATTACCGTTTATGAACATGTTGTTCAGTCGCACAAGATTCCGACATATTCAAAGAAGTGGCAGTTGGCCCAAGCCGACAGCGAAGCAAATTAATGCCCATAAATGGATAGTCTACATCTTTCTACATACACGGCAGTTGCCACCTATGATACGAATTTGTATCCGCGGGAGACCCGACCCTTTAATGACCTATAACTTTGGAACCGCCTAAGATTTCGTTTCCAAATTTTAACATATTATTTTTGAAGTATAAAACTATCGATTAAACAAAAAGAACTTGATTTTTTGAACCGAACAAACCGGAATGTCCCCTTAAGCGATCAAATCCCAATGATTTTGCAAGGTCAGCTGGCGCCTGACATAAGTCTTCATAAAGAAATACCTCCAATTCTTCGGCTCGAACTTTTTCGGTGCTCCAGAGCATTATTCATCTTCAACATTAAAATCAATATTTTTGAAGCGTGTAAACCAATCTCTGCCGGTTGTTTTTTACAGAGCGTGGTCTCAACATGAATTCAGTCTGATTCGGCTGTGGATTTTTTTTTAATAGAACTCGACGAAAAACTTGTTTACACTTCAGCGAAATGATTCACAATAAATTTCACGAGTGCTCGTCTTAATTCTTTCTACGAGGGCAGTTTGATAAGTCAGTGACTTTTTGAATACCACGCACGGGAACTTTAAATACAATACTGTTCCCGCCATCTATATACATAAGCAGACTACCGTCAAAACTCAAAGACAGCTATTAAAAGCAGACAATCTTGTGAATTTTAACGAAAATGGAAAAAAGTAAATTTCGTGTGCTGATTAGGCATCATCAAGCAAAATCCACAAATTGGCCTACGAACTTCTACCCCATCCAGCATATTCTCCAGACTTAGTCTACTACGACTATTTCCTGTTTCCACACCTGAAGAAATGGCTGAGTGGTAAGAGATGTGCGTCGAAAGAAGAGGTCATCACAGAAACGAATGAATATTTTGAGGGCCTTGAGGAACCCATTATTTGGAAGTAATAAAAAATTGGAAAAACGCTGAACTAGAAGTATAGAACTAAAAGGAGACTATGTTGAGAAATAAAATGCTTATTTTCCGAAGAAAGAAAAATCGTTTATTTAAGGGGGGAACCTCATGTAAATAACCTGCTTTTCAGGAATTTTTTTTGAAAAATGTAATGCGTAGATTAATTTGCAATTTAAGGCACAATTGATCTACGTTATAATATTTAAAAAAAATATTTTTTTAAGACTAATCGTTAACAATAAAACGGTGCAATGGCGGCTTGAAAACAGCGTCTTAAAAATGCGCCGTGCTGCATACAGGTCACAAAAATGATCTGAAACAAAAAATGCAAAATGGGCTCTTTAGTTCATGCAAAAACGCTCAGCATGACGTTCCTCTTTTATTAAAATTTGCAAATTTGCAAAAATCGGAGCTCGTCATGCCGGGGCCAAATATCTATAGAATTTCTATACCAAACTTCATAAAGATCGAATGATTAGTTTTTGAGCTACTTTGCACGGCGTGCGAAATTTTGCGTTTCGAGAAAAACGGGTTTCGTAAGATCGATCATCTTCTAGTGATGGGCAAAATCAGGAGTCGCCTCGCAGCAATCCCACATGGGCAGTCACGGGAGACAAGCAAAAAGTTCGACACTGATAAACTGAAAGACCTACGCAAAAGGGCTGAATATCAAGACGAACTAACGAATAGATTTAGCATTCTAGAGAATGTGAGCAGTGAGGAAGAGGAAGCTAATAGTGTGGACATTAAATGGACATCGATCAGAGACACAATCAAACTAACAGCCCAAAAGGTATTAGGATTTAAGAAAACAATAAAGTCCAAACCTTGGTTTGACGATGAGTGCAGGGCGAAGATCGAAGAACGTAAACGCCTCAGAGTGATCCAATTAGAAAGATATGATGAAGTCAACGCAGAAAGATACGCGACAATTCGGAGAGAGACAATGAGGCTCTTCAATCGCAAAAAACGCGAATGGGAGAAGGCTCGGATCGAAAAAATCATAGAAAATTCTAGGGCAAAGAACATCAGAGGTATGTATGTCGGTATAAATTCAATTAGAAATGGCTACCGAGGGAGAGTTAAAATAATTCGAGACGCAAACGGCTGTCTGGTCACAGAAACAAACAATATCGTGACAAGGTGGAAGCAGAACTTTGAAAACGTGCTCAATGTACGCACCCATCAACCGCAGATAAATGCACCAAGCGTACATACAGCGGAACCTCAGATCCCAGAGCCGTCTCTCAACGAAGTTGTAGCCGCAATAAAGCGATTGAAAAACAACATGGTTCCCGGAGTCGACTGCATACCGGCAGACCTTGTAAAGCATGGAGGAGAGGCAACCCCTCGAAATATCCACCAGCTCATCCAAACAATATGGGATAAGGAAGTCATTCCGGAAGAATGGAAAACCTCAATAGACATCCCCATTTTCAAAAAAGGCGACAGATCTGACTGCGAAAACTATAGAGGAATATCATTGCTCCTAACCGCATACAAAATATTAACAAATGTCATTCTGGCGAGAATCACACCGTACGCAGAAGAGATACTGGGACACTACCAATGTGGATTCCGTAGGAACCGGTCAACAAGCGCCCAAATGTTCACAATAAGACAACTGTTGGAAAAGAAGTGGGAATACGGAGAGACGGTTCACCAACTGTTCGTTGAGTTCAAAAAAGCCTACGACTCAGTCGCAAGGCAGAGACTCTACCATATTCTAGTTGAGCTGGGAGTCCCAAAAAAATATGCCGCCCTCATTCAAATTTGCATAAACGAAAACAAAGGGCGAGTCAGAATAGAAAACCACCTCTCAGAACCATTTGAAATCCGGGACGGACTAAAGCAGGGAGATGGTCTATCACCGTGTCTTTTTAACCTTGTGCTCGAGTATGTCATCAGAAAGGTACAAGACGACAACACGGCTGGATCATCCCTGAACGGGGTCACACAAGTGCTCGCGTATGCGGATAACATCGCCGTTCTGGGCGATCATCTAGAAACTGTTAGTAAAAACTGTGAAATCATCATGCAAGCAGCAGAAGAGGTGGGCCTAGAAATAAATGAAGACAAAACAAAATACATGATTACGGCGAGAGCAGGTGGACCTCAGAGAACACATACAAACGTCAGAGGTAAGATATTTGAAAAAGTTAAAGAATTTAAATATCTGGGAACGATACTGACGACCAATAACGAAATCTCGAAGGAAATTAACAAGAGACTGCATTCCGGCAACGCTAGTTGGCATGCAGCCAGTAAACTATTAAAATCCAAACTGCTATCACGTAATATAAAGCTCCGTGTCTATAGAACCATAATCATGCCGATTGTTCTATATGGATGCGAAACATGGGCTCTCACAAAACGGGAAGAAAACAAATTCCGCTTATTCGAGAATAAAGTTTTGAGGGGCATCTTTGGAGGTAAATATGACGAAGAGGCAGGACAATGGAGGAGACTCCATAACCACGAATTGGAAGAGCTATATCGCAAACCTACAATAGTGAGAGTAATCAAGTCGCGAAGATTAAGATGGGCCGGACATGTGACGCGAATGGGGAACGATAGGACCGTGCATAGAATTCTTGACGGTAGACCAACGGGAAAGAGACCGGTAGGACGGTCGCGACGGAGATGGGAGGACAATGTTAGGTTTGACCTTGAGGAGATCGGATCGAATGGTAAAGCGTGGAAGGAGAGTGCCCAGGACAGAGAACGATGGCGAAGCCGAGTCGGTGAGGTCATGAACTTCCGGGTTCCTACAGGCCAATAAATAATATAATAATATTAATGAGAAAAACGCCTTTAAAGTTTGAATAATAGAAAAATCGTGAAAAAATTCGTAATTCGTTCTAACTTACCGCAGTTTTTTGCTAATCTGCGATTCCAGGGCCATAGAGTAGACCTTCCTCTTCTTCAAACTGTTGTGGTCTGAACCGAAAGGCCGAGCGTCCGACTAGCGCTCGACTATTTGAGTGCTCCGCCCAATTAGAGTGTTTACTTTCTTTTGAAAATAAAGTACAAGGAGGTCTCAGATCACTTTCTAACTTTTTTTCTCGTATTTTTGAGGAAATTTCCTATCAATTTAGGCAAAAACAAAAAATGGCTAAAAACTTTCATTTTACGTGAGGTTCCTCCTTAAAAATTCACTGACTTATCAAACTGCCCTCGTAGAAGCATTTCTATATGTAAGCAGCTCTGATAACGCCTCTGTTGTAAACAGCAAGAGCTTATAGAGTCCTTATACTATACATTGTCATATCGAGTACCAGCATAGCGAGAAATTATAAATAGCAACACAATAAAGCGAAATGAATATTTTATAACTGCGAAATTTATGTTATCACTATACCTACCAAACATTGTAATGTAGAAGTAACCATTAAATTTAGATTGCAGTAAATTAGGGCATGGAAAAATTGTTTGAGAAAAGTCTGTCTTGGTGTAATTTGCGCCTCGCGAAAATGGCGCATCAAAAAATTAACAATAACTTATCGACCAAACCTGCACCAATAATAGACTTCTAATACGAGGTCGATTTATATATTATATATAGTATATAGAACGATATATAGATGAAATTGTAGAAAATGAAACAAAACGAGACTAGACCCAAGATAGAACGATATAAAGATAACAATAATTGCTGAAACACGCCATAAAGAGCAATCTAGCCATAACAGATAGGCCTTAACAATATCCAACTCTTATTTGATATGTGAGTCTAGGTGTTCATAAAACCAACCCTCCCAAGAGCAACTACGTTCCACGGGGAATGTATTGCAATCTTTATTGCGGCATCCCCGTCCCTTCACCCACGAGCGAGGATGACTTTCCTACCACCCATCACGTTGAATGCCATTAAGAATTACGGCACAAGAGTAACTCTTTATGTGCATCAAGAAAAATGAGACCCCGAAACTAGATTTCGTATAATCCGTAAGACACACAAAAGACCGCATTCGACGTCTGCATGTACTTTTAGTCACATCCTTCAAACAAGCACTCCATTGCGAAACCTTCACGCGCAGGGCCGATCTCATTGTTGTAAAATATACGAGACGCTCCGCTAACCAACAACAGATGACGGATGATCAGAACTACGATGAACATGAAAAATGTATCTTATCGCTAAGGTCGAAATATGCCCTAGCCGCGGCAACAATTTTCAAACGAAACGTTTCATATAAGCTATCATGGGATTAGACTTACCAGAGGGAAACACTTTGAGTTTTAGGTACGCCTTCCACTTGCTATGTGACTTCGTTGCCTGTGATGCTTTTCCAATTGTCAACAGAATCTTAATCTCGAACTGAACACTATGCTCAAGCCGATGTTAGGTTCGGATCTTCTCGGCGTTCGAACAACTTGTAAAATCAACTGAAATCATAAAATCATATTGAGAACTAGCGGCGCGCACTGCAGTGAAACCAACTTAGTATGAACGTCACGTGGGAATGCGGACAAAAAGACACGCAAGGTATAACCGAAGACCAGAAAAAGAAAAGGTAAAGAAATTACAGGCGCAAATGCGCCAAGGTGAACACAGAGTCCAAAATGTCGATTTCTATCGGAGAGCAGGAGAAACCGAGGAAACCAGTGTACCTTCGCAAATGTTGGTATTCAAGGTGGCACAAGGAATGCAGATTGAGGCTGGTCAGTGTTCGAACAAGGAAGGTGTACAAGAGGAGCCACTGGGGCCCCTAAAAGTTAAGGACTCAGGAGAGGTGTGGCTGGAACATCTTCAACTTGGTTCTATTTGCATGTGGCAAACGGAACAGGTTTTCTGTCTATTTATGGCCACTGACCCACCTCAAAGGATATACCGCATTCCACCAGTGAGCGTTCAAAGGAAGAAGGTCTCAAATAAAAGCAACGGTAGGTCTCACGAAGAACGGCACTCCCGACAAATATACCTAAAATGTTTGACAGTCAGGCAGAAATGTAGGCAAATCACTCTAGACGAACCCGTTTGACAAACAATAGCGTCGCAATGAGAATGAATCTTGGTCTACAGACCAAATTGCACTTGTCTCGTATCCGCAAAGAGTCGAGAAAAAGCAACTGAACTTCGGATTATTGTACCCGCGCCAACACTTTTTACTCTTTCGTTTTTTGTCGTTGCTTAAATGGATCGTACCCTTCTTCACTCGATCTAATCGACCGATTCTATAGGAAGCCGGAATGAGACTAACCCACCGGAGTTAAGCTCGCAGCTAAGCTAGAGTCGGAGAGTCAGAAAACTCACTCAACCCAGGCTAAGGCCAATAGCCAACAGTCGGGTTGAACAGTAATCTATTCACCACCCCGTCGCTCCATCAACATATTGGCTAGATTCAAATGTTGCCGCGAAGCTTGTTGATCGCGCTGAGCGGATTTGGTTATAATGTGGTGGAACTGGCAGTTGTCGGGTACATGCAACAACGTAAGTGGTAAAATGATAAACTAATGTGGGAAATTGGTAAACACAACGTTGGATAAACTTACAGCTTGTACAACAAGCCAAACGTATGAAGAATGGACAGACTACACGTGACTCAACAGGTGTAACATACAAAAGTACAACAAATACCTGAATACGTATAACGGCAGAGCCTACGGTAGTAACAAACGACATGACATTGAAGTAATGGCCGTCTATTGAATAAGGTTTTTGGGTTTTATAGGTATAAAGTGGTTGACCTGCAAGGTCAGGGACAGTGAGAAAAACAAGTACCGGCGTTGAGCTACCGCAAGTTATTTGTAGCACGACAGTAATTCCGATCAGGAGTTCCTTATGCGGATAGTAAAGCTATTTTGTATGGTAAGAAGAAGAGAATCTTAAAGGAGAGTTGATTGATTTCCAATGGAGTCTTTTTTCCCTTTCTTTTTTAAAAAACAATGACTGGAAATATACACTTTTAGACAGAATGCTGGACCTAAACATTAATTTTAGACATAACCCAATAGAACATTTTTGAGAAAATGGGTTATTTTTATTGGCTTTGAGAGATATTGTATTTTTTTCTTCAAATATTGAGCTCTACCCCAAATGCGTTAGACTGCCCCGAATCAACCACTGGTTAACTGTTATGAAGATGCAGCCTATAGAAGCAGAAGTAATTACGTCAAGCCGGGTAACTAAGCTAGTCTACTTCTTTAGTACCAGTGAAGAATGACTTGCGTTCAGGAGGTCGTTGGAGGATACACCGTTCCGCTTCACCTGCACGCAAAACTTGGCCGGTCGACGAAGAGCATTCCAAAGATGGCGTAAGGAGTCGCTTATTTAGGAGGCCCCAAAAGAAGCGATAACGAGGCTGAAGATATACTTCGGAACACCGAAAGCTTTGCTTTTGACGGAATTTACAAAGCCCAAGAGTCTGCCACGAGCCACACAAGACACACTCGAAGTCATGTCCTGTCAAGACCTCAGTCGACACCATTAAAGCACTTGAGAAGATACAATATCTGAGTTGAGATGAAAGAAATGAGAAGAAAGAAACCCTCATTCATGCGAAATATCTTATTCAGGCACCATCGAAATCCCTATAATGGCGAGCAAATCGAGATTCTGGAAGCGAAAGCTAATATGTTGACGCTTGGGCTGCAGTGTGGGGGGAGCTGAAAATAATTCTACCTGTAGGAGTAAGAGGCATATCTAGGATATTCCTGATGTACAGAAGCACCTTAAAACAAAGACAAGATGGTATGTACTTTGGCGGAAGTTTGTTGTAGAATGACACTTTGGCGTGTTTTTATATTTGTCCTTAGGTCGGGTATTGATGATTGCGGTGTTCCGCCGAACAACGTCCGCAGTAAAAGGAATTAAAACAACCAGAACACGGAGACTATCACACAAATGAAACACTGCGAAATGTTTTGCTTTAATTTTGGTTTTATTTAACTACTTATAAAGATTGCGGATTTTAATATTCCGATTTGTAATGTTTTGTTCACACAACGACTCTCTTAATCGACACGACTATATTTCTGTTCTATTGCACACGAATCTCGCACAACTCACAACTCACGTTACTCGAATTTGTTCGTTTCTCGCATCGCCGATACCTCCTCGATGGAGTTCTCTAACGTCTCGTCTCTGGACGGATGCTCTAAGTCGACTCTCTATTCGACGGATGCTCTAAGCAGACTAATTGTATCTATCCTAAAATATCCCGTTCACATTACTCAACCTGCATCTGCAAAAGGAAATTTCTCATCGTGTCTCCTAACAGATTTTCCCCATCGTATCTGTTAACAGCCTAATATTTCCCTTGGCATCTCAAAGGGAGAATTTCTCATAGGATCTGGAAAAGGAGAAATCTTACTCGTGATCATTATCATCATCATTACCATTAGTTGCTGGTGGTGGGTATCTTGTCTCTTTGTCTGTTGATCGGATGCCGCCGCTTATTCTCCGGTATTTCCGTGGTTTATTTGAACTGCACATCTGGCATGCGGCAAAGGATCGCCTGTATTTCGGATGTGCACCCGGACTATGGGATGTAAGGCTTAGTTTGCATTTTCCATCATAAACATCTATCAGGGATAGTGTTATGCGTTTATGATTGTTTGCCTGCTAATCAGCGGCGTAACGAATCGTTTGTTTGCGCAAGTGTGCCTTAGCATTAGGTCATGCAAGGAATTTAGGTGCTAATTGCTTTTAGCTACCCGAGAATGCATCCCTTGTTCGGTTTACTTACCGACAATGGTATTTCGTGGGAACACATCGCGTTGCTCATGCTGCGTGGTCGATTTACATGCGATGCTTACTGCCTTTTTGGATTGATGTAGAATACCATGTATAGATGCGTTGAACTCGATATTGGACGCTTTTGAACGTTAAGTTCCTTGGTTTTTGATATCGGGTTCAACGTTGTTGCAGTTTCATATGACCTTTGTTACAGGTATGATCACCGGCTATTGGGACACGTGTCTGTGGGCACGTGTAATGAATAAAGGTAAGTATATTCCTTGGCGGAAAAGACATCTCAACCTATAGCTGGTTGTGGTGGTTCGTAGAACCGCTACAGTACTATATGGCCGAGGGAACATAGGATTTTTAAACATACCTCTTTCAAGGGATAGGTAGAAGATCGCGAAAAAAGCAGGGCCCTTTACAAATGCTGTCGCTGCCGGCGGTCAAGATTTTCTTGCCGAGCGCCGACTTGGAAGAGGTCCGCGATTTGAAGTATGCATGGAAAAGAGAGTATTCAAGTCGCGAAGATTAAGATGGGCCGGGCATATAGCGCGAATGGGCAACGATAGGACCGTGCGTAGAATTCTTGACAGTAGACCAACAGGAAAGATACCGGTATGGCGGCCGCGACGGAGATGGGACGACACTGTTAGGTTTGACCTTGAGGAGATCGGGTCGGCTGGTCAAGCGTGGAAGAACAGGGAACGATAGTGGAGTCGAGTCGGTGAGGTCAAGAACCTTCGGGTTCCTACAGGCCAATAAATAATAATAATAATGGAAAAGACAGAAAGCTACGCTGGAGAATGCTTTCTTCAAACGACGAACCACAAAAGGAGACGAGAAAAGAAATCTTCATCTTCGTATGCTTCGCCTATAGTGGAAAGGCCCATCTGAAGATGATATTAGTATATCTCTATACACCGGAGGAGACGATTAGAATATCAGCTTTGTTGGATGAAGGGTCCACTGACACAAATTACGTTGCAACACCTATACAACGTCAAGTTTAAATTTAGTTAGGTAAATCAAATAACGTGATAAATAATAACATCTAGATAGTATGTGCAGGGTTAGTTCGAATATTCTCTAACTAATTGTATGGAGGAATGGCGGGAAAGAGATCATAAGTGTGGTAGTAAACGCAGATAAGGTGTTTGGCGTCTGCTTTTCGTCAGCTCCCCAACTGCCGCCGCTTATATTCTCTTTTGTGTCCATGTGCGCCCATTGTTCATCAAAGGAACAAAGAGAATAATCTGTATAAATAGCCGACCCTCAGTCCGCCAGCAAGCAGTTGTGTTTCGCTCCGTCTTCAACATTCCACCCACATTGAACTGCCTGTCCAACTGTCTCGTCTTGAGCACTAAGAAGTAGGACCAACTTCGTGACAGGTCGCTTAAGTGTGCCCCCGCTGAATCTTCACAGTTGCCACTCAAACCTTGCCATTTGTGCTACGATGCAGTTCGACAACCTTTCCCGTGGGCCAATAAGTTGGAGATAGTTGCTCGTATTTCAGAAGCACCACGATCGGATTTCTAGGTTTGATTTCGGATGATACCATTTGTTGCGAGCCTGCAACTTATGTGGGTATTCGCTCTTCCACTGGGACCAAAATTCTCGATGCAATACCTGCAGGAACTTCCATCTGGACCCCCAGGTGATCGTGGTTCCCAGATCGACTTGCGGAACGCTTATAGTCCTTCAACTAAGAAATGACTGGGCGTCGCCAGGCTCCGTTGGCAGGACATCCTGCGGTAGAGAATTCACACAAGCCCAGATCTGGGCCAATACGATAGTAAACTCCTCGAAAGTCAGCAAGGCATTTCCAATAACCCGCTTAAGATTATGCGTCACGGACTTGATTCCTGCCTCCCACAAGCCACCAAAATGGGGGGCTGCGGGGGAATAAATTTCCAGGCGATGCCGTTGGCGGCCAACCCCGCCATGATCCTGCCCTGGGTAGTTCTCTGGTTTATATGCTCATAAACTTCTTGCAGTTCTCGATATGCTCCGACGAAATTGGTACCATTATCACCCCATAGGGTGTGACAAAAACCTCTACGCGCGAGGAATCTCCTCAATGCTGCCAGGAAAACCTCGCCGGACAGCTTGCCGCCTCGAGATGTATTGCCTTGGTCGCTAAGCATACAAAGGGACAGGTGTAGCCTTTGACTCGTCTTACACTGCGTCCTTTCCATGGCCGAAAAGTGATAGGACCCCCGTCGTGGCAATGTCGCAAACCTACAATAGTGAGAGTAATCAAGTAGCGAATATTAAGATGGGGGCCGGACATGTGGCGCCAATGGGCAACGATAGGACCGTGCGTAGAATTCTTGACAGTAGACCAACGGACGGTGAACGATGGCGGAGTCGAGTCGGTGAGGTCGTGAGCTTCCGGGCTCCTACAGGCCAATACATTTTAATAGGGTGGCAATGTCGCCATCTGTTGAGATAACACCCGTGCCCTATGACCAACGCAAACCGTGCACCCAGGGATGCCCCCCCCCCCCCCGCCCCCCAGGCAAACCCTCAACTTACAATGATCCAACACCGGGAGTTCACTGCGGCGACCAGTAACCGGCGTCCAGCGTGCATCATCTTCAAGTGCAAGTCCGACGATCTTTGTACGGTGATTTTGTCGATGTAAGATTGGTGGATGTCGGCGTTCGTATTCCATCTTTGCTGCCATCACTCTTCCGTCCAACCTGATGATACCTTAGTCATCGATGAATGGGTCGAGCGCAATCAGCTTACTTCGCTTTGACAATTTTCTCCTGGCTCGAATGGCCATCACGTTCGTCTGAAACGGTTCAGCCTGAGGCGCTCGTGGCCGTCCTCAATTCCTCAGCTAATCTGTTGTCCTTCTTGCAGCTACTGTTGCCGATGAACCGCTTCAGCCAAGCTACTGCTCGCACCGTTCGAGTGAGCCTGGAGAATTTTCTTGTTATGAACATATCCTCTTGCTGGATCACAAAACACAACTCCTTATGCTTCTTGACATATATCGGTGTTCCGGTGTCCGCCTCTCGGACCTGGTAAATGGGTCTCCGAAGCAACCTCAGCTCCTTGTCTCGAAGAAACGGGGGTCCTCGTTACCACAGGATCGCGCCGTACGCCTTCTCGCTTGCATCCGAAAACTATTTATGTAAAAGTAGACGCGGGCTAGTCACATCGTTCTTTGGCCTCTGGTGTCCAGCTGATCCTTACGAAATGTGAACGTAAAGCTCGAAAATATGAAAAAACTAAAAAAAAAATGCTCAGCAACTGCGGGGTTAGAGTAGAAAGTATCCAATATTGTCCTTTCCAGATTTACGCTCTAATTCGCAAGAATCGCACATGCAGGAGGTGTTTGTGGCCAAATTAATAGCCAGCTGTATCTGGTTGCTTATCGCTCGAATGATAACTTAGCTTGTAAGGCCTAAGCGTAGTACCAGCGTGCTTTCCCATGGCCCCGATGTTACTCCCGAGAGTCGATGTGAAAAAGTTGCCGTGCTGTCGTCTTCCACATTCCGGTGGTTAAGCCGTTTTTGCATCTTTAGTTCTTACAGGTCGTGGTCTATATTACCGCAACGAGCGAACCATATTTGTCATGTTTCTTCGATCAAGAGTCGTTGCCAGTGGAAGGCCGCTCACTACCAGGTCATATTGGGATCAAGGGAGAGGAATTTGCAACTCTTACCTTAGTATCTGCTCTTGACCGGTACGGTGCAAAATCGCGATGATTCGAGAAAAAGTAACTGCCAATTTGCTTGTTATGTCTTACGACTACTTAGTGTTTCATCACTGGTATAGACAAAAGTCTCGGTAATTCAAGGCAGAGGCAGCTGATAGTTCTCTTGCTGTGTCCTAAGCTTAATCGATGTTTCGGTTTGTGAGAATAACCTGCTTCACCTTCTCCATTCACCAGAGCAGAATATCGGTGATTCGAGGTAGAGGTTTTCGCGGTTTCGCGTTCTTGGGGCCTATTGTAAAAAGTGTGGAACTGTTCAAGGACCTGATTTGTGGGAACTTGTTGAACCACTGTACGCCCGTAATCACTGAAAAATCATTCAATTTTTCAATTACACTCTTCTGAATGGTATCCAAAGAGTTCTTTCGAGTGATTTTTGTGTTATCGGGATGAAAAGAAGGAGCAAGGATTGAGATACAATAAATATGGAGGATGATAAACATCAAGAATGCCTTTTCCTACCAAAACCTATTGATAAAGATTGCCAAAAAAAATTACGTCATGAGATTGCTCATACTTACCCGGTCTAAGGTCATAGCGCCCTTCACAAACACTACTTCACTTCGAACGCGCTCAATTCTCAGGTAATGACTGAATCAAGTTCAAACTAGTACTGAGTTAAAGACACGGTTCAATATACCTGTCATGTAAGGGGTTCAACGTGTACCGGTGCTGTCTCATGACTTTCGTATATGATTACCTAGCATATGCACCAGCAGCTATCTAATCGTTATGATCACGAGCAGAAGCGCAGAGGATCCAATGTCAATCTGAATATGGGATAGAAGCAAATGACCAACAATGTTTCCCGATAAATACGACGCACGCACTTCATAACTCATGAGAACATTTGGAGGATTTATATGTTGTTCAAGTGTTCCGCCGAACACTGTTTACCGCAGAGAAACGAAAACACCAACGGAGCGCCACAGCACAAAAATGAAACACGAAAAAAGTGGACTTTATTTTTGACTTTTATTTTGAACGACTTGTTGTCACGGTTTAAGGGTAGGATACACAAATGTTTTAATGGCTCACTGTTTTGAAACTATCCTTCATTCGACACACATTCGACGTTTCTTATTTCGCGATATCGCAGCGCGACCGACCTCCTTATTGGGTTCCTCCCTGTCCGATCGTATTCTCTTGACTCCTCGATATAGACCATTCTTGTCCTCGGTTTCCTGTTTTGTCACAGGCCAGATGTGCGGTTGCACCCACACACACAGACGTGTATCTTGCTGCTTGTGTGGCCGAAGATCTTCCTGGGAACCCAGAGTTCACACCTTCTGTCGAATCGATCGGTGTATCTTTTGTGTGGTTAATTATTCCTAGCGATCCCTTTTTGGCCACAATAATTATCTTCGGTTGTGATAATTATATTTGCTTTTCCCTGTGAGAACAGCGTTTTAGTCAATTGCTGTTTCTCCGCAATGGCTTTGCTTGGACACGTGCGCTTTTCGGTTTTGGGATCTTGCAAGGAATTAGAGGTGCTAATTGCTATTAGCTACCAGAGGAGATATGCATCATGCTGCTTGTGCTTTTAGGGAATTGCATTGATTAGATGAAATTGCGTAAATGGATTTGAATTGAATGGATGAATTGAATTCAATATTAAGAAATTTTGAACGTTAAGTTCGATTGATTTTTACTATTGAATTCAATGTTGGGGTATTTCGAATGTTACATTTTGTTTCAGGCGGAAGTAAGGACTTTTGGGAAACGTGTCTGTGGGCACGTGTAATGGCTATAGGTGAGTATGTTCCTTTGGTGGAACGACGATATCTCAACCTATAGTGGGTTGCGTGATTCGTAGAACCGCTACAAAACACGAGAAGAAGTAGATAAACAATATACAAATACCTTGTTTGGACGCAGATAATAAATTTCAATACATTCCAATCAATACCGATGTTTTTTTTTTTCGGTAAGAATGTGGAAATCTTCAAAAATAAATCTGGAGTGATCCAGAAGCATGCCTAAAATCGTCTTCCGCTAGTACATATTCCAATGGTTCTCTGCGGAATTTTCTATTTAGATATTCCATTACGGAGCGGGTCAGAGTTTATCCGTTACTCCTTATGTCTCATAGAATATCATTTGTTACTGACCATGCTTATTTTCAGCTTTCGGAGGAACTGTACATCTCATACGTTTCTCCCATATCATCTATGCGGTCTCAAATCACACGCATTCTGTGAGAACGTGTTCCAAATTTTTTTATATTGCCTTCACAGTACAAGCAGTGTAGATGCTTGACATGCTTACTAATGCAAGAATTGTCGAAAGCATTTGTAGCGTTTGCGACAATAATGAGGAATATGTGATTCGAACCGATGCTATGACAATTAGAATCACTAAAAGATTGAACCAATGCTCAACACATCAGGCAACTGTACGAATTCGATCGGTATACTCAAGTACGCTCAACTGATGTGGAATTGTTATGCCTTTGCTATGGTATACAGCTCTCATGCTTTTGCTTATTCGATTTTCGTTCGGTGTTGCTCTTCACAATTTGCCTGTGTAATGTGTGGGTTCTGTTAGAAACGTCACACATCCATATACTGATATCAGCTGAGTTAGGTGGTAATTCAGCTCGTCATGTTTTCTCTTCACCCAGGTTTCTTTATCAGGTGCCATGGTGTGGGTCCACCTTCCTTTGGTGGAAGTATTTCATCTTCATTGCCCTTCTTTTTGGCTGGAGTTCTTGATTTGCATCCGCATTGGCCGGCGATCATCTTGTTAAGAGGTCAAATTTATGTAAAGTAGGGATTTCTTAGCTGCATTGACAACTGGTTTCCTTCCAGCAATGATATTTATGGCATCTTCGGATACCCCGCGGAAGGCCCCTGCTCATATTTGTGCAGCGTACATTGCAGTGGTGATGTTAACATTGGTTATAAACGTGTGGCCGGGATCCTCCAACATTAGATAAGTTTCGCTATCACTGTATAATCTTGCTGTTTTTTCACTCATTTGCCGCAGGAGTTCCTTTAAGGTCAGCCTGTTGTCGAGGGTAACAACAAGATATTTTATAGAGGGACTACATCTGATGATGTGTCCTTCTATTTCCAAATCAAAGTGTTCCACTTTTTTTGCGGTTATTAAAACTGCCTCCTTCGGGTGGCTGATTTTAGTCCGGCCATATCTGGCCAGCATTTAATGTTCTACACTGTATGGGAACAAACATTTTCCAGGTCATCTCGGTGTTTAGCTACGGGCCCTATCACTAAATTATTTGCAAACCCAATGATTCTTATTCCTTCGGGTACACATCATCATACATGATAATCCACCACATTGGGTCCAATACAAACCCCTGGGGTACACCCGGATATATTTTATATTCCTGTGGTCAAGCATCAATGTTCTATCAAAGAAGTATCTTGCTACTATACACACCAGGTAGGGTGAGTATTGTAGATCGCCCAATCCACACACAATTCACAAGCAAAATAGTGAAGAACACCGAACGAAAATCTAATAAGAAAATACATCAGAGCCGTATACCATAGCGATAACATAACAATTCACATCAGTGGAGTATAGTCGAGTTTGAAAATCGAATTCCAAAATCGGCCAGTAGCCTGATGGGTAACGCTTAGGTTCAATTTTTGGTGATTCAAGCTGTCATAGCGTCAGTTCGAATCACACGTTCTTCTTCACTATTATTTCAAACGCTATAATTGGTCTTTTAGCATATTACTCCGACTCGCCAAGTTAAATCTGTTTTTAGCGTCTAGTTCCACCAAGGCGCAATATTTTGTGGTTCCTCTTAGCCATCGTGCTCTGACTACTGTGTTGAGAGCGATGTTGCATACAACAGATATGGCTTTAGCGGTTGATCTTACTTTCCGTAACCCATACTGCCTTTCAGAAACTCGCGGTGTACCATCGATGAATTGTTTTGGAGGAGTGGCAGTTACTCGGTCATGCAGTTTCTCTGTTGTGCCCACCATGCATAACGGGCGATAGAACGACTGCGCTTCTGGTTGCTTGACTCCCTTCGGTACAAACACAAGTCAATGTTTCTTCTTTCGTTGAGGAAAACCTGAAGGCTTGTGGCGAAGAACCTGCTGAAGACTTTCGGCTTTTTAGTTAGAGCAGTTTTCACCACAGTGCAGCGTTAGGAATTCCGCCCAGTCCCGGGGTCTTAGCGGTAAATATCAGCAACGATTCCGGTCATGTCAATTTGTTCCATTGTATTTGTCTACTGTTGTAGTGTAGTCTTTACATGACTTTCCTGTAGGCGCTGCCGACATGAGTTATTATTTAATTGTGGGGAGGAAGTGTATTGTGCCAGGCATGGGCACTCGGTTCACCTTCTTCCTCCATGTTGAGGTCCGGCGCCGTGCTTCCTCGGTTGAGGGAAGAGCGGGGACCTTTTATTATTCCTTTTCTTCTTTTGCTGGTCCTGTACGCACAACAATCTTATTACAACTAGTTAAACCAATTAGATCACTCGCTCTGGTTCCTAAGAATTCTCCACGTATTATGATCCGCGTCCCAGGCGGACCTTCCTTTGGTGAAAGTCCAGTTACAACTGGCTGAGGCGCCATTAACAAGAAAAACCCTTTTTTAAATTCAACGGCTCTTAAAGGGTTTTAGATGATATTAAAACTCAAATATTATCACTATATTTAATATATTTATACCAACTTAGGGGTTCTTAACTCAACTTTCCAAACTCACAATTCAACTTACAATCTCAAACGAACTTTATGAACTGAATTTTTTCTCTATTCTGTTTTTTCTTCTGTGACTTTTCACATTCAATTCGGACGAAAATCCAAGTTGCTATGTTTTCAATAAATAAAAAGGTGCAGGCTATTAAGTGTGCTGTAACTGGTAATATTGTGAATGTTTATGAATGGTATGTATTAAGTGAGAATGTAATATATGTTAAGTGAAGTTTTTAAGGATGTGTTAGGAGATTCAGTGTTAAATTTAATAAGGGTAGTATTCTGGAATACAACATCCATCATAAAATGTAGGTACCACCGCAGCAGACGTCCATCGAACGCGGAAGGATGAACGATAATATCCAGGAAACTGCAGTACAGGAGAATAAATAAGTAAAACGCACTGTCTATTGGTGATCACCGTTTCTTATTATTTCAATAGCTTATTTCTTTTCACATTTTACACAGTTTTATTTGGACCGCGGTCACTAAAGAAATTACTCTTAATCAAGTATTTTTGCTAACGATTTTATCCGACTCAATTTTTACAACTCCGCTATATACGCTTCCTCGGCGCGCGACGAGGAGCGGGAGTGAACACGGCCGTGTCGGTCGGCGGATGGAATTAGACTCAGCAATAATCATCTCGCGCAGAGCTGATTCGCTTAGCAAGGGACATTTTTAGGTGCAATTCCCCTTCACTAAGGAAAAGAAATTCCTACCACAAGAGAAAAGTAACGCCTCTCTTGGTAGAACAGACAACCAGATCTCGTAATGGAGATCATGGTGGTGTGTGTGAGATCGTTCAGATCTGATGTTGTTTATACGTGCTCGAAGGCAATGGAACAACGAAGCAGGCAGGCGGCAAAAATAAAGGAGGAAACGACCAAATGCATCCTTCGTTAATGCGGTTCATTGTTTACGCGATGCGTCGTCGCTATTATCGACGTTGGGAAAAAGGTACTAATGGGATTGGTGGCAGAAACAAATCCCTTGCCTGCATTTGTATATTCAGGGTAATTAGTTTGTGGCGACGTACGAAATGGATGATTATTTGTCTATTGAGCAATGAATCGCTGGTCGGCTTGTTGCAGCTGTAAAAACAAGCCATCCGACATTGCATTTCAAATGATCACAATGGGTGCCGAATGGTTTGTATTTATGGTGCATATGCACATTAAGGATCTATTTTAAGAATTTTAGATAATGCGTTGTATGCATTAAATGTCCTTGAAAAAGGAAAATGTCTTCAGGTGCCAATGCAAACGCATTGGCGGGAAACAATGGGAGTTGGGTTGTAATAATGGGGGTTCTCCCTGATAAGTTAAGAAAGAAATCATACAGGGAATTGTATGCGAAGAGATGCATGAAAGGTAAGTTTTCTTTTCCAGAAGCTTTTTTAGGTTAATGATTTGATCTCTTTAACGCGTGAAGCATTTAAGGTGCTAATGCGATTGCATTAGTGAAGTTATGAGATTGGATGAAATTATGGGGGTTTTTCAGGTAAGTGCACCGTGGAGTGGCGGAAGCGCCACACAAACGCGCGCACAAAAATGGGTTTTTGAGTACCCTTACATGTTAGAGCACAGTGCGAGCGGAAAGAGAGAAAGTGGATAAGGAAAGGTGGTATCGATGTACATTGGTCTTATGTTAAATGCCTGGACATTACAACGACGAGGAAACACATGATCAGGTAGAGTATTTCACATTCGTGTGGTTCGGCTAAAGAATGACTCTCTATATTTATTTGCGCGTGTGAAGTTTACTTTCAACGTGAATTGATGCGCATTCTCAGAATGACGGGTATCGCAGGAAAACGTCTGAGGAGGCGTAACACATTGAGCAAGTTCAGTTGAGCAACGACCGTGATAATACCTATGGAAATGATATAGGCACGATACTTTGCGCCTATGTTCTAACGACGGAATTGCTCGACTCATAGCTTGGTCCCCAATTAGTTTCACTGCTCGCTTTTTCATCCTATCGAGCACGTTTAGTGCAGTTTTGGATGCGCCTGACCAAATATGAGTTGAACTCCATTTTGGGACGAATATACGCCTTGTAAATAGTGGCCAGATTGGATGGACTGACGTTTTTTTTGCGTCTCTTACGGAACCCATACATTTGGCCGCTTCAAAAATGTAGTCGCTCCAATTAAGAGTCGAATTAATTCGAGTGCCGAGGACTGATAGTTCCTTGGCTTCATCGCTGTTTCGCCGCCGTCAACATATTTACATTTGCGGATCACATTCAAGTCCTTCCCTTTATTGTTGAATTTCTCATGTAGCTGTATGTAGGTGTTACGGTTTCTTGCTCTTTGTTGCAAGTGTCGTAACCTGTTGCACTCCGCTCGCATCCGGGTAAAATTTGGGCTCCATCAGTACACTGGTTTGATAGCCCATGTTGGTTGTCTTTGCCGTGGTATAGCAGCATCATATCCGTTAGTTACCCACTTCAACACTTTTCTAGCCTGCCTGTTCGCATCGACTCTGCGTCGAGTTGTTAAATCGGGTCTTCCAGGATATAATCGAACAGTTCCGCATCGAGGTCCTTTTCTTTCCAACCATTTTTCTGGGCTTTCTCCTTCAATCTGCCTGTGATGCGTCCCCAGTGTGGCAGTGTTTGGTACATCACGACTTGGTGGTCACTTTGGATATAGATGTCCAAAAGTCGCCACTCCATATTTCTTGCCAACACTGAGCTGGCAAAGGTCATTTCGATTTCGGACGGGCTTCTCTTGATTATGCTCCATCCCCAGTAACTAGGTTAGGAGCAGTTGAAGTTTGGTTTAGTGGGGCTACCAGCCCATTTATTCGCTTAATTCAAGCAATATAAATACAATAAGCTAACGTATATACAACTCCATCCAATACCATTATTAGGTAGCACTATGGTACATATACAACTGTGAGGGCTTCGAGTAGTGCCTATCCTCCATAGTTCGTCGTAGTGCTTCGCCATTCTAACACCGAAGCGTTTAAATCCTCAGCATATATGAAAGAGCTCTGAGCTCTGCCATCTTTTGTTATCTCTTCTAGGAAGCATTAAAATTCTTCTATGCCCACTTGTTGGAAAGCGTAACAACAGTAGAAGCGAATTCCTTTGACGTCAGCATAGTCGAAACTGTCTTGTCGTTATTCACTTCTGTTCTATAGGAGAATTTCATGTTGTCCGGATGGCCGCTGTTCCGCTACTGTCTTCTTCCCTCGTATTTGTGCCTCTGCCGAGTATCCTGTATTACTCGTTGGTGAGTATCACGTCGGCTCCACATTCCCTAACAGTTTACTAATGGAGATCTTGTGTGTAATACGGATGCACGTTCGTGTGTATCCAATGGGAACGCCACAGTGCTCCATCCCCAGTAACTAAGCTAGGAACAGCTTATCTGGAATGACGGTATGCTTAACTTATGTGGAATGATGAACCGGCGGAGAATGTACCGGCCGTTTTTGAAGAAGTAACATAAAGCCATGGTTTACTGTGGGACTCACCACTTATAGCGTTTAATGATGGTAGTTAACAACGTTATTCCCTGTGAAAACTAGAAACGATTAGTTTTGTTGGAATATGATCAATTTTATATCCCAACAGTGTAACTTTAGAATAAACCTTAAATGCAACTAGAGTATAATGAATGTGTAAGCGGATGAGTTTAAAATTAATTTGCTTTGTAAACTGTTTTGTGAGCCGAAATTTGAGCTGAGGATTGAACCGGGTGCACAAGCGTTTTGAGAAGCTATCACCACACCCAACAAACAAAAAGAAACGAGAAAACACCTTGAGCCGAAGTGTATTTGTATTTAGAATTTATTGTCACAAAAATATATATTCTAAAAGGACATTCATATATTTAAAATTCGGTTTGTTTGAAAACTACATACATAGTTAAGAGCTAATGACGGTGAGATAAAATTTGATTTGTTAATAAACACGAGTACCGCACGATATGATCAAAAAAAAGGTTAGTCCAAAAAGCAAAACATCCATGCACAAGATGGACGATTCCTGTCAACTTCGGTAAGTACGACGCTTTACTATTGGATCGATATCCGAGCCACCTATGGTATCTAGTAGCCAACCTTCGGTATCCAAAGGTTGAGAGTTTTCGAATAGGATGAGAGGGCTCTGCTGTGTGTAGTTTGAATATGGCGTTTTGATGAAGCAGATGCTCTCACTTCAAATGGTCGTTCTGATTCAAAATTATTTTTCTAATTATCATGAATATAATGTTTTTCATGTACATCATTTATTCCGGTTCGTTTGGAGATAAATATTTATTTAAAGCACTAATGCGTCAGACCAGAACCCCACGTACACGAGCATGTGTTTGTCACCTACTTAAATCATAGAGTGTCTCTTTAATACCCTATTATATGGCTTTGATGGTTTGTTTTTTCGATTCTCTTTTGTGTTGTTTTCTGCGCTGACAGGTGCCATGTTCGTGTGTATCTGTTGACAATGCCACAAGCGGATGTATTGTGGCGGAAAAAATAATAGAAAGAAAGGTTTAGATAACGATCAACAATCAGTAACTGCGTACAATTATCTTTTTTTCGGCACCAATTCTATACCCGAACCGTACCGAACAGTACTTTGTAATGGTGCATCAATTTGCTCTTATCAGTTTTTTCTTTTTGCCTAGTAGTAAAAAATGCAAGCGAAAGGCATATTTTGCCTCGAAAAAATAATAGAAACAAACCATCAGCACAGTCCTCAATCGTGATTGTGAAGTAAACTACTTATTCGTCTTTATTGAAATCTTCGTAAATTTGTTAGACTTGTGTTTTAGTGTTTGTTAGAAAAAAAAAAAAAAAAAAATATTTTGTGAAAATGGGTCGTAGAGTACATTGCACTTGTTCCGATCGTGAATTGATAAAAAAAAATTAAGGAATGACGGGAAAACAATGGATGAAATAGCTAAGCTAATGAAGTGCTCTAAGAAAAAAATATTCACAGCTCTTCATTCAGGTCCCAAAATGGAAACCAGAGACAGAAAAAGAAAAACAACCTGACGATTCGACAAACTGCTAATCTGACTATCCAAGAACAAGCCGTTTTTTTCTTCAACGGAATTCAAAAATGACTTAAACGCACCTTGTACGAGTCGTACAATTAGAAACAGACTAATAGAAGCGGGTCTTCCTGGAAGAGGTCCCAGAAAAGTTCCCTACTTGAGCAAGAAAAATATAAAGCAGAGACTCGTTTTTGCCAAAAAACACCTCCACCGGGCGAATTGGAATAACATCTTATGATCGGATGAAACCAACATTAATTTGTTTGGTTCCGATGGAAAAGTGTACGTCAGACGACCAATAAACTCGGAATTCGATCCAAAGTATTCCAAAAAGACAGTGAAACATGGTGGAGGCAATTTAATGATTTGGCGGTGCTTTCCAGCATCTGGTGTTGGTCCAATTTTTCTTATAAGATAAAATGTGTGCTAAAAATTATGTAGAAATCTTAAACATCGTTATGCTACCATTTCCTGAAGAGGACATGCCTATTAAATGGGGGTTTATGCAGGATAATGACCCCAAGCACATCTCAAAATTGTCTAAAGAATGGTTTCTTCAAAACAAGGTCGATGTTATGGAGTGGCCATCTCAGTCCCTTGATCTTAACCCAATGGGGCATTCTTAAGCGCAAGATCGGAGACTGTAAGCCAAAAATAAGAAAGAACTTTGGTCCACAATAAAAGATGAATGGTACTCTATACCACCCGCGACTTGTACCAGACTAGTCAATTCCATGGGACGAAGATGCGAAGCAGTCATTAAAAACAAAGGTGCAACAACTAAGTATTAAAAGGATATGAAACACTTTTACTGTAAATTAATTTTTCACAAAACACAAACAAAAAACTAATTTGTTTCTATTATTTTTTTCAGGTAAATCCAAGGAAAACCGGAATCAATATTTTTTTTCACTATTCCTCGCTTTTTTTTTATTAAACATTTAGTACTTCTTTTATGTATTACAGTGCACCAAATCTATTAGTATCATCATCATCATCGGCACTACAACCAGGATCCGGTCTTGGCCTTATTTAACAAATCTCTCCACCGGTCCCGATTTCGAGCCGAAGTCATCCAGTTTAGCACTCCCAGGCTCTGGGCGTCCTGGTCTACGCCATCCCTCCATCGCAGACAAGGTCTGCCGCGCTGTCTCCTTCCATACATCCTGCCACAAAGGACTTTCCGGGCAGGGTCCTCTTCGCTCATTCGAGCTAGGTGTCCCGCCCACCGGAGTCTACCGAGCTTGATTTTTCTTACAATATGAGCTTCAAGGTAGATTGCGTACAACTCATGGTTGTAGCGTCTCCGGAATCGCCCTCCCTCACATACGGGGCCAACAATTCTCCTTAAGACCTTTCTCTCGAACGCGGCCAAGAGTTCAGAGTGATTTTTATTAAGCACCCAGGTCTCGGATCCATATATGAGTACTGGTAAGACCATGGTCTTGTACAGTAGTAGCTTGGATGTTCTGGATAAATTTCGGGATTTAAAGAGCCTTGATAGACCATAGTAGGCTTTGTTGGATTTAATCATCCGTTCGCGTATTTCTTCTTCCATATTGTTATCGGCTGATACTATTGACCCAAGGTAGTTAAAGGATTGAACTACTTCAAATTCGTGCTCCACTACCCTGATAGTTTGACCAACGTTAGGTCTTCTCTTTGCAGAAGTTGCCACCATGTACTTGGTTTTTCCCTCATTAATGCGCAGTCCCAGTTTTTGTGCCGCCTGCTCGATCTGGGTGAAGGATTCCTGTACCGCCGATTCGGTTCTACCGATGATGTCGATGTCATCTGCGTAGGCAAGTATCTGGCTGGACTTGGTGACAATAGTCCCTCTAGTTGTAACGCCAGAGTCACGGATTGCTTTCTCCAACGCCAGGTTAAAGAGGAGGCAGGCCAGACCGTCCCCTTGTCGGAGTCCATTATAGATGTTTATTGGTTTGGACAGCAATCCCGCTACTTTTACTTGACTAGTTACGTTGGTCATGGTCAACCTACAAAGTCGTATCAATTTATTTGGAATGCCGAATTCTCTCATGGCATTATATAGTTCTACCCTGGCTATGCTGTCGTAGGCGGCCTTGAAGTCTATAAATAGATGATACAGTGGAATCTTAAATTCCAGACATTTTTCCATCGCCTGCCTAAGGGTGAATATCTGCTCAATTGCTGATTTGCCTGGGATGAAGCCACACTGATATTGACCAATGATGGCTTTAGCGTATGGGGATATCCGGTCTTGTAGGATAGTGGAGAGTATCTTATAGGCGGTACTCAGCAATGTTATACCCCTATAGTTCTTGCACAGTGTGATATCTTCCCTGTTATGTATGGGGCAAATTATACCACGACGCCAATCTTCCGGCATCTCCTCTTGCTCCCATACGTGCACCACGATCTCGTGAATTGCGTGATGTAACGCTGTCCCCCCTTGTTTGATCAGCTCAGCTGGTATGCCATCAGCTCCAGGAGCTTTATTTGATTTTAGCTGTCTAATGGCTTTTAGTGTTTCCTCAATGCTTGGTGGCGGCAGCATTTGGTCCTGGTCTTGCATTGGTGGAGCCTCCAATTCTTCTGTGAGCTGACCATTTAGCAATTCATTAAAGTGCACTTCCCATCGCTCCAGAATGCCTTCAGGATCGGTGATCAGATTACCCTCTTTATCCTTGCAGTAAGTGCAGCGTGGTGTGTACCGCGTCATACTGCGGATTATTTGGTAGAACTTCCGCGCCTGGTGCGGACCTCGCTCTCTACTTTTCTCTATTTCACAGACAAGATTTTTTTCCCAGGCACTTTTCTTTTGTCTGTGAAGTCTTTTTTCAGTTCTTCTGAGCTCTTTGTATTTCTCCTCGCGTACCCGCGTCCTATGAGACTGCTGCATTGCCCGGTATGCAGCATTCTTACGTTCAGTCGCTAGTTTGCACTCATCATCAAACCAGTCGTTCCGATCTCTACGACTACTGCCTAAGATGGAGTTGGCAGTACTAATGACAGTATTCTTAAGGCGTGTCCATTTCTCTTCTACGCCCGGCATTCTGGCCCCAGGACTTACTCTCCCTCCGTCGAGCTCTTCGAGGGCGAGTCTTAACGCATGACCAAAGGTGTTACTGGTGTTCTCATTGCGCAAGGCAGCCGTGTTGATTCGAACCTGATCCGCGGATGCAATACGTCTCCATAAGGCAATCCGCGCTCGGAAAACTGTACCAACAAGATAGTGATCCGAGTCGACGTTGGCACCTCGGTACGTTCGTACCGTCATCAGGCTCGAAGAGTGGCGGCGATCTATCAGCACGTGGTCAATTTGGTTGCGAGTGGCTCCATCAGGTGATACCCAGGTGGCTTTGTGGATATCTTTACGCGGAAACCTGGTACTCGCAACGACCAAGTTTTTCGATGCTGCCAATTCGATGACTCGTAGTCCATTGTCATTAGTGTTCTCATGCAAACTATGGGAACCTGCGTAGTGCCTGAAAACCGGATCCCGACCCATTTTCGCATTCAAGTCCCCAAGAACGATTTTCACATCGTATTTTGGGCAGGCATTGAGGGCCCGTTCGACGTTCTCATAGTATTCTTCTTTTTCGTCGTCAGTGGACTCCTCTGTAGGTCCGTGAACGTTTATGAGGCTTATGTTCTCAAATTTGCCTCGCACGCGTAGAGTGCATAGCCTTTCATTTATTGCATTAAAGCCGATGATGGCAGGCTTCACTTTTTGGCTGACTAGAAAGCCTACCCCGAGCACATGGTGTTTTGCGTGACAGCTGTAATAAATGTCATACTCTTTTCTTTGAAAAACACCACTCCCCGTCCATCTTATTTCTTGTAATGCTGTTATGTCAGCCTTATATTCGGACAGGGCATCGGCTAGTTGCTGTGCAGCTCGAGCTCTGTATAGTGAGCGTATGTTCCATGAAAAAATCCTTAAATCGTTTAGCCGTTTTCGTTTCCGTGGTCGTCGTCGTGTATCCGGTCCATATCCGAGGCTTGTTAAATTTGCCATAATAATTCATTTTTACGGGCCTGGTTATTAGCCTTGCGCCAACCTTTCTCAGGATGTCGCTGCATGCATTGGTTCACTACTTGGCGGGTGTCAAAGTAGCTATCCAGGGGTGTCACGTGGAGACTGCATGTCAACTTGGATTGAACAGGGACAAGGATCGTCCTGGCCTTCGCCGGGTTGAAGGCAATCAGAGACTTTGCCCTGTATGTTCGCACCCATCCCCCTAATCTATTAGTATATTTTTAATTATTATTTTTCCCCAAATACATTTTTTCTTAACGATTAATGTCGAAGAACGAGCTTGTTTTTATTATTTTTTCCGCCACTGTATGTATCCTACTAGATATCGATACATACTCATCTTTCCCGCCATTTCCGCGGTCTTCTGCCATTGTCGTTTCGCCTTATCACTGCAATCTACTAAAGTTATTTTCGCGTACGTGCAGATGCATGATTTTGCACGCCACTTCTTTCCTTCATAATTTCCAATTCACCTCAGATCGGATATGATTTTATAAATGAGACATCGTTTCAAGATTAGTTCAGACTTACTTCAGAGTACCCTGAAATCGTGATCAAGGACAAACTCCCTCTGTACTCTCATCAAGACAGTTTTCTTTGTACACTTCTGGGGTCCATACACAATATTTTTCATAAGGACTCATCTTGCGCCAGAATCGCAAGAAGTTGCTGACCAATCCGCGAATGTATGGAAGGCGACACCGCGGCAGACCTTGTCTGTGATGGAGAGATGACCTAGACCAGGACGCCCAGACCTGGGAGTGCCATACTGGATGACATCGGCTCGAAATCGGGGCCGGTGGAGAGACTTGCTAAATAAAGCCAAGATCGGATCCCGGTTGTAGTGCCGATGATGATGATCATCGAGCCAAGGCCTAGGCCAGGAACATATACAGCCCTCGTATAATTACAATTAAAACAAAGTTTTGGACGCAACCCTTAGAGGATAATTCAATTTGAGACGACGGAGAGGAATCTCTGGGCGAAGAAGTACTTCGTAAGTCCACCAACGAAATGCCTAGTCGTACTCGGCTAACGGACAATTAGGGACGAATTACCCGGAAGCTTTTGCTATGAACCACCATAGCTTCTAACTCGAATTCACACTAACAATTAAATAATACTTACGCATTTGGTCTAGAGCAGACGTGGTCCAATTCGAATTAAATCTAGTAAAATCTGAAAATGAAAATGCGCAACAAATGTTTAGTTGCCTCCTGTTAGGCAAGGTCGTTCTCTCACCTTCTCGACGCATTGCCATGTCATAAGGAGAAACAAGTCCACAATCATGCGTGATGATCGTGCATGCTGTTAAATGTATAATCCGCTTTGCCGGAAGCGGTAGTGTAATGATACTGCTTCAATGATTAGACAGTTAAATGCCATGTACATTCTACCCATTTGGGCACTTGAGTGGGATGTTATTATACAACTTGGTCAACCGCTAAATTTTAAACATGATTACGAACACATCTGTCCGATTAAAAGATTTTCACGTCTGACCGCCTCACAGGTTGCGTTCTTTGAGTTTCATTGCTTGTTTTTGGCCACCCTAGAATCACGGAAGTTGACATGTTAAGCTTTGCTATGTAATTGAACCTTGAAGGCAACCACCCGTAAAGTAAGCGGAACGATAAGCCTTGTATTACCTTCCAATCGCATATTAAGTACCGACTTTGCAATCCCACCATTATGCATGCCTACATATTAATTATTAATAATTAATTAGTTGATCAGATTATTTTTAAAAATGCTGTTCAGTTGTATCGTTGCATCTTCGAAGATTCTCCTTAGAAGTTCCAGCACTAACTTGATATGACATGCTAATCGGTCTTAGTTAGGGAACTACGATTGAAAAGCCGAAGGGGATCTATAAATTGATATTATCATCTGGGAAATGTATGGTCAAGTTATGTACCGATCGGTTTTTGAATGAATTGCTGAGTGTAGTAGATTTCCCATCAGCTAGAGCATCAATACATTTGAAGGTGTCTTCTGCGATAAACATTTTACACTCAAAGAAATTTGAGGTTCTTCACCGGGAATTTTTATCTACACTATACTATAGGAAGGCAACTCTTTTAGTCAGCTAGAAGTGAATGTTTGCGAGTATCTCGCCTGGGTGTGAAAAGCCGTCGTTTATATATGTTTGATGATTCGAGCCGGTGACAACGAGAATGTCTATCACCGAATTTGTTAAGTTGAAAAGGACTGGAAGACCATCATCATCGGCACTACAACTGGGATCCGGTATTGGCCTTATTTGGCAAGTCTCTCCACCGGTATCCGGTTCTTATCCGAGACATGTTAAATTGTCAATAATAATTTGTTTTTCCGGGGAAGGTTGTTAGCCTTGCGCCAGGGAAGATGCTACCACCTTGTGCTAAATTACATGCCAGCAGCCTTATGCACGGCAGGAGGCGTGCCATCCGTTCTGTGAGACCGTATCTACCGCCGTGCACAACGGAAGAGGGGAAGAAGGGAAGCCATCACTCTCACACCAACCCAGGCGGATAACTAACCAGATACACCAGTCGGAATAAAAACTGCTGAGCTCTTGAAAATAAGGTTGATATGAACTGCCAAAAATGTCGACTATCAAAACGCTTAGTAAAATGTATGTTCAATAAGCGTTGAACGCAACTTCGACGAACAATGGATTTTGTTGTTGGACGGGGGGATGACGTCAGGAAGTGCTGTCTCCTGGCGTGCAGTGATGTTGGTGATTGTGCTGTGAACCTGGCGGCCGTTGATCCTTACTTCTAGACCCTTGGCTGCACCGCGAACTGGCGATTGGTGGTCGCCGCGAGCTGGTCGCGGTGTGGTGGTAAGTAACTGCTGGGGGCAACTTCTGTTTGCGCTACGAATTGGGCGGCGGTAATTGAATGGTAATTGAAACTCTTTCTTACCTGTGAACGTGGGTGGTTAATCCTTACGTAAGGATCAAGATCATGCCTAGATCAATATTAATTCAATTATGTTACTATTATACTATAAAAAGCATTAAATAAAATTCTTTAGTAAAAAAAATCAATTTATTTACTTGTGTATTTGTATATTCAACCCAGGGGTCCAATGGAACCATATGGTAAGTAATGCATGTATTTTCCTTCGGTAGTGAGAGGGTTGACAGTAATTAAGACTTATTCTGCAGAGCCAGTTAATTAAGTGAGAAATATTGTTGGTCTAAAAATGTAAAATATTTTCTGTCTTTTTTAAATAAATGTGTTTTTCAATTCAATTCAAAATACAAGTGTTTTACTCAACTTCCACGCGTAATTTTCAAATATCAAGTTCTGGACACTGCGCAGAAGATTAAATTTGGACAAAGTGTGGGGAGTATCCCAGCATACGCAACAGATTATCCGACAATATATTGCGAACTGACAGTGCTGATCCTCTTCTTACACATTTCCGAGCACAATTATAAAACTCTTACGTCACACATATATTTATTTAGTATTATACTCAGTTACACCAATGCTTTCTAAATCATCTATGTTTATTGCCCCAAAAATCCCAAGTATTCAATAAGGAACTGCTCCTCTTGTACCAATGTGAGATCCAGATATTCGTTATCAGCTCCAGAGATGTCTGCGTTAAATCGTTCAAACGCCTTCATTGAATCCAATTCCTTTTTGGCCTCGACTAGGAAATGATCGATGAGGCCCGAAGCGTTTGACGCTCCCGTCGAGGTCGATGCTTGGTTTGGATCAGATAGTTTGTTGAATTTCTCTTCAAGTTCTTCTTGGGTGTTGAATGTTTTCAAAAGGAAGCTAATGGCTTTCTGTGCGTTATTGCCGTTGATTTCAAGAGCGACTTTCACTGCGTCCTCGTCGAATCCCATTTCTTGCAGCTGTGAATCGGTAAAAGGATTTTAGAATGATGTCACAGAGAATACCATGAATAAATAGCAGCAAATAAGAAATAGCAAACCAAGAGCAGTGATGTATAATAAAATATGCCTCTCTGTCGCCTAGGCGACATATAATTCATTACATTATAACATTATAATTCCAATGTGCTTCCCTGCGTCCCAAAATATTGGCTTAAAAATAGTAGGCAGATGCGTCTTGTCTCTACACCACTTATTATTCGACTCGCTTCTACCTTGCTTCTTATTCGACGTGTTCCTACATCCGGAGTCCTAAACATAGTGGGATATCCGTTTATCATCTTTCATTGTCGAAATGAAGTGGGCTTGTCATAAAAAGAGGTGAATGTATAAACTCCGACGGTTTTGAAGCCGTTGGATCGCCCAGAAGGGGCCTTTTATGACAAATCAGCCCAAAAATTAGTATATTCTAATGGCCGAAAACGCAAGAATGGAGCTAGATAAGTTAGTTTAAACACTCCTTGCCCCTCACAAAGGACCCTTAGCATCTCCCTCTTGTGGTGGTTCTACCAAACCCCACTGACTACTTACCTCAAGAACCCCCATCCCTACAACCCAGTCTGCATAAGCTTTCGCTAATGCAATCGCATTAGCATCTTAAATGCTTCACGCATTAAATAGATCAATCTTTAACCTAAAAGTCCCTGTAAAAGAAAACTTACCATTCATGCATTCATTCGCATACAATTTCCCGTAAGATTTCTTGCTCAACTTATCAGGAATTCCAAACCAATTTGGCATCTTCGGTACCAGGCAGATTCCCCTAGACGAATTCCTAATAACAAAGGATTTGGATTACATACTATGTAACCTTCCCCAGGGACCATAAACATTGCGCTGTCTATTTTTTTCAGCTTGGCCATGGGTATAAATCTCTTAACGTACACATTGGCCGGCGACCTTTTTCTTCCAGCAATAAAATACCCAAGCAGCTGCATTCAATTAGCGCAATCGACGCTGAAACCAATTTCCCTAACTCGCACCAAGTGCAAACAAAGAACGCTGTTCCTCCATAGGCTTCCTGTCGATACCATAAACAATCCATATCGTTTGTGGTATCCTAAACGCAGTTTTCATTTAATGAGTGGCTGCTATTTATCCCTCATTAGCGAACGATGCTTAGGTCGCTCTTCCCTTTGTGTTGTAATTGGCCTGAAACCATCCCCCATGACCTCGATGCATAATCAAATACAAACCCATTAGCATCCCACGAAATTCGATTTGTTTGTTTCAACAAACACACATCTCCTAGATGCACATTATGCCCCTTCTTGGTGTTTTAGATTCGTTGTCATGGTGTGTTCCATGAAAGAACCCATGTACACACATACATGTGTACTACCAACGATCTTCACCACAAGCGAGTTGAATCCTTGAGTCTTATTCCAACCACAAACCGGAGCGATCGTCGTCCACCCCCTTTAGCGTGTGCATCGGAGTGCACACGCCCCGTAGTCGTGTTCATACCTTTTTACGCTGTCGAGTCGAGAGTCGCGTGCCACAATAATGTATTCGGTCAGTGTAGTGTCTCATATAGAACAATTAAATAATCATTGCCCCCTCGGGGCGCTTCTTGCAAATTTGTTACATTAAAATAAAGAAACATCAACGACCAGCAATCGAGTGTTTCATTTAACTTGTTGCCCGCGAACGCTGAGTTGCCTGGTTGCGTTTCTTTTCTTTCGGGTGATCAGTGCGTTGTCTTTCGTTTGTGTTGCTTGCTCTGGGAGAACGATCAGCAGCGGAACAGTGTTAAGGAGTTGTGGGGACGAGGTAGAACCCTCGCCCATGCTGGCGTCACGATCTTGCCCCCCACACTGTCACATGGTTATTTCATTTGAGCGATGCCAATATGACTTGTAGTTTATTTCAAATTGTGCAATGCTTGGACTATAACAATCAAATAACAGATCAAGAGTATTTGTCTAGCTGGGAAGTCGCATATTTTGTCATAAAACTTGCAACGATTTATGGTTGTTTTCCTGCGCTTAATGGTATCGAGCTACTAATCTGAACAGCTGTTTACTTGCTAATAGGATTCTTCAGTGGATAATAACATTTAACAACACTCTATAGAAAGCGGTTTCCTAGACGAATTGGCTTGGAGACTTACAGGATCAAATAATATTGCCATTTTCCTTCCTTTGGAAGTAAAATACCACACAGATGACAAGAAACTAACCACAAAAACACAACGGGCTACGGTTAAACCCAAAAATAAAAAACGAAAGTGAACAATATCCCTTCTCCAATTAAACATCAGAAACGCAGAGGAAAATAATAAATACAAACTCGGAGGAAACTAGAAAAGAACCGCTACCAGTTATTGGAATTAAATCATATCAATTAGCACTGTTGAATTACACCATTCCTGTAACTACCACACAGTTTCAACGAAATGCACAGCAATTTGTGTTCCTGAAACACCAAAACTGTATACACCACTGAGCAGCTGTACTCACCTACTGCATCCGAGTTGAGCTTTGTCAGTATCAAATTGACCACCATCCGACAAAAACGTATCGACAACCGACAACCGATAGTTACCAAATATCTCAACGGAACGGTCTTGAAAGTGAAGTCAGGTAGACTAAATACCTGAATAAGACAATAGATTCAATTTTCGCGCCGTGTTTTGCTTTGTGAAAAGTGACAATAGCAGTGGACATAAAAAACCAAAATGCGTTGTGCGAACATTCGATGATGTGTCGAAGAAAAATAAAATGCCCACACTAAGTAAAATAAAAACAGAACTGTTTGCCCTTGTTGTGTTAACGTGTGGGTACCGCAGGCTCCGACATGAGCAGTGAAGGAAGAATCAAAACAAAGAGTAGGATATTAAAAGAGAAATAAATCTATTAAAACGCTCTTCGTGCACCAAACCGACATTAAAAGCGGCAAAATAAAATCAAAGAGAGGGAAATAAGCAACATAATAACGACATCCAAAGCTGCAGAACTCATGTTAGAACAACAACAAATGGAAGCGGAGAATGCGATCGCTCTACCACCATCCCCAAGTAGGTGTTGAAAGAAACACAACTCTAGTAGTGGACACCAGCGCTGGAAGAAACCCAAATGGCAAGCAAGCCATAGATAAAGGCAACACCTTTACACTAAATTCTAACCCTAAAATGAGGAACACAGAGCCAAGTGGCAAGTGCCCTAGCCCCTCTCAAAACAATAAATTGTGGCAAAAACCCACAATAATCAAAAATAATATCAAACAAACCCAAGATAAAGGCAACACCTGTACATACAATTTTAATCAGAGAAACACAAAAAGGACATATAAGACATGTTCAAATTCAATAAGCTCATACCCTAGTTCATCTCAAAACAAAAACAACAAGAAATTACTGTTACAAAGGTCCACAGCAACCGAACAAATTACAAACACTCAAACGTTCCGTGAGGGAAACAATATGTTGAAGAAACCCCAAAACCCCAAGGGCAAAGCACCCATGTGTATAGGCCCGTTTCTCGTTACAGCAGTAACAAGGGCAGACAAAACAGCCATCGAAGTTGGCCAAAAATTAATAATAGTTCGCAATGGTAGGTTAGAACCATATTCCAAGGTCAGCTAGCTTCGATTCTCACCTATTACTCAGCCTAACACATTTGCTATCTCCAGTAAGTACCACTTTTCAAATTAATTCACAACAGATAAATAAATACACAATATGGTCAGGTACAGAAATAAATGCAAAATATTATATAACACATTTCAATTATTATTGTTAAAGCTAATAAGCGAATAATTTCTTTCATTACCAAGTTATTATTACCACTAATGTTAGAATTAACGAATAAACATGGTTGTACATACAATCGCTATACAAAATAACGTACAAATAATTTCTACTATTATAAACACTATTAAAATTATCATCATCATCGGCACTACAACCGGGAACCGGTCTTGGCCTTATTTAGCAAGTCCTGAGGCTTGTTAAATTTTCCATAATGATTTATTTTTTCTGGGCAAGGTCATTAGTCTTGCGCCAGAGGCTGCCCGACGGGGAATCGAACCCCGGTCTCCCGGGTGACAGGCGGGTATACTAACCACTATCCTATCGAGGAGCCTCTATTAAAATTAGTAAGCAAAATAATTCCTATTTCAACCAAACTAATCATACTAGAAAAAACAATCCCTCTACGCCATCCCGTTTTCAGTGAACAGTTCCCTTTTGGTGTTCGGCGGAACGTTAATTTGTGAGGACGTGGTACCCGTGTCGGCGCCATCACCCGTACCCCCCACAGTTCCATTTTTAGTGATTCTAACCGCCATAGCGTCAGTTCGAATCACACGTTCTTCATTATCGTCACCACTGCAATAGGGAAGGCGAATCGACTTGCTGCACATTTTGCAGCCGGCTCAACGCTGCCTGATACCAGATGTTCCTCTTCACTCGCCAAACCGCCGCGGAAACTCTTCCATTTGTCTTATTCTACTGGTCGTTTCCCAAATAGATGGAAGTCGGCGAACATTCAGCCAATTCCCAAAAAGGGTGACAAATCACCCCTTTCTTCTTATTGACCCATAGCACTAACTTCTATTCTCTCCAAGGTAATGGAATCTCTTATCAACCGTCAACTTTCGAAATATCTGGAATCAAATGACCTCCTCAATGACCGCCATATGGCTTTCGTAGCAACAGGTCCACAGGAGATCTGATGGCGTACCTTAACGAAAAGTGGAGCCATTCCATCCACTACCTCGGTGAAAGCTAGGTAGTCGCATTGGATATTTCAAAACCCTTCGACAGAGTTTGGCATCCAGCCCTTTTGTTAAAATTGCATTCATATGGAGTGGACAGTTCCCTGATCAAATGGATAATAGACTATCTTTCTGGCCGTTCAATCCAAGTGGTTCTTGATGGTGTCAAATCTGTATCCCATCAAATTAATGCAGGTGTTCCCCTGGGTTCGGTACTCTCCCCCACTCTCTTCCTCATCTTTATAAATGATCTCTTGTCAATTACTCACAACCCAATTCACTCGTTTGCTGATGATAGCACTCATACGAACACTCCCGTCCAAAATCTTCGAACGTCACTACCAACCAGCAACTTATGCTTTATACATTGAATTCAGACCTCAACAAGATATATCAGTGGGGATTATCTAACCGAGTAGAATTCAATGCCCTAAAAACTCAGTGCTGCCTCTTGTCGTCAAAGGTGAACCCCAAAGTAAATATACTGTGACGCATATGACAATCAGTACTAGAATATTCGAGAAAGTCCGAAACAAAGAACTAGAATATTCTATAAAGTACGGGAAAACTGGAGACTATGAACAATAGAACATTCAAGGCTATGGAGCGGACGGAAACGAAACGCTGAATCAGAATGAGGAAACGGTATAAATACGTCGCACACAGATCATGGCGATAAGTAATAAGTAAGAAAGTGAAGCAAGCGATAAGTAAAAAGTAAGAAGTAAGCAGTCAAAGACGCAATAAGTACGGAAGCGATAAGTAAAGAAATCGTTAAGTGTACGGTAAAAGTAACGGTTGTTATTAACGGACTAATAAAGTGTTACATTAATTCAAAATCGATTTAACGGCTCTTATTTATTAAAAATAATTAATCCAGCGAACCCTAAGCTCGCTACAATACTGTCTATGAACGGCACTTGCATCGACGAAGCCAAGGAATTATCAATGCTCGGCACTCGAATTAATTCGACTCAACTGGAATGACCACATATTTGAAGCTGCGAAAAGTGCAGCCAAATGTATGGGATTCCTTAAGAGATGCAAAAGATATTTCACTCCATCCAACCTGGCCACTATTTACAAAGCGTATATTCGTCCAAAAATGGAGTTCAACTCTCATATTTGGTTAGGCGCATCCAAAACTGCACTACACGTGCTCGATAGGATGAATAAACGAGCAGTGAAACTTATTGGGGACCAAGCAGTGAGTCGAGCAATTCCGTCGTTAGAACATAGGCGCAAAGTATCATGCCTATCTCTTTTCTATAAGTATTATCACGGTCGTTGCTCAACTGAACTTGCTCAATGTGTTCCGCCCCTCAGACATTTTCCCGCGATACCCATCAATCTGTGAATGCGCATCAGTTCACGTTGAAAGTGGACTTTAAGCGCACAAATAAACATAGAGAGTCATTCTTTAGCCGAACCACACGAATGTGGAATGTTCTGCCTGATCATGTGTTTCCTGGCCTTTGTGATGTCCAGACATTCAAGACCAATATACATCGACACCTCCTTTCCTTATCCACTTCCTCTCCATCCGCTCGCACTGCGCTCTGACCTTTAACCCTTATGTCAATGACCAACTTTACCGACAGTAGTCAATGACCGGGTACCCGGGTACCCACACATAGAAACATTGTTTTAACAATGTTAAAACAAATATTTTGCAATATATTTTAATTTGTTTATCAGAAACAAATATATTGTGAATATTTTATGTATTTTATATAATTATTATTTATGGGATTTTTATGGGACATGGGACCGAAATTCGTCTACTAGGCCGAGCAATCGTGATCGCGACCCTGGTACCCAGTCATTGACATAAGGGTTAAGGGTACTTCAAAATCCCCTTTTGTGTCCGCGTTAGTGTAAAAAAAAACCCTATAGTGTATTTTACAAAAAAAAGTAGAAGAATGCCATCCTATCCCGGATCATCAATTTGGCCCCCGGAATAAACATTCTACAATATCAGGTTCACAGAATCACCGATGCGATCCAAAAAGTATTAGCAGAAATGAAGGCGTACTCAGCTGTACTTCCGGATGTTGCCCAAGGTTTCCATAAAATCTGACATGAGGGGCTGACCCCTAAACTCTGAATGCTTCTCGGAACGATGTTTCAGAATCAAACAAGGTGCCTATGGAAAATTCAAACGGTAGTGTCATAATACAGTAAAATGGAACCAATCTTATATCTTCTGTGCACTAGTGACGCCCACATTCAACGAAAGTATTGTTGCTACATTTGCTCATAATGAGAAAGTGGAGAAAATAATACCATCAACAGAAATGTTACAAATAGCCGTAGCCGAGGTACGACGTTGGACACTAAAATGATGTATCAAGCTAAGAACATTTGCATGGCGCTCCCCCTGACATTTATCTTTCCTAATTTTCTTATTCAGCCTATTGTCACATTCGTTTGTTAATAAGTTTACGATTTTTACCATTCGTTGCTGATTCTTCTTCATTGTTTTAACATCTGAGTAGTTTCTGTGTCCGTTCTAATGGCTATCATCCATCTCGTGCCGCCCTCTTTTGTTTTTCTAACTCTTCTCTAGTGATTATCGGTATTTCGATATTATTCGGGACCACTATAATAATAAATCTCATCAATCTTTTGTTTTTCGTGTTTCTCCACCTCTTTCTGTCTGTATCATTTGGTCCGTGTGGCTTTTTGTTACTTTTGTAAATCTATGGGGTGTAGATTTACAAAAGTAACAAAAAGTCACACGGAACAAATGATACAGACAGAAAGAGGAGGAGACACACGAAAAACAAATCTATGGGGTGTGTAAGTCCCCCGCTTGGTAGAAACCTTGACGTGGTGTGGGGGCTTAAAGTACAATGAATCACTCAGGCTATGCTGACGGAAGCATATGCTTCCAGTAGGGTCACCCATGTCAGACAGGCTAGCGAGGAGTAACACACAAAGATCTACCACCCCTAATCCAGGGTGTTACGCGTCACCGTGCCCATTGGATGGTTTGCAGCCAGGGGTATACCGGCTGTATTATAACGGCGCCTCTCTGACACCGGGTCGAATCAGAGCAGTAAGCAGACCTTACCACATCAAAACGGGACTCTGATGTGGCGGACTATTTGAAACCCCAAGTCTCGTGGGATCAAAAATGAATAACCAATATACAAAAAACAATCCCACGAAAAACCCGGTAGGCGTAGGTGTGATGAGCCGACACTACCATAAGGGAAAAAATCATCAAGAAAACACCGACTCAGCAAAAAGAAGACGTAGGGAAAAACTGAAAAAGCGGGATATACGCGTCGGCACGTGGAATGTTTGAACGTTATATAAACCAGGCGCGATACAGACGGTCGTAGAAAACGCGAAACAATATAAAATGGACATCGTCGCGCTTCAGGAAGTTCGACTCCCACATCAAGTAATCGAAACCAACGGGTTTACACTGGTGTGTGGAGGTACCGATACACATAACCTCGGAACTGGCTTCATCATAAGCAAGAAGATTACGTCCCATGTAAAAGATGTGCAATTTATTAATGACCGAATGTCGGTGCTAAAAATACAGGGCCCATGGTAGAATTATGTATTTATAAACGTACACGCCCCAACAGAATCTACCGACGAAGAAACGAAGGACACATTCTACGAGACCCTAGAGGAAGTATTTGATGGAATCCCATCATTCGATGTTAAAATCCTCCTCGGCGACCTCAATGCGAAAATTGGAAAGGAAGACATCTTCCAACCAACAATAGGTAAAGAAAGCCTGCATGACGTTTTAAATGATAATGGTATTCGAATTATCACGTTTGCAGCGTCAAAAGATCTGGTAGTGAAGAGCACGATGTCAAGCACAAGCATATTCATAAGGCCACATGGTTATCACCCGACGGCGAAATAGATCACTTCCTCATAGACAAAAAACACCACTCGAATATCCTTGACGTAATATCATATAGAGGAGCAGATTGCTACTCCGATCACCTCCTAGTGATGGGCAAAATTAGAAGCCGGCTCGCAGCAAACCCACGTGGACAGTCACGGGAGACGAGCAAAAAGTTCGACATTGATAAACTAAAAGACCTACGCAAAAGGACTGAATATGAAGACGAACTAACGAATATATTTAGCATCCTAGAGGATGACAGTAGTGAGGAAGAGGAAGCCGATAGTGTGGACACTAAATGGGCATCGATCAGGGACACAATCAAACAAACAGCCCAAGAGGTATTAGGATTTAAGAAAACAATTAAGTCCAAGCCTTGGTTTGATGATGAGTGCAGGGCGAAGGTCGGAGAACGTAAACGCCTCAGAATGATCCACTTAGAAGCATATGATGAAGTCAACGCAGTAAGATACGCGACAATTCGGAAAGAAACAACTAGATTTTTCAAACGCAAAAAACGCGAATTGGAGAAGACTCGGATCGAAAAAATCATAGAAAATGCCAGAGCAAAGAACAGCAGAGGTATGTATGTCGGCATAAATTCAATTAGAAATGGCTACCGAGGGAGAGCCAAAATAATCCGAGACACAAACGGCTGTCTGGTGACAGAAACAAAAAATATCGTGACAAGATGGAAGCAGTACTTTGAAAACCTGCTCAATGTGCGCACCCATCAACCACAAATAAACGCACCAGACGTACATACAGCCGAGCCCCAGAGCTCAGAGCCCTCTTTCGACGAAGTTGTAGACGCGATAAATCGACTGAAAAACAACAAGGCCCCCGGAATCGATTGCATACCGGCAGAGCTTGTGAAGCACGGAGGAGGGGCAATCGCTCGAAAGATCCACCAACTGGTTAAAATAATATGGGACAAGGAAGTCATTCCGGAAGAATGGAAAACCGCAATAGTCATCCCCATTTTCAAAAAAGGCGACAGATCTGACTGCGAACATTACAGAGGGATATCATTGCTCCCAATCACATACAAAATATTAACAAATGTCATACTGGCAAGAATCACACCGTACGCAGAAGAAATATTGGGAGACTACCAATGCGGATTCCGTCGGAACCGGTCAACAAGCGACCAGATGTTCAAAAAGAACTGCAACAGTTATTTGATGGCATCTCGGGGCGCCCACTCGGCGCTATAGGTTCGCCTCTCCCGAGAGAAGTCTAATAAAAAAAAAAAAAAAAAAAAAAAAAAAAACTGCTGGAAAAGAAGTGGGAATACGGAAAGACGGTTCACCAACTGTTCGTGGACTTCAAAATAGCCTACGACTCAGTCGCAAGGCAAAGACTCTACCATATTGTGGTTGAGCTGGGGATCCCGAAAAAATTTGCCGCCCTCATTCAAATCTACATGAACGAAAACAAAGGGCGAGTTAGAATAGAAAACCACCTCTCAGAACCATTTGAAATCCGGGACGGACTAAAACAAGGGGATGGCCGCTCACCATGCCTTAACAACCTTGTCTTCGAGTATGTTATCAGAAAGGTACAAGACGACAAAACGGCCCAATCATCCCTGAGCGGGGTCACACAAGTGCTCGCGTATGCGGATGACATCGCCGTTCCGGGCGATAATCTCGAAACTATAAGTAAAAACTGTGAAATCATCATGCAAGCAGCAGAAGAGGTGGGCCTAGAAATAAACGAAGACAAAACGAAATACATGATTACGACGAGAGCAGGTGGACCTCAGAGAACACATATAAACGTCAGGGGCAAGATATTTGAAACTGACGACCAGAAACGAAACGTCAAAGGAAATTAACAAAAGACTACATTCCGGCAAAGCTAGTTGGCATGGAGCCAGTAAACTATTAAAATCCAAACTGCTATCACGTAATATAAAGCTCCGTGTCTATAGAACCATAATCATGCCGATTGCTCTATACGGATGCGAAACATGGGCTCTCACAAAACGGGAAGAGAACAAATTCCACGTATTCGAGAATAAAGTTTTAAGGGGTATATATATGACGAAGAGTCAGGACAATGGAGGAAACTCCACAACCACGAATTGGAAGAGCTATACCGCAAACCTACAATAGTGAGAGTGATCAAGTCGCGAAGATTAAGACGGGCCGGACACGTGGCGCGAATGGGCGATGATAGGACCGTGCATAGAATTCTTGACGGTAAACTAACGGGGAAGAGACCGACAGGACGGCCGCGACGGAGATGGGAGGACAATGTTAGATTGGACCTCGAGGAGATCGGATCGGATGACCGAACGTGGAAGGAGAGCGCACAGGACAGGGAACAATGGCGGGGCCGAGTCGGTGAGGTCATGAACTTCCGGGTTCCTACAGGCCAGTAAATAATAAATAATAAAATGGGGTGTATAGGTATGTGTGCCGGCGTACGGCACGGGTCACTATCACCCACTGTGTTACCCCGGAGATTGTCACCAATGTGGGGGTACAAATTTCGGTTTCGGCTTTGTTATTAATGGAACTGAAGATCGATTTGTGGAATGCAACTGCCGTGGATGCTGTTCTACAGTTTGAAACACTTTACTTCTGTAAACAATCGCTGCTTCGAGACACACTGATTTTACTGGGCATCTTGTCGATGGGCTTTTCTATATCACTATAATCGCATCTATCGTAATGCAATGAAACGACACATCATTAATAAAGGCGGATCAACTGACGAAGAGGTAGCAAAAGGATAGACGTCAAGGAATTTCAATGGCGAGCAAAGCACTTCCCGATTGTGGTCAGTCCAAAACTAGTCGAATGAGATTAAAACACACTTTTCATTCCTTTCAACACAACACATCGTTTCAATACTTGTTTTATTCCAGTCGCAGGATGGTTAACAGCCATTAGAATAAATTCACAATAAAGATAAAAAAACAATAGACAGCGAATGCGTTATGAAACGCGCAACACTACGCGGCGCCACTCAACTCTCAACTCGACGTTTTACGTGGAGTACATGACCTGCCTCCACGGAATCTGTTTTAAGATTAATTTATACAGAAAATTGAATTTCGATTTCCGCTCGTCGACCAATAGGGGAAGTTTATCCACACATTGGTCCCAGCAAAGGGGACGAAACACACACGATGTGTGCTTCTGTTGCTCATGGTGTGTGTCCACGAGTATGCAAAAACTTTGTATAGACAGGGGTGCATGATCATTTTGCCTGTATATGGGGCGACATATGCCATCAGCGAACAAGACACTCGCACAACGATGATTGTGCCGTCGTATCGATGCTGGTGGCCTACCCAGAATTCTTGTGTGCATGTTTTAATGCCACAGAATTTGCTTCTCGACGTCTGGGCGCGAGAGGTGAGCAAGTTTCGTTGGTTGGACAAAACTTGCTGTGACTTGGGATAAGTATTAACACGTCGTGCACGTGAGTTTTTCCGGGCAAGGTTATTAGCCTTGCGCCACTCCCCTATTACGCAACTTATAATATAAATGTTTAGCCTCTCGCGTTACGTTTCTTCGTTTCATATGGCTCGTCTTATTTGTCTACGCTTTTGCGGCGTAAGTAATGAAGGTTTCCTTCAGAAAAAATACCTACTACTACTAGACTAGAAAAGACCTCCCTTCGTAAACTCTCTGAAAAGACGTTCCTCCATTCATCATCATCATTAGCACTACAACCGGGAACCGGTCTTGGCCTTATTTAGCAAGTCCTGCGGCTTGTTAAATTTTCCATAATGATTTGTTTTTTCCGGGCAAGGTCATTAGTCTTGCGCCAGAGGCTCCCCGACGGGGAATCGAACCTCGGTCTCCCGCGTGACAAGCGGGTATACTAACCACTATACTATCGAGGAGCGTTCCCCCATTACTACCGATAAAATTGTATAAGCTTTCTTACATGAAATAATTGTAACTTATAGAAAACCCATTGCGTGAATTGTGCTCACCTCTTCCAGGAGTTTCTCATCTACATCTTTCAGGTCTGTGCTAAGGGCCTGCACCAATTCTTCCGGGTTCGATTGAAGCATATCCAACTGTCAAAAATATCTGTGAATTATAGTTCATAGTCATAAAACCTACACTCAAATTACCGCTTTGGACATGTCGTTGTTTGTCTTTCTAAGAGCCACGACCACCAGTTTCCAGGAAAAGCCCATATCTATCAATGATCTCACGTTCTTCGGATTGACCCAAAATTCATTGCTCGACACTGCCCTTTCTAAATTGTGCTTTGTTTTTCGATCGCGTCGCGATTTCTTGCGAGCTTGATTGATCTTATTCTTTCGCTCATGGATGAAGTTAATGGCACTGGTGATATCGCCCTTGGAAGCGCGCAGGGCAATCCTTGCTTCGGATGCTTCGTAGCCCATGTCCAAAAGTTGCGTCACCAGAGTCTCGTCAACTTTAAGTTCCTCAAGTGCCATTTTAGCACGTTCAAGTTTTTCGTAGGCTTCGTCACGGCGGTTTTGGTGGAACATGAGGACTCCCTGCAACAAATGCAGCCGCATAATGAGAGCACGTTCGGGAGATGGGTCGCCTTTAAGGTAAATCAATCGGTCGAGATCCTTGCCATAGCAGCGGTTAAAGTTCCTTTCGCAGATGTCCAAGCGGCGTTCAGCATCCGGCAGCTGTGTGAGGTTCTAGTGGAACAAAGCACTATACAACTGTTGACTAGAATGTTAGAACACTTAGTTTACCCGTAAACAGAGATAACACCAAACTATATCCAAATTGACGAGAGCATAGTTGTCCACAGAGTCGAGAAATTTAGAGTTGCATGATGAGAACCTTTCATCGGCCTCGAGTAGCAGAATAAGGGCTTCGTCGTATTGTTCCCGTTTAATTGCAGCACGAGCCTTTTCACAGAATCCCATTGCCATGAGGATGGCTTTGTTCTCTTCCGGTGGCATGTACACAGGGTTCCCGTCTTGATCCTCCATCTGAGAAAGAAAATCGATGGAACGATGCGCTCAATTTAATCTATATTTAGGTATTTATTTGTTAACTCACTTCGAGAGGGCAATGCCCCGAACTGACAATGTATTCGACGTCCTCTTTGATTTTTCTTACTCGATCGTACATGGCCTCAGAATTGCGATCTGCGTTGTTCACAGGTTCACTAGCAATTGCCATCAACTGTTGGTTGTTTTTGAGTCCTAACCCAATATATACATATTATATCGGAAAGGATGCCTTCGGTTTGTTCTTACCTTGCGACAGCAACGTGCTCTTTGGATGGACGATCTTACCCTGACAAATGATCTTGATATTACCGGGTTCAGTTATATCCAATTTGTCGGCGACTTTCTTTTGGAGCTCCTCACCAAGGTCCGACAGAGCGCACTTAACTTCGAAAATGTTCTCCGTGCCCCCTTTGTTGCTGACACGTCTCACCGAGAAAGTAGCTAGCCCTGGAGAGTGTTAATTTGATTTTACTGATATTCTTCTTTGGTTGCTTCAATTGTTTGGCATCACTCACCCGTTTGCTCGAACTCCTTTCTAGCTGCAAGCTTGCGCAAGGCACCATCCTGAAGTTCACTCAACGCTAATTTGCAGTTAGAAGGCGAAATCGAGAGATTTTTGCTAAAATCCTGTGCCAATTGCTGCGAAAGGAACAAAATAGCCAATAAAACCATGTTGCAGAATATGGTTACACATTCTCACCTCTAGTTCAGATTCGACGACACCTATTCCGTCATAGTAATACGGCTCCAGCCACAGCCGGATGTTGAAGCTGTTGAGTCTGGCCCGCACTTGAATAATGATATTGTCTATTTGGGTCGGCATCACAAGTTGAATGATTTTTATGGAATGAACTTTTTTCGTTTTCGATTTATCTGCGTTGTTTCTTGTTCGTTTTCACAGCACAAAGGCCGAGGTCAGATTTCACACGCAATGCATACAGAAAATTTGTAAACAACTGGGTTCACAGCTGATGGCTACAGCATTGGCGTCGGTAAGGTGGTGCGAGTTGGGAAAAAATTAAAATACAAGTACAGTCGGTTAAAAAGCGAAAGAGAATTTAATAAAATGTTCACTTTTTATACTATAGTATTATTATTGGGTGGTAATAATTATTGACGTTATATATGGAAGTGCTAAATATTAATTAATATTATATATAATATCAATTATATGGATTTCAACGATACACAGTGACCCAATACACACGTGCTTTTAATTCGGCGATCGAGTTAAATGAAAAAGTTAAAAAAAGTATAAGGACTATTTACAAATAAATATACTCCATAAAAGCAATGAAAACAAAGTTAATATATATAAATATAACAGTTTGTGTTTGACAGCAATTCCTGAATTCTAATTTCGTGTGTTGATTAAGCAAAATCCATAAATTGTTTCATTAAATAAATAATAAAAAAAAAGTTAAAAATTATAGCACTTTAAAAACAAACAGTATACTAATTAAAAGTATTAAATTAATTAAATTAATTGTTGCGAAGTCGGTGAGTTCATGAAAATAATATAGTAGTTTTTGTTGTGAAGTGCGGCACTGAGTGAATCGACCAAAATAAAAAATAAAAAATATTAAAAAAAAAGACAAAGACAAAACAGTCAAAACAATTGAAAAAACTTAAAATCAAACAAGCAAAACAAAACATAATAAACAGTGCAGTGAAGCGCGGAAAATACCTAATAAAATTCGCAACTAACAAAATAAAATATATCACATTGGTCCTAAGTGTGTAATTAAGAACTAATAATATATTGCTTGTTAAGCAATTAGTTTCCAAGTCAGCATTTAGCGCGAGTGCAAGGTTACTGACTCTTATGCGACGACAGGCGAGTTCGAGTGAGCTTACGGGTGAAACTATGGATGGAAATCAGCGAACATTTAGCCAATTCCCAAAAAGGCCGACAAATCGTCCCTCCCTTCTTATCGACCCATAGCGCTAACTTCTATTCTCTCGAATGTAATGGAATCACTGACTAACGCACAACTTTCAAAATATTTGGAATCAAATAACCTCCTCAATGACCGCCCATATGGCTTTCGTACCAACCGGTCCACAGGAAATTTAATGGCGTGCCTTGCCGAAACGTGGAGCCATACCATCCGCTACTTCGGTAAAAGCAAGGTTGTTGCACTCGATATTTCAAAGGACTTCGACAGAATTTGGCTTCCAGGTCTTTTATCAAAATTACATTCATATGGAGTGTATAATTTCCCGATCCATTGGATAAAAGACTATCTTTCCGGCCATTAAATCCAAGTGGTTCTTGATGGTGTCAAATCTGTATCCCATCAAATTAATGCAGGTGTTCCCCAAGGTTCTGTACTCTCGCCCACTTTCTTCCTCATCCTTATAAATCTCTTGTCAATTACCCATAACCCAATTCAATCGTTTGCTGATGATAGCACGTTGAGTTTCTCATACTCATACGCACATTCCCGACCAAACTCTTCGTATGTCATTACCAATCAGCAGGTTATGTATGATAGATTGAATTTCGACTTCAACAAGATATATCAACGCGGATTATCTAATCGAGTAGAATTCAATGCCTTAAAAGCTCAATTCTGTCTCTTGTCGTCAAAGACGAACCCCAAAGTAAATACTACACTAATATACTGCATCATTGAAATTAAGGAACTATCAATAGTCGGCACTCAAATTAATTCGACTCTTAATTGGACTGACCACATATTTGAAGTTGCGAAAAGTGCGGCCAAATGTATAGTATTCCTTAAAAGATGCAAAAGATACTTCACTTCATCCTACCTGGCGACTGTTTTACAAGGCGTATATTCGTCCCAAAATGGAGTTCAATTCCCATATTTGATCGGGCGTATCTAAAACTGCAGTACACTGCTCAAAAGGATGCAAAAACGAGCAGTCAAACCTTATTGGAGACTCAGCTGTAAGTCGACCAATGCCGTCGTTAGAACATAGGCGCAACGTATCATGTTTTTCTCTTTTCTATAGGTATTACCACGGTCGTTGCTCAACTGACCTTGCTCATTGTGTTCTGCCCCCTTAGACGTTTTGCCACGATACCCGCCAATCTGAGAATGCGCATCAATTCACGATGAAAGTCAACTTCAGGCGCACAAACAAATATAGATGCTCATTCTTGAGCCGAACCACACGAATGTGGAATACTTTACCTGATGATGTGTTTCCTCGTCATTGTAATGTCCAGGCATTAATCTACATCGATACCTCCTTTCCTTATCTACAGCAGTACCAAACTGAACACCACCCGGTAAACGCCGTTAAACATAATTAAAAAACAATTAGTGCCGATACGCGTTGTACGAAGTGTTTCTTTGGATGGGTGTGCGCACACTTTAAACACTTGAATGTACATACTTGCGACGATAATACTTATAAAAATCGAATGTGTGAACCGTGTTTTCGTGTGGGCGCCCGAACATTGTGGGTGTGTGCGCGAGTCAAAAATCGATTTGCCCTTCGCGCAATAAAAGCAAAAATGAAAATTAAAAAAAAAAATGTGAGAAATCAAAATCAAAAAAGCAAAATAGTCATTAAAATACTAAAATCAAAGTCGGCGTTAAAAAAACGCCACTAATACGAGCGACAACAAAATTCAACACGCCAAACGAGACAATAATAGACTTTCTCGAAAAAGGGCAAAAATGGAAGAGGACAACTTATTCCCCCCGGTTCCATATAATGACGGTGTAGCGATTCTAACAGATACACACAATTCACAAGCAAAAATAGTGAAGAACACCGAACGAAAAAAATCGAATAAGAAAATACATCAGAACCGTATACCAAGCGATAAATAAAAAAATAATTCACACCAGTGGAATATACTCGAGTTTGTAAATCAAATTCAAAACACGGTCAGTAGTCTGATGCTTCACTGCTTCGCTTTTCAATCGTTTCATCGTGTGTTCAATTCACCTTCTTCACTATCCTTGCTTAACGCTATATTTGGTGACTACGACGTGATCTGTACACACAGCATACACTTCCCATAGTAAAGCAGAACTTCACACACGGTCACGACTTCCACATAGAGCCCAGCCTCCGACGTTTTCTCGTTTCTCTCTCGTTCGTTCGTCGTCCGCATACGAATCTGATCGTAACGAAATTACTGCGGCGGGAGTGTGTAGCGATTCTAACAGATACACACAATTCACAAGCAAAATAGTGAAGAACACGAACGAAAAAAATCGAATAAGAAAAATACATCAGAACCGTATACCAAGCGATAAATAACAGAAATAATTCACATTAGTTGGAGTATAGTCGAGTTTGGAAATCAAATACCAAACACGGTCAGTAGCCTGGCGTGTAACGCTTAGGTAAAATTTTTTCCGTGATTCGAGCTGTCATAGCATAGAAGATCGTGTGATTCAGTCCGAATCACACGATCTTCTTCACTATTATTTCAAACGCTATAACGGCAATATAACAAATAAATGTTTGCATGTTTAGCGACTACCGTGACTGAGGGACGAGGAGGAAATCAGCGACCTTGAAGCAGGGCTAGCCCGAGGAAGGGCGCAATTAGCTGAGAAGCGTCACAGCAAAAAGGTATTGGCTGAAAATGAGCAGCTAATGGTGAAACAACAGCAGCAGAAAAAACAGCAACAATGTGCACAACAAAACACTAACCAGCAAAAAGAATCTCCACCGCAACAAATGACGCAACAACAACCCCAAGAAGAGCAGCAGGCAGCAAAAAGGAAAACGAAGATGCCACCCATCAATATTACAGATATGGATTGTAACGAACTGGTAAGTCTATTTAAGCTTTCCATTGGGGAGGATTTTTCAATTAAAAGACTGAGAGGGAACAGGTTTGCCATACAGAAAAAATCGGTTGAGGACTTTGAAAAAATGAAAAATGTGCTAAAAAGGGCCACCGCGGAATTTTACATGTACACCCCGAAAGAAATAAAGAATATAACGGTTTTACTAAAAGGCGTCGACCCTGAAACAGAACCAGAAGTTCTATTACAAACGCTACCAGAGCTTGACTGTAATGATATTGAGTTTATCGCGGTAAAACCTTTCAATACAGCTAGGGCTAGACGGGAAAATCGTAAATGACCATTCTACCTGGTACAGTTAGGCCCCGATAGCAAAATTGGTGGACTTAGGAGAATCACTATCCTGAACCATCAAATTGTCAAATGGGACAAATTGAAAAAAGGCAGAGATATAATCCAGTGTCTTCGCTGCCAAAGGTTCGGGCACTCGGCAACAAACAAACATAACAAAAATAGAACGCCCGATAGTTCAAGCTCGACCAGCACTAAATGTAACACCCCAGTTCTCGTATGCTCAAGTAACAGCTGGTAGGAGAAACACGTCACAACCCACCACACGGGTACCGCCGCCACATACTGTGCCTCCAGAAACAGTAACACTAGCAAATGTGCTCACAACCTTGCTCGCTATTCAGACGCAGATGACACAAATGCAAAAACGAATAAAGGGGCAGGACATTAGACTAGACTGGGGCTATTCGCAGTTGTCTAGCCAGCCGTCAATATAATCCCCGAACAGAAAGCACAATTAAGGCTCTAGTCGTGAATGTAAATTCACTTATCAGAATCGAGAGAAGAGCCGCTATCTTTAAACTGTTGCAAGACGAAAGTCCTGACGTGCTTCTGGCTAGCGAAACTAAGCTGAACCAGGGGCATAAAATATGTCACACATACTACGACATTATACGAAGAGACCGACCCAACTCCACACAAGGAGGAGGGGTGGCAATCTTTGTTTAAAAAAAACTCAACATAAGAAATATATAGTGGTGAGATACGCAGATTTCGGGTGCTTGAAGCGTGCATCATCCGCATACCCCTCCGACAAGGTAGGGAGTTGTATGTGATATCTGCCTACGCACCAGAAGCACATCAACAAAATCTATTTATAGTGGAGCTAGAGAAGCTTTTCCGATGCTTACAACTTCACTCTGAAGGGAACTATTACATCGTAGTTGGCGATTTCAATGCTAAACACCCAAATTGGGGAAATAGCATGCCCAACACGAGAGGAAATCAACTAGCTGGTTGGCTAGATCAAAATCATATTGAATATAAGGCTGCCCTGCTAGCTACAGAATATCCTTCTTTCCCCAGAGGGGGATCGTTCCTAGATATTATGCTTATTGACACACGACTTAAACATACACATACTAACAGACAAAATATAAACTGCCTACGCACAATTGAGTATGACAGTGACCATTGTGCATTATCAGTCGTGATAAAAACACCAAGCGAAGTTGTGGAACTCGGTGAATGTATGATACCGCAACCCTATAACTATGGGGGCATGTGGGGAAGAAGTATGGTGCGCCGGTGTACGGCGCTAAGTTCACTTCTTTCCTCCATCATAAATTTGCTTTCACTTTGCTTGTCACCAATATGGCTATATTCTCTTTATTATCTCTAAAAGCCTTCCCTCGGAGAAACAACGAAAACATCGCTTGTTCATCTTCTTTATAATTTAATTATTTGAAACATAAAATCCAGTTCATACTAAACTAAAAACAATACATCTTAGCTTGATACAAAGTAATGGAACTCCACGGTTCAGTGACACTGCATAAAATTAAGTAACTAAATGTTCACAATTATATCGGAAAAGTGCAAATTATATCTGGGAAGTGCACGAAAGCTCATCCACCGTCAGTTATTGGGCAGCGTGTGCAACGCCGCGATGGTTGAAAGACGACCCCGTCAATTACCGTGTACGTGAAGGGCACGGCTTGCTTCCACGGAATCTGTTTAAAGACTAATTAATGCTGAAAATTAAATTTCGTTTTTCGCTCGTTGACCAATAGGGGACGATCCTCCATGCATTGGTCCCAGCAAAGGGTGTGAAATACACACACGACGACCGCTTCGGTCGGTCATGATGTGTGTCCATGAGTCTGCGAATCGAAGATCAAACAATTCCCTAGGGGGAAAACAACATAGGAAATACTTTGCAGATGTGCAATACATTGTATAAAAACGACGTTGGACGTTTATACGATCTGCAACTGCGCACAGCATCTGCACCGATCGCGAATCCCTCGTTGGCGACTCATCGGTGCAGCATTTTCACTGGTGCTGTAGTGATTTGATTTACTTGGGCAGCTAGGCGCGAGTTATTGTATAGCTTGTCGATCGGTTTACCGACCGATGTGCTCGCAGCTAAAAAGGAAAGAACAAATATCTCCTGCATGTGTGTGGCAGAATTATTAGGAGGTATTCCATCGATATGGTTCGCAGTTATTTCGGTTGGTTGGTGTTGCCACCGAATTGGTTTCACGGATTATGATGCGACGCATGGCACCATGTCCATGGGGAATGTGTTTGCTTGGTGCTAATGCAATTGCATTAACGAAAATTATAGATCTAAGTACTTTAGGAGAAAGTTCTTCCGTAATTACTAGACAAGTTAGAAATGGCGTTCAAATGTAACCGCCGTAATTTATGGATTTCAGGGTTTCAGGTGCTCTGGCTGCTCCAGGAAAAGATTTTCGTGGTAATCAAATGGAAGGTAAGCGGTGGCGCTAGGTGGAAACGCCACAGGTATGCGATGGACACGTTTCATGAGAACCTTAACAAGAGAAATTCGCTTAAAAGATATTAGCCCTCCTACCAACAGAAACATAGCCAACGATGATATCGACAAATGCATACAAAAAATGGACGAAACCATAAAACAAACTATGGACAAAACAATACCAAAAACCACACATACGGACAACATGAACATGTACCGAAACGCCATAATCAACGCCTCCACAGAAAAAAAGTAGACTTCTGTTTCAACTAAAACTACGGTACAGACGATTTATTGATAGGCACGACGAGGAGATAATGTCACTGAAGTCCAGATTAAAAAATCTCCAACAGCTGATAAAAGCCAACTATAGGCTATCAGCAAATTTGTATTGGAACCATAAAGTTTGGTCGGTAAAATCCAACAACCCTAGTATGTTCCCACAAATTAATAAAATTTTTAGAGGGAGTAATGGAAATCAGATTCGGTGTCTCCAAATACCACGAACTGACGAAAACCAATTAATGCTGACAAACATAGGCTTGACACAAACAACGCCATCCTAAATGATGAACGTTTTGTGTTTGAAGATCGCTTGGAAAAAGTGAATGTTGTAGGGGTCTTCTTTCCAGAACTGTACAAGGCAAATGAAGTAATTCGCCGCAACCATGAGTTGAAGGATAAAGTTCTACTAAATTATCGTCATCTTCGAAATGACATTTCACAGTGGCGATCAGAAAACCATGGTTTTAAAGAATTCAGTAATGAAAATACGGCAAACGCCGAGATCACTGTCGAAAGCGCTAACAGCCTTTTGATCACTAGTGAAGACATCCACGGTGTCTTTGCAGCATTAAGAAACAAAAAATCAGTTGGAATCGTTGGAGTACCCAATATCGTACTAAAACATCTTCCTCCAATCGCAATGGACATATATGCAGTCTTGTTTAACAACGCTCTGAACAACGCACACTATCCAGTACGTTGGAAAACGGCCATCATCCAACTGTTACCAAAAAAGGGAAAGACAAAACAAAGCTAAAAAATCTGCGATCAATCAGTTTGTTACCGAGTATCAGTAAAGTATTCGAGAAGGTTCTAAACAAGGCTCTACTTAAATGGGTTGAGGACAATAACATTATTCCAAATAATCAGTTTGGTTTTAAAGCTGGTCATGAAACCACAAATGCCGCAGCTAAACTGGTTTCTGACATTCAGTGGAATAAAAGTCTGAAACAGTGCACAGGTGCCTGTTTTATTGACTTGGGGAGGGCCTTCGACACCGTTTGGCTAGAAGGGTTATACTACAAACTAATGAGACTAGGCATTCATAAACCACTACTGTATATACTATACGACATGTTCAATGAAAGGAAATTCATGGTCAAAAGTGGCAATGTGATCTTCGACATTACTTACAAAATAAAAAACGTTCTGCAACAGGGAGCGGTGTTATATCCGATCGTTTTCAATATTTACACTAGCTACTTGGTAGGGTCTCTTCATCTGGCTATTGCGTATGCAGACGATCTGAAAATATATAGAACAGCACCAAAAATTGAAATCATGAACGGATTATTACAAGGGGATTTCAATAATGTTCAGCGATACTGCGACAACTGGAAATTCAAAATCAATATCCAGAAGTGTGAAACCATCCTCTTTAGAACACCACTGGCTGAAGCTACCAGAGACACTAGGAAAAACTGGCGAAAGCTAGCTATTATGGGACCATACGAACAAACATTGGAAACCAAAAATGTAGTCAAATACTTAGGCATCTGCCTGGATCAGTACCTATATTTTAACAAACATGTGGAGGCTGCGCTGGCCAGGGCAAAGAAAACTTATGGTATGACAAAAAGACTGTTTCATAGTAGTCAACTTGGCAGCAGAGTTAAAGTTATATGCTACATGGCTCTCATCAGACCGATGTCCATATATGGATGTCCATCATCATCATCATCATCATCGGCACTACAACCGGGAACCGGTCTTGGCCTTATTTAGCAAGTCCTAAGGCTTGTTAAAATTTCCATAATGATTTGTTTTTTCCGAGCAAGGTCATTAGTCTTGCGCCAGAGGCTTCCCGACGAGGAATCGAACCCCGGTCTCCCGCGTGACAGGCGGGTATACTAACCACTATACTATCGAGGAGCCGAGATATGGATGTCCAGTGTGGTTTAATGTGGGACCTAGCTTAATGGAAAAGATTCGGATTTTTGAGAGACAATGAGGGACTCCTGAATCCGATCACAAAAAATACTATGCCAATGAAGCGTTGTACAGTGCGGCCAATATAAACAGAGTGGATAACTTTATGATCAAGTTGATCCGAGGGCATCTTGTGAGATCAATGTGCTCGCCGAACGAATTAATTTTCGGTGCATATTACCCAAACAATATGGTATGTATTATGAGTGGGTACGACGCAATGGCTTTATTCCACCAGAACCGTTCCTTAGTCTTCACATGAACGGCCTCATACAAAATGAATTCGCTATACCGTTGATTTATCACGTGCGTCGGTCGGGTATAGATAAACGAATATGTTATAATCGAGAGAACGCGCACTCAGATGAAGAGCGCCTGCTGTTCAATAGGGCAGTAGCACAGAAAAACCGAAAAGACACGAATGAGCAGCACCAGAGATTTTGGTGGCTGAGTGGCAATTAAAAACCTGTATCCTTATAAAACTGGAAAAAAAGGGAAGCAATAATAATAATGATAATAAAAAAAAAACCTCAACAAACAACGGAAAGCTTACATAGATTTAACATTTCGAAGATTTAGTTTAGATGTTAGGTTTAGGATAGAGTTGAGGAAAAAAAAACAAAAAAAAAATTGTTAGTTTAGTACTTAAGTTAGATATAAAGTAAAAACAATAACAAAAACAACGTTTTTCTGTTCTTCATTTTATTTGTATATAATTAAGTTCTTGAAAATTCATGTAAACAAAATAATCATAATGTCGAAAGACAAATTTTCATGCCTTAAGCGTATGCATGTAACTTAGAGAGTCCGCAAGGGACCAGTAAGTTAGGAAATAAGGTAACATAAGCTAGAGTTTAATCATTTCTGTCTAACCAGTAAGTAAATTATAATAAGAGGAAGAAATAAAAAATGATATCGGGTTTTCCAATAGGGACTTGAACGCACCCTTTCACTAATCATCGAACTGTCACTGTCAATTTATTCAGCAAACTCAACATTTTCATCATAGTTAAGTACACGAACAAACAACGTCTGCAAACTATAAACATTTACTACTGAAATTTGGAGTCGGTGACCGCAATTTTAGGGGGGGTGGGTGCGAACATACAGGGCAAAGTCTCTGATTGCCTTCAACCCGGCGAAGGCCAGGACGATCCTTGTCCCTGTTCAATCCAAGTTGACATGCAGTCTCCACGTGACACCCTTGGATAGCTACTTTGACACCCGCCAAGTAGTGAGCCAATGCATGCAGCGACATCTTAAAAAAATGAATTATTATGGCAAATTTAACAAGCCTCGGATATGGACCGGATCCACGACGACGACCACGGAAACGAAAATGGCTAAATGAGTTAAGAATTTTTATTTGGAACATACGCTCACTATACAGAGCTCGAGCTGCACAGCAGCTAGCCGATGCCCTGTCCGAATATAAGGCTGACATAACAGCATTGCAAGAAATAAGATGGGGAGTGGTGTTTTTCAAAGAAAAGAGTATGACATTACAACTGTCACGCAAAACACCATGTGCTCGGGGTAGGCTTTCTAGTCAGCCAAAAACTGAAGCCTGCCATCATCGGCTTTAATGCAATAAATGAAAGGCTATACACTCTTCGCGTGCGAGGCAAGTTTAAGAACATAAGCCTCATAAACGTTCACGGACTTACAGAGGAGTCCCCTGACGACGAAAAAGAAGAATACTATGAGAACGTCGAACGGGCCCTCAATGCCTGCCCAAGATACGATGTGAAAATCGTTCTTGGGGATTTAAATGTAGAAAAAGGTCGGGCGCCGGATTTCAGGCACTACACAGGTTCCCATAGTTTGCATGACAACACTAATGACAATGGACTACGAGTCATCGAGGCAAGTTTAAGAACATAAGCCTCATAAACGTTCACGGACTTACAGAGGAGTCCCCTGACGACGAAAAAGAAGAATACTATGAGAACGTCGAACGGGCCCTCAATGCCTGCCCAAGATACGATGTGAAAATCGTTCTTGGGGATTTAAATGTAGAAAAAGGTCGGGCGCCGGATTTCAGGCACTACACAGGTTCCCATAGTTTGCATGACAACACTAATGACAATGGACTACGAGTCATCGAATTGGCAGCATCGAAAAACTTGGTCGTTGCGAGTACCAGGTTTCCGCGTAAGAACATCCACAAAGCCACCTGGGTATCACCTGATGGAGCCACTCGCAACCAAATTGACCACGTGGTGATAGATCTCCGCCACTTCTCGAGCCTGATGACGGTACGAACGTACCGAGGTGCCAACGTCGACTCGGATCACTATCTTGTTGGTATAGTTTTCCGAGCGCGGATTGCCTTACGGAGACGTATCGCATCCGCGGATCAGGTTCGAATCAACACGGCCGTCTTGCCCAATGAGAACACCAGTAACAACTTTGGTAATGCGGTAAGACTCGCCCTCGAAGAGCTCGGCGGAGGGAGAGTAAGTCCTAGGGCCAGAATGCCGGGCGTAGAAGAGAAATGGACACGCCTTAAGAATACTGTCATTAGCACTGCCAACTCCATCTTAGGCAGTAGTTGTAGAGATCGGAACGACTGGTTTGATGATGAGTGCAAACTAGCGACTGAACGTAAGAATGCTGCATACCGGGCAATGCAGCAGTCTCATAGGACGCGGGTACGCGAGGAGAAATACAAAGAGCTCAGAAGATCTGAAAAAAGACTTCACAGACAAAAGAAAACTGCCTGGGAAAAAAACCTTGTCCTGAAATAGACAAAAGTAGAGGGCGAGGTCCGCACCAGGCGGGGAAGTTCTACCAAATAATCCGCAGTATGACGCGGTACACACCACGCTGCACTTACTGCAAGGATAAAGAGGGTAATCTGATCACCGATCCTGAAGGCATTCTGGAGCGATGGGAAGTGCACTTCAATGAACTGCTAAATGGTCAGCTCACAGAAGAATTGGAGGCTCCGCTAATGCAAGACCAAGACCAAAAGCTGCCGCCACCAAGCATTGAGGAAACATTAAAAACCATTAGACAGCTAAAATCAAATAAAGCCCCCGGAGCTGATGGCATACCAGCTGAGCTGATCAAACAAGGAGGGACAGCGTTACATCATGCAATTCATGAGATCGTGGAGCAAGAGGAGATGCCGGAAGATTGGCGTCGCGGTATAATTTGCCCCATACATAAGAAGGGAGATATCACACCGTGCAGCAACTATAGGGGTATAACATTGCTGAGTACCGCCTATTGATACTCTCCACTATCCTACAAGACCGGATAGCCCCATACGCTAAAGCCATCATTGGTCAATATCAGTGTGGCTTCATACCAGGCAAATCAGCAATTGATCAGATATTCACCCTTAGGCAGGCGATGGAAAAATGTCAGGAATTTAAGATTCCATTATATCATCTGTTTATAGACTTTAAGGCCGCCTACGACAGCATAGCCAGGGTAGAACTATATAAGGCCTTGAGGGAATTCGGCATTCCAAACAAATTGATATGACTTTGTAGGTTGATCATGACGAACGTAACTAGTCAAATAAAAGTAGCGGGATTGCTGTCCAAACCAATAAACATCTATAATGGACACCGACAAGGGGACGGTCTGGCCTGCCTCCTCTTCAACTTGGCGTTGGAGAAAGCAATCCGTGACTCTGGCGTTACAATAAGGGGGACTATTGTCACCAAGTCCAGCCAGATACTTGCCTACGCAGATGACATCGACATCATCGGTAGAACCGAATCGGCGGTACAGGATTCCTTCACCCAGATCGAGCAGGCGGCACAAAAACTAAGTACATGGTGGCAACTTCTGCGAAGAGAAGACCTAACGTTGGTCAAACTATCAGGGTAGTGGAGCACGAATTTGAAGTAGTGCAATCCTGTAACTACCTTGGGTCAATAGTATCAGCCGATAACAATATGGAAGAAGAAATATATAGCGTTTTAAATAATAGTGAAGAAGATCGTGTGATTCGAACTGACGCTATGACAGCTCGAATCACGAAAAAAATTTGACCTAAGCGTTACACACCAGGCTACTAACCGTGTTTAGAATTTGATTTCCAAACTCGACTATATTCCACTGGTATGAATTATTTATATTTTATCGCTTGGTATACGGTTCTGATGTATTTTTCTTATTCGATCTTTTTTCGTTCGGTGTTCTTCACTATTTTTGCTTGTGAATTGTGTGTATCTGTTAGAATCGCTACAAATACGCGAACGGCTCTTTAAATTCCGAAATTTATCCAGAACATCCAAGCTACTACTGTACAAGACCATGGTCTTACCAGTACTCATCTATGGATCCGAGACCTGGGTGCTTAATAAAAGGCACTCTGAACTCTTGGCCGCGTTCGAGAGAAAGGTCTTAAGGAGAATTGTTGGCCCCGTATGTGAGGGAGGAGGATTCCGGAGACGCTACAACCATGAGTTGTACGCAATCTACCTTGAAGCTAATATTATAAGAAAAATCAAGCTCGGTAAACTCCGGTGGGTGGGACACCTAGCTCGAATGAGCAAAGAGCAGCCTGCCCGGAAAGTCCTTTGTGGCAGGATGTATGGAAGGAAACAGCGCGGCAGACCTTGTCTGCGATGGAAGGATGGCGTAGACCAGGACGCCCAGAGTCTGGGAGTGCCAAACTGGATAACATCGGCTCGAAATCGGGACCGGTGGAGAGATTTGTTAAATAAGGCCAAGATCGGATCCCGGTTGCAGTGCCGATGATGATGATGACCGCAACTTTAAGAGCGTTAACTCCAATTTTCGGTCGTAATTCTCGCTCTAGTAGACAGGCAATAACAAGTTTAGTGCAAAAATTTGAGTCTACATATTCGTTGTGTGATGTTGCCGTGCCAGTGAGACAACGGGTTGGTCGAAGTGTCGAAAATATCGCTGCCGTTCAGGTCGAAGTCGATTTGATTGTTTCTAGTTGGTGCATCGTTGGTGTGATCGTTGTGACTCTACAAATCTTGGTCCTTTGGATTGGATACTTAGCACTGGAGGTGGTATAAACACTGGATATACATATATAATAATTGGAGCAGAAATCCAACAGTGACTGAATTAACACCTAGTAGACAAATATGAACTGCACCCCAAATTCAATTATAGAGTTTCATCTACTAGTCTGTATTTCCATGAAGCACAATTTTAACTTTCACCAGAGTCAACCATTATTCCGATCCTCTCCACTATTCTTCGGTTCTCATCATTGACATTACTGGTTCTTTGCTGCTTGCGTCGACGTGCTAAATCGGCTAGCCAATGGGATTGTAATATAGACGCAATTAAAATATCCACGTCCACATACAAACCAAAAAGAAGTAAATATTCCTACTGGACACTGAACCCTACACAGCACAGCACAAGAAATCTTCACAGCCGCCTTTCTTCGCGTTGGATGCACCATCATTGAAGTACTCTACCCCCAACAAAAGTGAGACGGAACCGAACTCGGCATTGACAAAGATCATAGTCAAGCGGTGAGGTCTGAATAAGTACTCGTAGCAGTAGTTCGTTCTTTAATACTAAACAACAATGAGTCAATTTCTTAGCGATCTACTAAGGCAATTAGTAGAGACCAGGCAACCTTCCAGCAGGCAGACCAGGAGGGTAAATTTTCTAGGTGCTATCTCTAAGAACGCATTGTCATGATGAAAAAGAATTTCCAGACGCGCACCACAGACAACGTCAACGCCATCACTGAAACCAATGACGAGGGTGAAATGTTTCAGATTGAAGAAGCTTATAACGAAATGCGGGAAGTATACATCAACTCTCGTACGCCTCTCCTCAAAGCCTTGAACAAAATCCACGACACTGCCGTTGCCGCTGGTAGTCATATGTCTAACATTAAAATGCCTGAAGTGCGACTACTCGAAAATAAGTTGCCTCCCGTTTACGGCTTTCATCACTACGCGAGCTCATTTTCTGATGTTGTCTACACTCTGATTGACAGCGATCCAGCTTTGGATGAGTTTACAACACGAAAACAAGTAGAACTCCAGCAGAGCTACTTTAAAAATCCAGTCGGGATGAGTCCCTACTCAACACAGAGAATATTGAATTCTAATAACTTCAGAACGATGTAATAGAATCAACACTACCTTGGAAATCAGTAAACCTGGTCAAGATGGAGTATACTTGAACCTATCTCTAGAATCATCCAATTAAGCAAAATACGCTGATTTCAAATTAGATAAAGTTAATGAAATCGAAGATGAGTTTGGGGTCGGAATGGAATCTCTAGCGCTTATAATTATTGTGGAAACTCAATCAGCCCATCCACCGAAAACGGTGGAAAGCGAAAAGAAAATCACATCTGGACAATGATCACACGAACCGAAATGGTGAGCGCACAAAACACACCAATGTAATTTGTTCTGAGGATGAAAACTATTCAGTAAAGATGTGACGTGAATCATCTCGAAGTGAAGACAGACGTCCTCATCGTCCAGGCCGCATAAAAATAGTTCGCATATCGAAACTAAAATAGGTTGTCCTGTGACCAATCCATCGTTATTAATGACTGCAGTTACCGCAATCACCTCAGAGAACGGATTCCGCGTATTCGGAAATAAAGTTTTAAGGAGTATCATCATCATCATCATCATCATCATCATCATCATCATCATCATCATCATCATCGGCACTACAACCGGGCCGGTCTTGGCCGTATTTAGCAAGTCCTGATGTTTGTTAAATTTTCCATAATGATTTGTTGTTTCCGGACAAGGTCATTAGTCTTGCGCCAGAGGCTCCCCGACGGGGAATCGAACCCCGGCCTGCCGTGTGACAGGCGCGTATACTAACAACTATACTATCGAGGAGCCTTTTAAGGAGTATCTTCGGCGGTAAATATAATGAAGAGGCAGCACAATGGAGAAAACTCCAGAACCGCGAATTGGAACAGCTGTACCCTAAACCTACAATGCCGAGAATAATCAGGTGGTGAAGTATAAGACGGGTCAAGCATGTAGCGAGAATAGGCAACGACAGAATCGCACGTAGAATTCTTGGCAGGAGACCAACGACAAAGAGACAGATGGGAAGGCTGCGAGGGAGATGGGACGAGGATGTAAGGCGCGACCTCGAGGAGATCGGATTGGAGGGCGAAGCGTGGAACGAGAGTGTACGTTACAGGGAACGGTGGCGCGACCGAGACAGTAAGGTTATGAACTTCCGGGTTTCTATAGGCCAATAAACGGTATGGGTAGTATGGTATGGGAACTGCAATCACCTCAAAGTCAAGATATACTCAAGCAAAAGAAGAACTGGATAAACATCGTCTTCGTGTTTTGACTTAGTTGCTACAAATACAATGGCACCACCCCCTCCTCCAACGACTAAATATTATGATGTCCATAACCTAAGAAAAGTCTCAACCGCGGCGCCAGTTTTTGTGTCTGGACAAACGATATGATATGATATCATTTATCATTTCACAATACGATTTATGGGAAGTTGGTGGAACCGACGCTTATAGCGCTTCTAGATTCGACAACAACATCAATTACTACAAATAGCTTATCAATAACCCATCTTGTCCGATTATTTGGATGCCAAAGGCAAAACATATGGAACATCTCGTGACATATTTATAGCACTCAATGCCTTTGTGTAATCACAATTCCACAAAATTTTTGAAAATTGGATTAATATATTCGTCACTCACGCTGACTCACAAATGTCACAAATGCTACACGTGCATACATTCACCCTCCTCCAGCCTCCACGACCCCATTCGCCCAGTCTTCTTTTTCTTTATTCGCTTTTTTTCTTCTTTTTCTTTTAATACCCTAGATATTAAGTTAGTCCGTAAGCTTATTTATTCTGTTTGAATTAAGTCAAATAAATGAGGGTTCGGCCCTCACTAAACTAGAAACTAGATGTGTAACGGAATCGAGTATCACTCATGGAGTAATTACTGGTGTAGACACACTCCCATCTCGATCAATTATAGTTCCATTGAAAATGGTAACAATACACCATATCACGGTCATTGGTCGAATTCAATACTAATCGATCCATCTACATCACTGAAAAGAAAGTTGTCTATTAACGAAAATTGTAGGGGACGGCAACCGTCTAGTGACGGTAACGTTAGCACTACGAAGAGCAGCAGCAACAGAATGTGACGTGGCATCGAGTACAATCTCAGCGGCATGCGTGAGTTCGACATGGTTTTTTGCCCTGGTCGTTGCAATGATGCGAGAGTTTTGCGTGAACCAGTGCAACATTCGTGACTTAAGGCGCAGTTTGTCTCCTAGGTCTGACCACAAACATAACCACGAACAGGCAATGCTTGTAATGAGTAAAACCCATGTAATAACATAGTGTGCGATGTCTCGATGCCGCACGAGGAATGTCGTCGGCCGAGATCGTTACTGATGATGTTCCGCCGAACGAGGAATGTCGTTGGGGAATAGCGGTGGAGCACGTTGATGTTGAGGAAACCAACGTTGCCTGAAACCAAATGGGTTAGAGTTGAAATGAACAGCAATACCTGTTGATGATCGAAACCCGGTCCAGGTTTTTCGATGCAATCTGGTTGAAGTTCCCGCGCTGAACGGATGTATAATTTGTTGGAATTTGTGTTTGAGTAGGAAAATTAAAACTTCATTAACTAAATTTGAAGTAAAGCCGATGCGACTGTCGAATGCCTTTAGACGAATATAGACAAAGTTCGACTGAGTTCTCGATGGAGACAACTTTTATTTGTTAACCACTAAAAGGCCACATGGTGGCGTGCGACACATCAATTAAATGTTGTTATAAATGTAAATTACAAAACGTTCCTCTTGTTCAATAATTGAGCGCCAAAAAAGCCGTAAAACAATGTATTAGCAATGACGGTTGTTCATGCACCAAAAAACAGTATAAATCTTAAGAAGTGTAGAAAATTGCCGATCAAGCATCAAAAACAGTAAACAAAGTATGACAGTTGTTTGTGCACTGTCATCGAGTTGTCGGCAGGTGTGGTGAATATTTGTCGGGGAGAGTACTAGACGATGTACTAGATTCTCCCCGAGCATATAATTGTGAATCTAAAACACATAGACATATAATATTTATGATTTCGTACGCTTGTTTGTTATACTACCGGTCAGTTTTTACAACTTAGTTTCTATTGAGACTTAATTCAATTTTTCGTTGTCAAAACTTCGCGATCAAAAGCATAGTACTCATTATTGTTTCTTGTCTGGAAGCACAGAATAAAAATGTATCCATCAATGGATTCTACGTTCTATTTGACTCCGTTGATGAAACTTTGATCTATAACTTGCACACTAAAATCGTCATTTTGAAGGATTTTAATGTAAATAATTTTCAATGGGTTCTCTTATCTAAGGACTCAACACCTGAATGTCTGTACATCCAGCTCTTCTCCCATTTAAACAATAAGGACACTGTGGCGTTTCTAACAGATACACACACAGTACACAAGCAAATAGTGAGGAACAACACAGGAAAAAAATCGAATAAGCAAATGCATCAGCCGTATACCATGCAATAACGTAGCAATTCTACATCACTTGAGTGTACTTGAATTTAGAAATCGAATTCGTATATGCGGCAGTGGCCTAATGTGTTGAGCATTGGTTCAATTTTTAGCGATTCTAACCGTTATAGTGTCGGTTCGAATCACACGATCTTCAGTATCGTCGCAAACGCTATAGTGCCATACATAGGTGGTCGTTTCGAACTCTTCGAGATCTACTCCACTAACTAAATATGGTTATATTATATATCGTTTGAAAAATGATAGATCTAGCTTTAATTAGAGCACCATTGATAAAAAAATCGTTTTGATTTCAGGTATGAAAACTTTAATTCAAAATATACACGGAAAATCACATAACTGACGGACAACAGGTTTGCTTTTACTTGGTATGCGAACCTTTATTCTAAGCAGTTTCAAACTGGTGAATATGTGGTTCGATTCTGGGTTCAGGAAGCATAAAAAGTTAAACTCCCGCCTATATAAATCGAACAAAAAGAAAACCAAAAGAGATTCAAAATTTCGTTTATTTGCTGCTCATTGCTGAGATGCTCTACGCTCTCCGATGCCCCGTTAGGCCTGCCTCCGTAAATTACATTAAAACAGGTCCCCAGAAGATCTAATGGCCTACTTTATCGAAATCTAACCATATTTATTTAATCGCTTCCCAAATGGATGCTAGAGAGCATATCCAACCAATTATTAAAAATGGGCGACCCACCAGAGCAATACATATAGATATCCTATCTAAAAAGATGTTGGGACTCTCCATTAAAAAGGTTACTTCGAAACGCATGACTATCATGCCCGACATTAAAATGAAAGCTAACTCATATATAGTACTCCAGATAGGATATTGGGAAAAACAGCGTTTACCAAAGCAGTAAAGAACGCAATTCCTAACCAAAATTAATGGTTAAAACCAAAGCAGCGAGGATGACTTGGCTCAATACATAAGCTGTGGATGGCTACGTTAATGCTTTGGTATATGGGGCTGATAATTTTATTCCATTTACTTTTAGTGTCGTGTCATCTATTATGGTCGTATCTGTGTAACTTGTTGGAATCGCCACAAGCCTACAAGCTGCCTCACTGTCATGCTTTTAATTGTGCAAACTTAGGTTTAATCGTCACCGAACAATTGTGTACTTCGGCACTTGCAATTTCTGAGAGAGTCTCAAAGCCCAGTCGCTCCGTGAAATACCAACCCGTAGTAAAGGCTCCGTGATTTAATTAGGAGAACCCGGCCGAGAAAAAATAACATCTCGGACCACCGACTCAGTGCTGTAATTCCCGGCACACAACTCACACGCAATCTTATATTTAAAGTTTAAGTTCCCACGTTTTATCTCACGTCTACCCTTATTCTACCCTTGCCTTACTCTTATATCATTATTTGTCAGCGTAGTTGTGTTTAAGTTACCTCTTTCTCTCTTTTTCTGTTTTTCTCTTAGTGTTTTCTCTTACCTAAGTTAGTTCAATATTGTTATGATAGTTCATAGGTTTTATTGTACCTTAGTTTTAAGTTAGCTGTTAAGTCTATTTATCATCATCATCGGCACTGCAACCGGGATCCGGCCTTGGCCTTATTTAACAAATCTCTCCACCGGTTCCGATTTCGAGCCGCTGTCATCCAGTTTGGCACTCCCAGACTCTGGGCGTCCTGGTCTACGCCATCCTTCCATCACAGACAAGATCTACCGCGCTGTCTTCTCCCATACATCCTGCCACAAAGGACTTTCCGGGCGGGCCCCTCTTCGCTCATTCGAGCTAGGTGTCCCACTCACCGGAGCTTACCGAGCTTGATTTTTCTTACAACATTAGCTTCAAGGTATATTGGGTACAACTCATGGTTGTAGCGTCTCCGGAATCGTCCTCCCTCACATACGGGGCCAGCAATTCTCCTTAAGACCTTCCTCTCGAACGCGGCTAAGAGTTCAGAGTGCCTTTTATTGAGCACCCAGGTCTCGGATCCATACATGAGTACTGGTAAGACCATGGTCTTGTACAGTAGTAGCTTTGATGTTCTGGATAAATTTCGGGTTTTAATGAGCCTTGATAGACCATAGTAGATTTTGTTGGATTTGATCAGCCGTTCGCCTATTTCTTCTTCTATATTATTATCGGCTGATACTATTGACCCAAGGTAGTTAAAGGATTGCACTGCTTTAAATTCGTGCTCCACTACCCTGATAGTTTGATCAACGTTAGGTCTTCTCTTCGCAGAAATTGCCACCATGTACATAGTTTTTCCCTCATTAATGTGCAGTCCCAGCTTTTGTGTCGCCGGCTCGATCTGCGTGAAGGAGCCGACGATGTCGATGTCTTCTGCGTAGGCAAGTATCTGGCTGGACTTGGTGATTAAGTCTATTTATAGCTTGTATTAAAATAAATATATGAGGAATCTCACTCCAGCAAATTTAAAATTTAAAATTTAAATTTAAATTTATCATGAATGGGGTTATAATTTGAGTGTGACGTAATATTCGTTGCGGAGAGCCAGCGAGTTGAGCTTGCTGCTCTATGGACAGAACATCTATAGTGATCACTTGAGTTGATTCATTGTCCATCTCAGATTGCATGGCTTTTTTACTGCTTCTTATTATATTTCCGATGTGGTATTGGTTTTTTCTGCCATGAAGCGAGAGTTTCGCCTGAAGTATTGCAACATCTGTGGCAAAATCTGCACATCCTCTGTTATGTTTAACCACGTATATAACCACGAATCAGGAATCCTTGCAATAAGTTAAACCTATATTTCGTAATTCAACTTGCCTTAGTACAACCTGGTGTCTCTGCTCGTATTATACGACTTGTCAGTTCTTACAACATCGTCGCTGTGACTTAAATTAACTTCTCGTTATTGTTTCCTGCCTAGAAGCACAAGATGAAAATCCATCCTCTCACGAGTTTGATGCTATATTTGATTCGTTGATAAGAACTTGATTCGTCTTTCCTTGGGGAAAGCGAATTCCGCCCGTTGCGGTCGGAATGAGAAATTCGCGTGGTATCGCAAATAGCTGTAACGTTTCAGATATGACAACTTTCTGCCGTTCCAAATTCTTAGTATGCAAGGACTAAGAGGAGGGCGCAGAGTGGATTTTTTCGTTTGCGGTCACTACTGCGATGGGGGGACGAATCTATCTAACATAATGCATCACATGAACCACTACTTCCTTGGAAAAAGATTCTTAAAAGAGGAGTTTTTCTTGGTTGTCTCACTGTAATAAGGCCGCATAATAAGCATCACTTATTTGTTTTCCTTTTTCCCAGTAATCGATGCAGATGTGGATTCCAAAATACCGTTGCCATTGTTTTGCTCTTTGATTTCACAAGATTCGCCGTCTTCGAGGATAAATCGAAGTCTTTTGATTGTATATTTTGCTCTGGTCAAGATTCCGACGGAAAAGCTCTAAAACAGTCTCAGATAACGGGGTTACTCTCCACTGAGAGTAAACCCAACTATCCGAGATTTTGTTCACCCTTAATTTTTCGTGCAGCTGTTCAGTAAGTAAAGATGCTTACTATAAACAAGCCGTTTTTAATACTACAAGCGCCAACCAATGGATGTTCTAAAGACCTATTGAATCGCCTCGTAAATAAGTACAAACAGTGTGTGGTTCTGCCAAATCAATCTGTATTTTTTTCTTTGCCTTGTGAGTAGGGCGTTAGAATATACCTACACCCAGGCCGGCTTGTCGTAAGAGGCGACTAAATGGCGAGTGTTAGGTGGAGTCCCAACGCCCTCTCGTCCAGTGAAATACCATCCCATGAAGCTATAGCGTCCGTGAAATCGTCAGGAGAATTCCTTAACCATCGTTCGAAGCTTGGCTGATGGATCGGTTCGAGAAAAGGTTGGTTTAGATGGTAATTGGTCCCAAGTTGAGATACCGCCACGTACATATCGGGATACCGTCGGGAGAAATCTTCGACTATGTTTCGGATATGTGGCTGACGACCCGGATTGATACGAAAATAAGTCACGATGGTACCTTCTGAGATAAAGAATTTCGGAAGAAAATTAGTGTTCCATTCGGATCTCTCCGGGGAATATGTCAGGGTGAACATCATGAAATATTCTGATAAATAGCTGAACTTTAAGAAATCAATATAATAATATGTAATATAATATAATAAGAGATTATATATAATATAATAAAAATAAATAAGTTCTTGAAACACTTATAACGGCATTTTGTAACATCAGGGGGCATCGGTTCCACCAATACGAATGTAACCGCCGTCCACCAATATTTGCAACGAGCGAAACCTGATATCCTTGCCCTAACTGACCCCCAGGTCGATTCGACATATCTTTTTTGCTCCGGCTACGACTTGGATTCGAGATTCCGTTTTAAGGGGGGAGTCTGCGTCTTCATGCGGTCTGATGTGGCTTGCCAGAGGATAGAGGTGTTGGAACCCAATAAGTTGGACATCATATGGTTGAAAATCGTGCTAAGGAATTCTGCTGTTTCTTTGTTGTCTTTATCACTCCTCGAGTAACGATCGACCGGCTATATTTTTCGAACATCTTTCACGTACCATCAAGTGGATAGAGATCAACCACCCGACTTCTGAAATTGTTGTCCTTGGCGATTTTAATGTACAGAATTATAGCTGGTTGGTAGATTCTAACAGAACCGACTAGGCTGGGAGGTTAGCGGAGACTTTCGCTGTTTCCCGCAATTAGACTAAAGTCGTGGAGGAACCTACTCGAGTGCCGGATACCCGAGATGATTATGCGAACACCCCGGATCTGTTTTTGACATCGGAGCCGAACGTTTATACCGTGAAAGTTGCTGTGCCACTGGGAAACTCAGATCACTGCTTGGTTTTAGTCGCGCAGCCACTCGCATTTCAAAGGAGTAAACTATCTAAGCAGGTTCCCCATGTATTGATGTATAGATGCTGGCAACACCGTGACAAACTTGCTGATCTCCTCTTGTTCTCAAGTAGTAACGTAAGTGACAGTAGTTGTATTTGAATAGTCGAAGTGTATGGACATGAAATAAAAGATATATGTACAACATAATGTGCAAAGTGCACAGGTTTTATTTATTAAACAGCAAATACAACATGTATGGGGGTATGGGACTGCTAAACGGGACGATTGGCAAGATTTCTTCCAAGGCTTTTGACCTCGTCTGGTACGGCGCATTGCTGAGCAAGCTTTGTTCATATGTACTTTCCCACCAACTTTGCGACTGGACGAAGAGCTTCCTTGAAAATAGATTGATCTGGGTTATTGTGGACGGCGAGTGTTCGGATCTGTACCCTATTAATTCCGGGGTGTCTCAAGGCTCTATTTTGGCTCCAACCTTGTTTTTGCTTCACATAAAGGATTTGTTGGAGTCAAGTGCAACAAAGTGCTCCATTTGGCGGATGATAGGATAGTATGGGAATGGTGAGTCAAGGATGGTCGCATTGGATATCTCCAAAGCTTTTGACCCTATCTGGCACGGAGAAAGCTTTGTCCATACGGACTTTCCCATCAGCTTTGCGACTGGATGAAGAGCTTCCTCGTAAATCAATCGATCCGGGTTCTTGTAGACGGCGAGTGTTCGGACCTGTATCCTGTTAATACCGGGGTGCTTCTATTTTGGCTCCAAACATGTTTTTGCTTCACATAAATGATTTGTTGGAGACAACAGATAACAAAGTGTCCAGTTTTGCGGATGATAGTACGCTTGTTTCTTCCCTTTCGAGTGTTCGGCCGATTGGTGCATCAACGTCGCATCAGCTGAGATGTAAACATATTGACTCTCTGAATCAGAATCTGAATAAGGTCCTGCAGTTGGGAAAGGCCAATCTCGCCGACTTCAATGAAGCGAAGACACAATATACAACATTCACAAAGAAAAGTGGATCATCGGTTCCAGAGTTGATGATGAATGGCCAGGCCCTCGAATCTGGAGAAAGCTTGCAACTACTCGGCGTTACGGTCTGTGGGAATGTATCGTGGCATAATACGTGTCCGGCATCGCCAGGTTAGCCTCAGGAAAACTGAGCTATCTCTTTAGAGCCAAGCAATATTTTACTCCGGCCCAACTTCTTCTCCTATATAAATCCCGAATTAGGCCCGCGCTCGAATATTGCTCTCATGTTTGGAGCTCGGCTACTTGAGAGCATACAGAGACGAGCGATCTGCCTGATCGGGGACTTGGCGCTGGCGTCGGGACTACAGCCGCTATCACATCGAAGATGCGTAGCTGACCTCTGTCTGTTTTACAGATATTATCACGGGTACTGTTCTTCGGAGATTCGTGATATTGTTCCCGGCAATTCGGTTTATATGAATCCACGAGACTATCCGATGGATCACATCACTTTGCGGTTAATCTTACGACGGCGCGAACAGAACTCGTTCCGTTACAGAGCGGGAAAACTATAGAATTGCCTCCCCGCGCGAGTGTTTCCGGAGTGTTACAACCTACAACTGTTCAAAAAGAACCGCAACAATTCTTTGGTATCATCTAGGCGCACCGACTTGGCGCTATAGGTTCGCCTCTCCCGAGAGAAGTGTAATAAAAAAAAATATTTTCTCTAATCATACAAAACCCCAACGGAACAGCCCAATTGGCGAACGCCATCTCTTCAATATTGTACGACCGTTGTACCTTTGAAGGGAACCTAAACAATGCAGCATAAATATTTAGCTAGCACTATCAAGTAAAGTAAGGTTTCTGTGGAATAGCTGTCGGAAAGGTAAAATGGCGCTTTCAAAATGTATGTGTAGACCAGTTAGATCCAGGTACGCGAGCTATGCAAATCGACGGTAACGTCTCCTGATATCTTTGGAAAAATTTCTATTTTTTGGAATAACAAAGAAGCAAAAATACACCAAGGACCAAACCTTCTGAATTTATTCTAGGATTCACAACGTGCCAAAATTCCAATGTCATTTGTCTAACGACAGAACTCCGAGTTGATTCTGCATGTATCCGAATTATTAATTAGAGCAACGTGTATTTACCAGTAAATCAGAAAAGAATATGTATCCATTAGTCATAGGTATAATTAAGTAGAAATTAATCAAACAGATTAGTATTTTCTGGAAATCCTTCCTGCAAGAAAATTAAGACAATCACTGCTACAGAGGTAGCATACACATCAGGATTTTCTCCGATATTTTGTGTAAGGGATTTCTACCTGCACACGAGCAGGCCGGAAGCAGGAAGCACTTATTTACATCACTACCCTATTTAAACGACTCCTAAAGGTAGCATTTTCCACTTAAAGACATCACATCCCCGGGGCCATCGTACCTGCCAGCAAGTCACTCTTATCTTCCTCAAATAGAAAGGATATAACAAGAAATAAAACCTACAATCAGGACCTTCGAACACCAGCAGTGGAGTTATTTTATTGCTCACGATTTGGCACACTCACAGAATCAAATACCGGCACCGAGTTCAGTGTGTACGTCGATATCATCATAGCTGGACAAATCTGACGGAAAGCTTTGTGCAAGGACATCATCTTCTGTTTCATCGCCGGATAGACTCGTATTATTTTCTATGCTGTCCCTCCTCTTTTTGGACTGATTTTCATCGCTGTTAATTTGCTTCAGTTGGACTTCAATGTCTGTGCCAGAACTGTCCACACTCATAGAAGTAGTTCCATTGTCTGAGGGTGGTGAAGTGTTCTCTCCATGTCTTCCAACATGAGGCGGACCTTTACTATCAGGTATTCGACTAAATGATGACCTTGCCGCTATGGGACTGTTTTCGACAGTGACCGGTGAGAGAGTGTTCCTATTTGAATCCTGAGACGATGGCCGAACTACAAGTGTCACCTTAGCTTGCGAATGGTGTGCTGATAGAGAAAACTCATTCGATTGGAGCAATTCTACCTGCTGTTGGGGAATAATCTTTACATTACCGGTGGTATTTGCAAGGACTTTCTTTTGCGCCACCCGGAAGGCGTTTTCGAAAGCAGGTGGATCTGCAGATGTTACAGTAAGTCTCGGAATCCCGGCGGATGGTTCAAGTCCATCTTCTTCGGGAATCATGGAACCTGTTGTCGTGGGAGGCGGTTGTTCCATTTGTGTGCAAAGTTGGGCGAACCTTTTGTTCAGCGCTGCTTTACTTAGGGAATAGCTCTCCCAAATGTGTGCGGCCGATTCACGTAGTTTCTCTTTTTCGTCGCGTTGTCGATCGAGATAGTTGCGAAAGCTGCGATCCAGTTGATTGCTCTCGTGCTCGAGCTCTTGAATGCGAAGCCTACGAGATAAGGAGGAATTGTAAGGAGGAATCCGAGATGAATCTGAGTAATGAGGTTATACTTAGCATTGAACACAATGTGGTCGACTTGTCGTTCTTGCTTGAAGGAAGTTTTCATAATTTTGTACAGGTGGTGTGAAGTTTGCGTTGGGACGGCATTTTTCTTTACTGCGGTATCATCTGCAGTTTGAGATCCTTTATGGTGAACCATTATATCTACGGTCTTTGTAGGTGTAACTTGTAGGATAGGGCCTTGCGCAGGTATAATGTTTTCGGGTGTAGCAGTGGCCTTGCGTTTAAAAATTTTCAACTCCTAAAAATGGGAAAAAGGTTGGTAAAGTTATTTATTATATTTTGGATGAAATAATATTGCCAATAGCAAATGAAGAAAACTGTATTCATAATGTAGAAACACCTCCCCGGTTACAACAAGAAGAGAAGTTAAAGGATAAGTACAAAGATAACATTTGTGTAAATTCGAACGGAAGCTAGAAGTAACAGTGACAGAGTTACTAATGGAACATCATATTCCCATGGCGCTATATAAACAATGAAAATATACTCTATACCCATTTCTGATAAATAACAATACATTCTTTAGTTCCATTTCCACCGACCGATTTCTTCCAATCAACATGCCACAACTTCACCCCCTATCACAAAAGAACTTCCAGCTCAATAGTCCACAATAAGTTTGGTCACAATTTCAAAAATTAATTGCTCTAAATAGTTTCCTTAAGCGAAACCAAGCAACTTAGAAAATTCTGGGAGGAGACGGATAAAAAATAAGTACGATCAAAGCAATAACCAACAGTAGCGCATTCAGTCAACGAGACGATTGAAAAATTTGAATATTTTTCGAAATCAATACAAGTCTTGTGAACAGAACAAACTTACTGAAACAAGTCAACACTCAATCACGGATTCAGTAGAACGCGAGTACCCTGGTGAAAAAATAACATCTCAACATTGAACGTAATAATTAAAAACACAAATAATCTAGACATCGTCCACAACAGTACATCCAAAAATAAAAGGAATAAGGGCGACATTCATTAAAGTATATTTGAAAATGACACGGAGATTGATTTTACAAAAACGGCGTTGAAAAGATCAAAATTACACTATATTCGGACAGTGCGCCAACGCCACAACACCAAGCCGATCCAAAATAGGTACTCGATATATGATACAACCATTTTCAAACGCCACGCCAACATGACAAGAAATAAATATAACAATTTGTCATATATAGTAATTAAACCATTGCAAAAAGAAATTACGAAGAAAAATAATATGTAAATAAACAATTAAAATAAAAAAGAATTAAAAGAAAATTGTAAACAAATCACCACACAGAAATTACATATACAACCTACTCAAGAGTATTATTCCTCTTCTAAGAATAATACTCATTTTCAAAAGGGAGAAGAATTGTTACAAGTCAAAACTTCTTTCTAAAATCAAATAAATTCAAGTCACCGGTACATTCATTACAATACGTATCACTGCTTGTGCGAAGGCAAAATAGAAAATGCGGGAGACGTACTCACAGAGTGCGAGAGATTCGAGAAGGCACGACCGATTTTGGAGAGACATATGAAACGTACAGTTACTCCGATAGGAGTAATAGAATACATGCTGAGTTCCGTAGCAAGTGATATTCTATGTGAAAAGATGCGGCAGTTGCGACGTAACGAGGGGAGTGACAGATAAACTTCGTCCCGCCCCGCGATGGAATATTTAAAAGAAAGTTAGGCGGGGATCTATGGGAATATGCGTCTAGCGGGGGGAATGTTTTTGTCGGTAAAAATCCGACATGCATCTGAATCGGTCCAGAGGTGCCTTTTGCAGATTTCCGCCTTCCTACCGACAAAAAAAAAAAAAACATATGACTGTATGCGCAGATTAAAACAGATGCTTTTGTTTTGTTGTGCATTGTAAGCGAATCGGAGTAATATTTCTTTTCAAGAGGTATATTTTATATGTGTCCTTCATATTACTGCCGACCGCCAAATGTGATAAACAGGAGAGACTTTCTCATATTTGACGAGGAAGAAGATGAATGATGGGAACGGTAGGAGAATATAAGAGAAAAGGAATTTTTTTTTGCTAAGCGAAGAGGTAATTTGAATCACGAGATGTCAATTTTTTTAAGACTCGAGGTATAATTAGTAAAAACGTTTGTAAGTATAATTATAAAAAAATAAACAGTTATTATTTAAATAAAAATAAATATTATACAGCGATTTGTAAATGTACCGGTGTGAGGTGAGCGCCAAGATACAAATGTATCGATAGGGAACGTTTGTTATGAGCGAGCCCATATATTTTTTTTTATTTGGTTGCTATGAGATCTGTCAAACATATTTAGTATGCATCAAGTCATTGTACAAACAATCCTATTAAAAATGTCGAATTTTGTACCATGATTTGCGAAAAGCATTAATTTTTTGTTTTCATTTGAAGAAAAGTGCTGCAGAGTCGCATCGAATGTTTGTCGAGGCTTATGGTGATCATGCTCTATCGGAAGCAAAGTGCAAAAGATGGTTTAAGCGGTTCAGAGATAATGATTTTGATGTGCGAAATGAAGAACGTCGAAGACCACCAAAAAAGTTCGAAGACGCCGAATAGCAAGCAATATTGGATAAGATGACACTTTAAGTCAAAACAAATGGCACAAATGTTAAATGTTGCACAACAAACAATTTCGAACCGTTTAAAAGCTATGGAAAAGATCCAAAAGAGTGGAAACTGGGTGCCACATGAATTGAATGACGGGCAGATGGAAAAGCGAAACACCACATGTGAAACGTTGCTTCTACGACACGAAAGGAAGTCAATATTGCATCGAATTGCGACTGGCGATGAAAAATGGATTTATTTTAAAAATCCTTAACGCAAAAAAGGATGGGTACATCCAGGAGAAGCGTCAACATCGACTGCAAAGCCTGATCGGTTCGGAAAAAAGATAGTACTCTGTGTTTGGTGGGACCAGAAGGAGGTGGTTTATCATGAACTTCTAGAACCTGGCGAAACTGTTGATGCGCAACGCTATCGACAACAGATGATCAATTTGAACCATGTATTGATCGAAAAACGACCAGAATGGGCCACAAGTCACGGAAAGGTAATTTTGTTGCATGATAATGCTCCGAGTCATACAACAAAACCCGTCAAAGAAATAATAAAACCTCTCGGCTGTGAAGTGTTACCTCACCCGCCGTATTCACCAGACTTGGCTCCATCCGACTACCATTTGTTTTCATCGATGGGACACGCATTGGCTGAGCAGCATTTCAATTCTTACGAAGAAGTCGAAAATTGGGTCTCCGAATGGTTTGCCTCAAAAGACGACCGGTTTTATTGGCGTGGTATCCACAAATTGCCAGAAAGGTGGTCGAAATGTGTTGAAAGCAATGGCCAATACTTCGAATAAAATGTTTTTTACTTTCCCATTTATAATTAGTGTTTTATTTAAAAAAAAATACCGGTACACCTGGTATATATTCAACCATCTGTTGTTATTATTCAAAAAAGTTTTTTGGTAGTACCTATCATCAGCATTTGGAAACGGAGTTATAATAAAACCTTGCTATTATGTGTTTAGAAACGGTTGGGATATGGAGGTAAATTGGTTGCCTTATTGACATTTCATATACAGATTTATAACAGAAATAATATAAAATCATACATAGTAAAACGCACGGATCGGCGTCGTCCTAAACTCTTGAAAATATATTCTTTTTCACTCTTTGAAACCCTGCGAAGTTCTTTCATCTGTTCTGCTTAACTAGTCGATTCCCAAATTCAGTAGTTGGAAGTAGTCTTACTATCAGTAATCAGCAGTAGTTGGAAGTAGTCTTACCATCGAGCACGGACATATATTCGGTCAAAGATTATGCCGTCTCTGATTAACCACTAAATTTCGAAACAATTAAAAATGATTGTACGTCTTCCTCAATGAGAGCCAATATACGTGTCATTGTCCTTATAATATAAAATCAATGGAGGAAGTAAATACAGCCACAGAATCCCACACTTACTTGAATAAAACTATTTGTAATTGGTTAAAAGCCACGCAGCCTCAAACTGCGAACTACTTAAGATTTCCTAGAAGGGATTATTAATATCCAGGCACTCGCCCTCAACGCAGACGTTAGGACATATCTCAAGTATAAAATGGGTGATAGGGCGTATGTATATACAGAGCTCCACCCACATACCACCAATCCGTCCATGTGAGGTGGCAACTTTCCTCTGGGAACTTTCTACAAAGCGATTGACATGAGCAACGACCTAACGCTAATCAAATTATTGATCACCCACCAATTTGATGAAATCAAATCCTTATCATTACAAGGGCTTGAAGTTCAAAATAACATTGTAGTGCTCTAAAAAGCCCTACCATCCCAGCTATATTACCCTAAAACCCAAAATCCTGTCAAAACCCGAAAAAACCCAAACATGATCCAAAATTCGCAATAAACGAATGAAAATTTAATCCGAAATCCAAATTAAAATTAAAATTCACAATAAACGAATCTAATATTCTTTGATTCTTTTCACATTTGCCCCACGGCATCATCGAAATCCAAAATTCAGAGATCGTTATCGTTATCTATCTCTAAATTTCACTAAGTTAAACAAATAGAAAACCAAATCTAGATACATATCCACATCTGCGCAATAGTTTTTAAGAATTAAAGAAATTGAATTCTTATCTTAAATAAACGCTGAGCATCTCACTCAGGATACAAAAATCGAGATTCTTATAAGAAATTGCCCATTTTCGAGATACAAATCTCGATTTGTTTTCCTTTATAAAGAAATAGTAAAATGACCTCCGGGCCACAGTTAAACACAATTATTTGTCCCGATAAAACATACATTTTGAAGACATACATTTGAAGACATACATTAGAAGACATACTTTTGAAGTAAAGCCAGAAGGAAGTAATCACCAAGGAAAATCTTAAATGAAATCTTTAATAAAACGCTAATGCTTAAGGAAACAAAGCAAACCTTGTTTTCATCCCTTGTCTAACCACCGGGTAAGTACAGTCGTGGTATCTCCACAAAAGGTAAACTTTACAGATTTGGAGTATCACCTGGCCCCCACGGAAAACCTGGGAAACCAAGGACTGAGGCCAAACTAAAGAAGTTCCTCTTTCCTCTGGATCAGAGGAAGCACGGCGACGACCCCTTGCTGTAGTATGTTGTTTCAGGAGCGGTCTATAAGAGATCCCACACCCTTTTCAGGATAAGGAGACGCGCTTCCTGAAACAGAAACCTACTACAACATTACCACTCCGCCCTACAACGTTTCTCTTCAGGCTGAGATAAAATCTACGTTTTCCTATCACCAATGCCTCATCTAATAATGTCCCAATCTTGGCCACGTGGAAACCCAACGGCTTTGAGCCAGTCTCACTCTCACTGTAAATCGGTTTGGTCCAGCATGAAGGACTCCGTAAGCTAAAAAATAACAATCTATCCATCTTCATGATCAATGGTATCCCGGAACCGGGGATATATCCCGATTGGGTATTTTCTTCCAAAAGAATTAAGGAACCACCATTAAAATCATCAACAAACTCCCGAGAGAGCAATCCGAATTCATTTCTACTCTTATGAATGGCTTTACCTCAGCCCAGCTAGAGGTGCATAAATTAGGAAAACACTATTATTAAAGCTGCTATTCTAAACAATAAATTTAATAACTGTAAAAATAGTTCCTCCGTTAACCATACCCATCCCCCAGTCTATCATCTCAACCCACTCTTAAACCTTCAAAGAAATAAAGAAATAACATCTCCGCCATTGCAGGCTCTTAGGTCCCATATCTCGTCCACTATAACTCAACTATCTACATCCAGTACCAAATTTATTGGTTCCTCCAGAAACCCAAAAAATCGGTCGACCAAAGTTTATCCTTCGCCTATAATAAAACACCCTATATCACACTTCCTCCTAACAGTGTTTTACTCCCCCCCCCCCACCTGATCGACACCTGGATCTCTAGTTCAAGCCCCTTTCCCTAGTTCTATCCCATAGTTCGTCTACAAATCTACAGCCAGGTATCCAAATTTCTGCAGATCATAGATCATGAACCTTATTCAGCATTTAATCTCCAAGAATTCATCTACTCCAGATTCCGCTCACACCATATCGCCCGACATTGCCCTCACCTCTTTCCCTTACAGCTCTATCTTCTCTCGACTCATTTTCAATCCCCTTATACCCCCATCAGTAGATCACTCAGTTAACAGGTGAACGAATGTTGTTACGCAATTTGCTAACTTAAAGAGAGAAAGACATATGACAACATTCGTATCTTTCTAGCGTATTTTCATTACAAAACGAATTCTGTCTGCTTTGAAGATAAAACTGGAACTAGCGTCATGGTGTCTAAACAACAAGGGTGTTTACTCACCGATGTTTCTATGCTCCTAAATCTGTTTATAAAGTCGACGAAAACTTCAATTTGACTTCTCAAGAAGTATCGAATGACCTGACGAATTTCCCATCTCCAAGAGAGCAAAGTTGACCACGATACGTTTTTTTCGTTCGTAAACTTCAACCCACCACGCCTTTCCATATCGCAACACTCTTCTTGTCTTCTTCTATTAGAATGTAAGAGGTCTTCACTCAAAAACTCATTTCGTTCTACATACATATCACGCCTACCTTTCGACATATACGCCCTAAGCGAACAAATTTAATCCACAATATCAATAACCTGGAATTACTCCCTCTCACTGTTAATGTCTACCGCGGCGAAGACCCTGATCAACCTATCGTTGATTCGCCCTGCCTCGAGGCTGGGGAAAGTTTGAGATTGCTCGGCGTCACGGTCTGTGGGAATGTATCATGGCATAAACACGTGTCGAACATCGCCAAGTCAGCCTCAGGAAAACCGAGCTATCTTTTTAGAGCCAAGAAATATCTTATTCCGATTCAACTTCTTCTCCTATATAAATCCAAAATTAGATCCGCGCTCGAATATTGCTCTCATGTTCGGCTCCTAAACATACCCTCGGCCTACTTGAGACCATACAGAGACGAGCGATCCGCCTGATCGGGGACTCGGCACTGACGTCGGGACTACAGTCGCTATCACATGGAAGGCGCGTAGCCGACCTCTGTCTGTTTTATAGATATTATAACGGGTACTGTTCTTCGGAGATTAGTATTGTTCCACGCAATTCGGCTTGTATGCGCTCCACAAGACAATCCGACAGATCGCACTAATGAGACGAGAGAACAATGTAAAGTGGATAAGGTGGTGAAGTGGGGTGGGAAAGTGCACAGGAGGGCGGAGCCGAGTCGATGAGGTCATAAGCTTTCGGGTTCTTACAGACCAATAAATAGTAAAATAGATAAAATAGTAAATAGATTACAGCTCATTCATGTTTTATTTGCATGAAAAACTCGGTAATTACTTTCTTGCCAACTCAATATAACAGAGCGCATTAAATCCCTCTAAAACCAGTACTGATTTCTTTTTAAAGGTAGGCCTGTGGTGATTCCGACAGATTACCCACTGGCGACTGTAATGAAGAGTACAGGATCACAAGAGAATCGAGAAAAAAACATTAGCTTTTAAACATCTTAGGTCAAAGTAGTAACATCATTGGCAGGTTATTCTATTCCTTCTCCTCGAGTGCTAGCACACTTGCCCAATGCCATACTTCTTCCTATTCCCTTTATTTTACCCCATCGAAAAGTTTTCTTTCTCTCAACTCTTTAAGTTTTTACATGATGATTATTTTGTTATAGCTATTGACTTATATAGGGTTTACCTATAGGGATTTGACAACTTTTTTTCGGTAGTAAATTTTTATAATTTGCAGACGTTGTTCGTTCGTGTACTTAACCAAGATGAAAATATTGAGTTTACTGAATAAATTGACAGCGACAGTTCGATAATTAGTGAAAGGGTGCGTTCACAAATTAAATTCAAAGTTGTCAAGTCCCTATTGTACAACCCTATTGTATAACCCTAAGGTTTTCCAATAGGGACTTGACAACTTTTTTTCGGTAGTAAATTTTTATAATTTGCAGACGTTGTTCGTTCGTGTACTTAACCAAGATGAAAATATTGAGTTTACTGAAAAAATTGACGGGACAGTTTGATGATTAGTGAAAGGGTGGGTTCACAAATTAAATTCAAAGTTGTCAAGTTCATATTGGAAAACCCGATAGTAAATTACGTAAACGGGGGAGTTGCCATCACAAACAAATAAATAATTACCTCGGCTAGTTTTTTGTCATATTCCTCTCGTAGTCTTTTATTCTGAATTCGCAGCGCTTTGTCGCGGTCATTTTCAAATTGCAGCCTCTGTTGGCGTAACGTTTTCCGTAGCGCCGCTTCAATCTACAATAGCTTCATTAAATTGTTTACCAAACCCTACTGATATGAAACTTACCCTTTCCAAAAATATCTTCCCGTTTTCAGTGTCCCTCATTTCAGCTATCCAATCGTGGTATGATTTCTCTGCCTGCGGCATCGTATTTCCCATCTGATTAAAACCTGCAGCACACTTTTCAAATTGTTTGGCCATGGAATCCATGGCCGAGAGGATAACAGACAACTTCTTATTCTTCCTTTTCGAAGCCACTAACTTCCTTAGGTTTTCTGAAACCTTCTCCAAGCTCCGATTCAAATTCTCAAACTTTCTCATGCGCAATGTTTTCTTTCCAGTTTGAGGAACGTAGTTTTGTTGTCTTAATCCTTCCATTTCCAAATTAAGTTGCTGTACTTTCTTCGACAGCACCATCAAATACTTGTTCAAGGGGGAAAATTCATTTGAGCGACAGTCTCGTTTTGGCTCCAACTTCTCAGAAGTGGGAGTCGACTTTCCATCCTTTCGGAACTGGACTTGTTCAGCTTCTTGAGTGGGGGGTGGAATCACCTTCTCTACCGTCATCCTTTTCAAGAGGTGCTTGAACAAAATAAATAGCAACGATGTTTCATTTCCCTGTAAGTAGTCGTCTTGAATTTCCTCTTGCATGCGCTCACCCCAACTGCCACTGAGAGCGTTGAATATTTCGAAAATTTCCGTTTCGCTGAACCGGAATTGGCGTGCTCCTTCGAAGTCCGGTAATGTGTTACGATATGGAACTTCTGTACAAAATACCGATAATGTAAAATGACAATTCTGAGCGTAAAGGAATTCCGCAACAAGTGTGTTGAGGCATAGAATCAATGGCGACAGGACGAGACGGTTGCAGGTAGCTGCTTGTGCAAGGAGTTTCCTTCCTAAAAGAAATTCAAAATTAACCGATTAACCGAAACCGTTTGTTGTGTATTCTCTATGGCAACGCCCCAACCTAACTGAATGCAAACAAAACAAAAGATAATGACACGAATAATATTGAGGAGTTATTTAGATTTTTCTGAATGAAAACTCACCGAGAGTTGTTTTATTGAAGATGTGAAATAAATCCTTTCGCAGCTTGGCTTGAAGGGACCGGGCTATATTGTCCTGTTCCATCCAATCGTGGAAGTATTGCTTGAACTCTTGCTCCGGCATTTTGCTGAGGTCGTCCAGATTCATGTTATTTAACTTCATGGTAGGTCTGGTGCCGGCGCTAAACTGAATAAAATCTCAAACTTTTTAGCCTGTCTACCAAGGGGTGGTGGTTGAAAGGCTCTTGTCATCACTGACATATATGCGGGTAAGACTAGTCAAAACCTTTTTAAATGAAGTGTTTTATCTTAGATTAGGGTTTGGAATGTCTACAGATTAAAGGTCTGATTGCAAGACATCGGGTTTGAAATTTGAATCAAAAATCCAAGAGTTTTGGATTTAAATGTTGATATGACAAGCTATTTAAAAGGTTAATTATAATGTTTGAGGAGCAATGGCAGATTTGCAGAAGAAGACTTAATCGTTTTTTTAGAACGGTCTATGTATATAATGTATATATAATAATGTCGAGGGGAATTTAGAGTCAATAATATATTTGTTCCACAAACAATGTGATTTATTTTTTTATAAAATATATCACGGAAACGGAAATAAGCTTTCTAGGAACATTTTAGGAAAGAAAGCTTTATTGTAAGAACGGAAAGATATTTTTTTAATCAAAACATTGTCCATCGTTAGCAACCATTGTTTCCCATCTCTTAGGCGATGTACGGATTTCGTCTTGATAAATATCGCATCGTTTTGATTAATTATTATTACTACTATTATTATTATTATTATTATTATTATTATTATTATTATCATTATTATTATTGTTATTATTATTATTTATATTATTATTGTTATTATTATTATTATTATTATTATTATTATTATTATTATTATTATTATTATTATTATTATTATTATTATTATTATTATTATTATTATTATTATTATTATTATTATTATTATTATTATTATTATTATTATTATTATTATTATTATTATTATTATTATTATTATTATTTTTATTATTATCATTATTATTATTATTATTATTATTATTATTATTATTATTATTATTATTATTATTATTATTATTATTATTATTATTATTATTATTATGATTGTTATTATTATTATTATTATTTTTGTTATTATTATTATTATTATTATTATTATTATTATTATTATTATTATTATTATTATTATTATTATTATTATTATTATTATTATTATTATTATCATTATTATTATTATTATTATTATAATTATTATTATTATTATTATTATTATTATTATTATTATTATTATTATTATTATTATTATTGTTATTGTTTTTATATTATTATTATTTTTATTATTAATATTATTATTATTGTTGTTGCAAATGCAACATGAGAATCAAATAACACACAACACAGGCAACGACATTATTATAATTATTATTATTATTATGATTGTTATTATTATTATTATTATTGTTATTATTATTATTATTATTATTATTATTATTATTATTATTATTATAACTATTATTATTATTATTATTATTATTATTCTTTTTATTATTATTATTATTATTATTATTATTATTATAATTATTATTATTATTAATATTACTATTATTATTATTATTATTATTATTATTATTATTATTATTATTATTATTATTATTATTATTATTATTATTATTATTATTATTATTGTTATTATTTTATTATTATTATTATTATTATTATTATTATTATTATAATTATTATTATTATTATTATTATTATTATTATTATTATTATTATTATTATTATTATTATCATTATTATTATTGTTATTATTATTATTATTATTATTATTATTATTATTATTATTATTATTATTATTATTATTATTATTATTATTATTATTATTATTCGAATTATCACGTTCGCAGCGTCAAAAGATCTGTTAGTAAAAAGCACGATGTTCAAGCACAAGGAAATTCATAAAGCCACATGGATATCACCCGACGGCGTAACGCGTAACCAAATAGACCACTTCCTCATAGACAAAAGACACCACTCGAATATCCTTGACGTAAGAGCATATAGAGGAGCAGATTGCGACCCCGATCATCTTCTAGTGATTGGCAAAATCAGGAGTCGCCTCGCAGCAATCCCACATGGGCAGTCACGGGAGACAAGCAAAAAGTTCGACACTGATAAACTGAAAGACCTACGCAAAAGGGCTGAATATCAAGACGAGCTAACGAATAGATTTAGCATTCTAGAGAATGTGAGCAGTGAGGAAGAGGAAGCTAATAGTGTGAACACTAAATGGACATCGATCAGAGACACAATCAAACTAACAGCCCAAAAGGTATTAGGATTTAAGAAAACAATTAAGTCCAAACCTTGGTTTGACGATGAGTGCAGTGCGAAGATCGAAGAACGTAAACGCCTTAGAGT